>JAZKJV010006660.1:0-358312 GCA_037367405.1 Ottelia alismoides
TGTTTAAGTGGGAGAAATCCTACCGTCCGATTCGCGCTTAAGATTGGTAAATTGTAGAGCCCCCAATCATTTTTGTCATTTATTTATTAGTGCTGAATCTTTCCTTTGCAGTTTTAATATTTGTCAATATTTATCGATTGAACCCTGGGTTTTCTATAATTACCATCAGGCCCTTGCCAGCGAGGCGCACGTGCGTGGGCACGTGCGCTTGGCTATTTTGCAGCTAAGGACCTGGCCTTTGTTGTATTTCTAAATAGCCCTGAATCTTGTCTATCATGTTATAATATTTGTAGGTGTTTTTGTAAATCAACCCCTTGAGTTTCTGATAATTGCAAGTAAGCCCTGCCAGGTCGCGTGCCCCGTGCACGTGACGTTGGCAAATTTTTCACTTTCTCCCCTGGATTTTGGCTATTTGTTATTGGTCTGAAAATTCCGTAAATTAGTTGTTTATTTCTAGAAAATTTGCAAGTTACCTCATGGGAATTTTGCATATTTACAAATATACCCTGATAGGTTGGTTTTTCTTTTTTGTGTCTTTTATTTATTTCATGCATCTATAAAATCCTAAAAATTCCCAAAAAATTAGCATAGCTTCTTGTTTTGTTGCTCTTTATGCCATATTTTATTTTGGATTTTTATTGCATTTTAATATTTATAAAAATTCAAAAACATGCATTTTCTTCATTGTTTGCATTAGAAATACCTAAAAATATAAAAACCCTCGAAAAATCCAAAAAATATATTTGTTTTTGTTTGTTTTTATCTTCAGACCAAAAATCACTAAAAAAATACAAAAGAAAACTCCTAAAAATTGCAAAACCCCTAAAATCTTTCTAAAAATCTTAAAAATTCCTAAAAATTCCTAAAATTTCATGCTTTCTGAATTTTCCTTATTTTGTTCTCTTTATTTAAAATTAATTTGGGAACTTTGGTTACTATTTGCTATTTTATTTCTCCATTTAATTTCATCTTTTTATTTTATTCACTATTTTCAGTATTTTGACTATAAAAATGCCAAAAAAGGAAAAATATAGAAAAGTCACAAAAAATATTAGAAAATCATAAAAGCACAAAATATCTTATTTCCCGATTTTGACTTATTTTTACCTAATTTTCTATATATATTATATGTCAACTTTCTTTATTGTATATATACCTTATTATTTAAAAAGAAAAAAGAAAATATAAAATATAAAAAGAAAATACGAAATCAAAATATAAAATATAAAAATTAAAAATATAATAAATATAAAATTAAAAACCCACAAAAAATAGCACTTGTATAGACAAATACATCACACTTACTCTTGTGCATTAATTTCACCCGATTTAATCATTCTTGTTTCCCTATGTTCGACCTCCACATACTTGCTTCTATACACGTTTTTGGTAGAGTTTATAATAAAATTTTAAACTCCACACTTTGATGCTTGATATTATTTGTGGGTTTATTGTTGACTGAAGTCCAGATTTTGGTGCGAGGTCAAGTCGACGACTATTGATTCGCCTTGTGAATCAACACGACCTCCCGATTTTTGGCTTCTTCCAAATGGCCCTGTTGCCGGGAGCCACAACGTATAGATCGGATTTCGTTGAGATTGATTGTGATATTATTTGTCTACATTTCGCTTCATTTATCTGCTTTGATTTTGATATATATTGTTTGAGTTGTCTAACCACTCTCCTTGTTGGATTTTGTGCGAGGTACGCGGATCGAGGGAGGAGCTCCTCTTTAGAGCACCTGCGCACCCACGTGAGGTGGTTTTGACCTAGCACAAAGGAGGACTTGGAGAACTTGAGAAGACAGTCACATTCTGGAGCATTTTTGTAGTTATTTATTTGTGTAAATTTAAGTGAGAGAGAGACAATTGAATTGTAACTTAAATGGGGCTTGGACACTGCGACACTTCACAAGGTCCATTGCCCGAGGGATTGTTCTCTTGGGGGCCTCGACGGGCTTTTGCAGTTTTCTCGCCGGTTTTGTTTTATCTGACTTTTCTTTTATTTTGATTCACGAGGATTTAGCCCCTAAATTTAGGAGTTTTTGTTGATTGTGACGTAAATAAGTAAGGTCCCGCACTTAATATCTTGCCTGCACCTATAGACCGTAATTAGACTTAGCTAAAATTCATTTAAAAGCTATTTGACTTGGATTAGAGACCACGCGCTGAGAGAGGTCGTATACATCGCTGGCAGGATCCACTATGGTGGACACCGGTCGGCCTCCTAGACCGGACTCCGGTTTCTCTTCCTAGTTTATAGCTACTTGTGCTTCACGATTAATAGAAGTTGCTCATCTAGGGACCGTTTCCTCGTGCATCATATAGGTAGTTTATTTTCTTGTCTTTAAATTTATGCACGGATTTACCCTGCATGTAGAGTGTTGGAGCAAGGTACGCATTTCTAACTCTGCATGCATCATTGTGTTTGATCGTGCATCGGCTTTTCCGACTTCCTCCCAAGTTTTATTGGACTCAAAATAACCAAGGAAATTGGAAAATTTGTTAGGCATTGCTTTTATTCAGAAAAATACCTAAAAAAAGAGATAACCAAATAAAATTAGGACTGCTAATGCAAACTTGACCTTAAAACTCACCTCACTCAAAAATTATGTCTTGGGGAGAGTAACCCCCTTTCTTGGTTGATTTATCTGCATCGAGAGAGTGATCTGTTTACACTATGATAGAGCCATAGCTGAACTCGTCATACTACTGCTCTAGGGTTAGTCGTTCTCCAGTGACGATCTCTCCGGTAACCAGTAAAGCAGACCGTGACGTCCTTTGCAGAGTAAATTGATCGGGTAGCCGGTAAACAGTCGGCAATTCATACTGACTAGGAAAGATCTAGCCTTAGACCAGGACAATCTCCTAGAAGCACCGGGTTCCTACCAGCTCGCTTAATCGCTATGATAGATTGATTGGTCACCTAAATAAAATTGGAAAGATAATCGACTGAGCCTTCACGGTCATCAGCTCTAGTGTTGTGTAGGTGAACCGGGGGTTTGCTATCACATCTTGTTTGCATTCAGATCTCATCCGCCCTTTTCTCCCAGATCACGATGATGGGAAGGAGGTCCTTAGGCCACGTCTGGTGGCACCGCTATCGAGTACTCCTTCTTATTCATCTAGGTCGGCTTCGGGGAGTTTATATCCCACTCTCCGAGCCTGAGTTTACATCCACTCTGTTCCCCTCGACCACCCCTTCTTCTTCATTCAGTCCTGTGGTGTCAGAGTTTAGTGCAGCAACAGATTTCTGGACATTTGACGACACCTGAGATGGGTACTTTGCCTTCGCAGAGACCCGAGACATGGCCAACAGTGAGGGATGCCAAGATGAGTAGGGACAGCCTTTGTATGTGTATGATCAGACTGCAATCCATAATTCACTGTTAGCTTCCCTAGAGACCATGTAGAGACAGATCAGAGATCAGGGAGCCTTCATGGGTGACATCATGAGAGAGCTGGCACAAATGCGAGAGGACAGAGGAGACAGACTCGAGGGCGGTGGAGAGATACCAGAAGCAGGGGGCGGAGCAGGAGAAGACCCTCACCAGGAGGGGCCACCATGGAGACCATGAGACAGTTGCACAACCCTGCTGCAACCCTCACTCACTGATGGATCCAGCTTCCTCCCATTATCAGGAACTTCGAGCTTCGCCCCCATACCATCCACTTGTTGCCCAAGTTTCATGGGTTGGCCACCGAGGGGCCTCATCTCCATCTGCAGGAGTTTGAGATGATTTATAGCACTGTCCACGACAGACTGGTGGACGAGGACACTATAAAGATGACTGCCTTCCCATTTCTCATTAGCTGACAGAGCAGCCTATTGGCTGAAGCATCTAGGAAGGTACGTCACATCTTGGGAGCAGCTCCGGACCGAGTACTTCAACAAGTACTATCCACTCAGTCAGACCAACGCAACGCGAGCTATGATCAGCAACTTCACTATGATCCCGAATGAGCAATTCCATGAGGCTTGGGATCGATTTAGAGAGCTCATCGACCGGTGTCCACATCACGAGATATCAAAGCCCAACCTTGTTCAGAGTTTCTTTTGTGGGGCTGACATCGGAGCTGCAGGGGCTTGTGAATGCCTCTTGTGGTGGGTCCTACTTTTCCAAGGGTGAAGACCAGGTTTGGGCCATCTATGAGGGGATGACAGAGAACTCGACAGTAATGGTCCAAGCCCGGGTCTACACACAACCAATGATCCCATCACAGGCAGTTTCATATCAAAGGATTGCATGAATCGATGCCGGTACCCACACTTCGTCAGCAGCAACAGCTCAGCTGAATCTGCCGTCGCCAACATGGGGATCATTAGCGAGAAGCTGGACCACATCGAGATCCTTAACAAGAAGCAGAGCCAAGGTCTTGCACATATGGACCAGTTGACGAAGACCATGAGTGACCTGAAGACCCATATCCTATGCATTCAGGAGGTACAGATGTCTACACAGCAGCCTCCCAGGTCACGTGCTGATTCTAGTAGTAGCAGCTCCACCCAGCCATCTGCCACATACCGCCAGGTTCACTATATCCAGGCAGAGTCGGTCCAACAGCTACAACACTACCCATCACCGCCACTATCTCAGGACACTCAGATGGTGGTTTACCAGTCAGATCAGCCACAAGCAGTTCTTCCTACACCATCCTTTGAGTAGGAGCCATTGATGGAAGTCCATGGGATACGGTACGACCGGTACCCACAGCAGGTCGGGATTCGTTGCGATCACCCCAGAATCCATTGGACCACCGAAGGCACCTCATCCCAACAACATCCTCCCGCTCAGGGCACTCAGAATAGCCAGCAGCAACAGCAGCCCTATCACTCCCAACAGTTGTACCAGCAGGGTCCTCGTCCCTCTTATTAGGGACAGCAGTGGAGGCAGCGTCAGCAGCCTCACCAGCCATACTCCCAACCTCCTCCTCACTATTCACAGCAGCAACAACCTCATTTCCAACAAGGGAACACTTTCAGTTCTCCGGCACCTGCCTTCGAGAACCCAGCTCTTGACGATCTCACCCGCTTGCTCTCTGAACAACAAGCATTCTTTCGACGGGAAATGGATGAGTTCCGGCAGGAGATGAGGGATATCATTAAAGGAAAGGCCACCATATCAGCACAGATCGAGCCTAATCCAAATAATTTGAAAAGGAAATCTGAGCAGGTACAATCTACAGAGGATACCACTCCTAGTGACTCTTTGAATGACATGTCTTCTTTTGTGTGTAATGCTAATTTCGTGACTACTAGGAGCGGTAGGATGCCAGCCGGCGGCACCTCGTCTGAGCGATAACCACACGAGGAACTAGGAGCGCCAGACGAGGAGAGTAGCGGTGCTGATGCCGCTGATGATGTTAATGATGGTGGTGCTGATACCACCATGGATAGAGATCCAGTTGACAGTACTGAGGCCGTCGTGACTCCAGATGCAGGTGGTGGTGCTGATGCCACTATTTCACCTGATGCTGAGCCAGAGCACGGTGCTGATGCCATGAAGACAGATGTCGTGGGTGGTACTGATGCCACCACTTCTATTCCTATTGTGCTTCCATATGTTGTGTTGCCACCTTTTGTAACTCAGGACTATGGTAACAAGAAAAATAACAAAAATATGAATAAAGGAAAGGTTTCTTCATCTACTTCGAGTCCATATGTGTTGCATGATGATCTTGGTATTGATTCCATTCCTTCACAGGCACAGGAACCTCTTCCTAGCCCTCCATCTGAGGAGGGCCCAGCCATCCCCTTCCCTCAAGCACTCCGCTTGGCGAAGGGGAATAAAAGAGAAAATCCAAAAAAGACACATCAGTTAGAGTTCGACAACTAGATGATTGATAGATTTCAGATTCAGCTGACTCTACAGGAGGCACTAGAGCACATCCCCCTTTTCCAGAAGAACTTGAGAGAGAAGACTACCATACGAAGGAAGAGGAGGAACCACATAGGAGAGATCCGTGTGCTTACCCGTGCCACATGCTTTGCCATTCAGAACAAACTGCCAGCCAAGAAACCTGATGCAGGAGCTCCCTATGTTAGATGCAAGATTAAAGAGCAGCAGTTTGATCGTACTCTATTAGATAGCAGCTCTTCTATCACCTCCTTCTAGCAGCCTTACTTGACTGATTCGAGTTTGGACCTCTCCATCAGAGTAGGATGGTCCTTCAGTTTGCTGGTAGGTCTATTAAGAGGTCGAAGGGGTTGTTGAGAGACGTGGTCGTTACCATTCAGGGCCTGAAATTCCCCATGGACTTTATTGTATTGGACATGGAGATCCCTGAGTAGGTGACAGATACCCCATCATACTTGGATGCCCATTCTTGGCTACTTCCAAGGCGGTATCCGACCATGATAGTGGGAAGATGTACTTTCGCATAGAGGGTGAAAGTATACAAATAGAGACGATCGACTAGACCAGAGCGCGAGATTCAACATGCTCAGAGCAGTTCAGTGACACAGAGCAGATGACAGAAGTTGAGCGAGACATCCACCAATGAGTGTGACTTTGTGATGACCAATGATGAAGCAATTTGGGAAGATCCAGTAGCACAAGCCCTCGCCTTGCCCACAGATTTAGCGTACTTACAGCTTATGACAATCGAGAGTTTGGAGAGCACACCCCTGGCAGAGGACACATTAGAGGCCGACAGATGTAGGCTGAGCGGTGAAGAAGAGTTTCATTCATGTTCTTCTGATTCATATCCCTCGGATTAAGACATTGATTGGGATGACTTTGATGAGTATTTGCCATGTCTGATTCCTTCTGAGCCGACAGCTAGGACGGAGAGCGAGCCATCACAATTTACAAATATTTCAGTAGGGTTCCCTTCGTCAGATTTTTCACGTACAGTGAGAGTTCTCTCATGCAGATATGGTAGCCTTCACTCAGACATATCAGAAGCCATATTTTCCAGCTCCCAGTTGCCCGGAATTGAAGCCCTTGCCACAGTCGCTGAAGTATAGATTCCTTGCTGGTGAGCTAGATATGCATCCAGACATTATCTCAGCAGATTTGACTGGAAAATAAGAATCTCGTTTGATGGAGGTTCTTGAAAGAAACTGTAAGGCAATAGGATGGAGTATAGCTTATCTCCAGGGATTAGTTCGACTCTGTGCTCCCACCATATCTACCTCGAAGATGACGCTAATCCCTCACGTGAGTTCCAGCGAAGGCTAAACCTGAATCTTTGAGATGTGGTCATGAAGGAAATATCAAAATGGTGGAGCGTCGATTTTATCTACCCCATCTCAGACTCCAAGTGGGTTAGTACATTACATGTGGTACCCAAGAAGACGAGTATCACTACAGTTGTGAGTGAGTCTGGAGAGGAGATAGCTACCCAGGTACCCACTTCTTGGAGGGTCTGTGTGGACTACAGACGATTGAATCAGGCCATCAAGAAGGATCATTTCCCACTGCTACTCATTGATCAGATTATCGAGAGGCTAGCTAGAAAGAGTCACTACTGTTTTCTTGACGGGTACTCCGGCTATAACCAAGTGGCCATTGCGCTCGAAGATCAGGACAAAATGACATTTACCTGTCCCTTTGGGACATATGCTTTCAGACGGATGCCTTTTGGTTTGTGTAATGCTCCGGCGACATTACAAAGGTGCATGTTGTCCATCTTCTCGGACATGGTGGGTGACTATTTAGAGGTCTTCATGGATGACTTCTCGATCTATGGCGATGGGTTTGATGCTTGTCTTGACTACCTAGATCATGTACTTCAACGTTGCATTGAGGTCAATCTTGTCTTATCTTGGGAGAAGAGTCACTTCATGGTGACTCAAGGGACGGTCCTTGGCCATATCATCTCCAACAGGGGCATGGAGATTGATCTGGCTAAGGTGGATATCATCAAAAAACTCAGTCCACCGTCCAATCTGCGTCAATTACGGTCTTTTCTGGGGCATGTCGATTTCTACCGACGGTTCATTCAGGACTTCAGTCGTATTTCCCGACCACTCACTGATTTGCTGACAAAAGACATCGAGTTCATTGTAGATGATAAGTGTCTTGCGTCATTCGAGACTCTCAAATATCTAGTTGTTGAGGCTCCTATCCTTCAACCACCCGATTGGTCTCTCTCATTTGAGATCATGACGGATGCTTCTGATTTTGCCGTAGGGGCTGTGCTTGGACAGAGGAGGGATGGATTGCCGTATGCCATTCAATATGCTAGTGGGACTTTGGATGCCGCTCAGCGGAATTACACGGTGACTGAGAAGGAGATGCTAGCTGTAGTCTTTGCTTTGGATATGTACATATCATATATTCTGGGATCAAGAGTGACTATTTTTACAGATCACACCGCCATTCGGTACCTCATGGCAAAGAAGGATGCAAAAGCTCGCCTTACCAGATGGATCCTTCTGCTCCAGGAGTTTGATATTTAGATTAAGGATAAACCTGGAGTTAAGAATGTGGTGGCGGATCACCTCTCCCGATTAGAGAACCTTGAGGAATCTGAGCCCATTGCACCTATCACTGAGACATTTCCAGATGAGGTGATCCTGGCTATTGCCTCGCTCCCATGGTACACCGATATTGTGAACTATCTTGTCGCCAAGACGGTTCCACAAAGTTGGCTCAGGCAGCGACTTGAGACCTTCCTTGCGAAGGCCAAGTCATACCATTGGGAGGATCCCATCCTTTATCATGAAGGAGGGGATAGTATCTGGAGGAGGTGTATTCCTCAAGAAGAGCAACATAGCGTCCTCACCTACTGCTACAAGCTGGAGGCAGTGGACATCATTCTGGGAGACAGACAATGCATAAGGTGCTCCAATCCGGCCTTTGGTGGCCTACCCTCTTCAAGGATTCTGACGAATTCGTGAAGAGGTGTACTGACTGTCAGAAGATGGTACTTGCGGACATAGAGATATGATGCCCATGCAGCCCATTCACTTTTGTGAGGTTTTTGACGCATGGGGCATTGATTTCATGGGCCCATTTCCTAAGAGTTAGGGGTTTGAGTACATTCTGCTTGCTGTAGATTATGTGAGTCGTTGGGTTGAGGCCATCCCCGCCCGAACTGCATATGCTAAGACTGTATGTCGATTTTTAAGGAAAGTATCATTTCACGGTTCGGGGTACCTAGAGTTCTGATTTCAGACGGGGGGTCTCACTTTATCAACGGCAAGGTAAGGGCCCTTGCAGATGAGTTCAGCTTTTACCATTGTGTTGCCATTCCATATCACCCTCAGACTAATGGCCTTGCTGAAGTGTCGAATAGGGAGATCAAGACTATTTTACAGAAGTTAGTCCGCCCAGACCGAAATAATTGGTCACAACTTTTGGACTCGGTCTTGGGGGCCTATCAGACTTCCTTCAAGACACCATTAGGGACATCTCCCTTTCGTCTCGTCTATGGCAAGCCGTGCCACTTACCTGTGGAAATCAAGCACAAGTCACTATGGGCAGTTACAGAGTTATAATTGGATCCCGAGAGTATAGGAGAACAGAGGAAAGCAGAGTTGGCAGCCCTGGAGGAACTAAGAGATACATCCTTTTAGAGCAGCTTACAATACAAGGAAAAAGTGAAGATATGGCATGATTCTCATATCAACCATAAACAGTTTGAGCCTGATCAACGTGTATGGTTGTTCTATTCTAGGCTGAAATTATTTCTAGGAAAATTATAGAGTAAATGGAAAGGTCCTTATGTGGTCAGAAAGGTACATGACAATGGCAGTATTGATATATCTGAGTTGCCATCTTCCTCTACCTTTTGAGTTAATAGTTAGCGCCTGAAACTATATCTAGATCATGATCCGCCGATCGTTGACGTTTCCCCCATTCATCTGGTATGAGATGTGCTCTTTGACTCACATCACCTGCATCTCATACATGGCTATCACTTCCATTTTCCACTGTATAGATCCATATATCCACATCATTCATTCATTCATTTGTTATGTCTGCTACCCCGTCGTCATCTTATGATTTTGCTATACTTAGTATACACCTTGTCCTAAGTATAGGGGGTGCACATACACTGAGTTATACTATTCTATGATCCCCTCCTCTGTCTCTTCTTTTTGTCTATACTCAGGTTATGTTACCCTAAGTATAGGGGGAGACAGGATGAGCTGTGATCTGTTTATTCTCTTTTCTTCTTTTCTTCTTTTCCTTGTCTATATTCTTTATCTATCAAAAAGGTGCCGCCCCTTGTTGTCAGTCTTCTATACTTAGGACGTACTTTGTCCTAAGTATAGGGGGGTGTGCACCCTGAGTTTCTCTATTCTTTGATCCTCTCCATTGTCTCCTCTTCTTGTCTATAGTTAGGGATATCGTACCTTAAGTATTGGGGGAGACAATCTGAGAGTAAGATTTGTTCATTCCCACCCTCGACCCTCCCGCTTTGTGTACAGTCTGCTATACTTAGGATTATCTGATCCTGAGTATAGGGGGCGGTCGACTTCTCATTAATTCATTCATCTCTTTATTTTTTTATTCTTTAGACTTTTCTATACTCAGTACGAGTGATGTCTTCTCTTTTTCTCTCCGATCTATGAGGACATAGCTCAAGCTAAGTTTAGGGGGTCGTATATACTGTGTATATACTTTAGCCATAACTCGTACTTTCATATTTATAATTAATCAATATGGCTAATTATACTTATAAATTCATTAAAAACCTTAATAAAAAGATGTTAATTATTCCTCAAATTCTTTTTATGTTTACTGTTTAATAAATCGGGTGAAAATATTTTTTGCAAAATGTTTGAAAAAATAGTTTGAAAATCTTTGTGAAAAATCTTTTGAAAGCTATTTGGAAAATGTTTTGTTACATGTTTTCAACATTTGTAAAATGTTTTATTTGTAAAATTTCTTTTCTTGGTATGAAATAAAAGGTTTGAAAAACGATTTGCAAATTTGCAAATGGTTTGAAAAATGGTTGTAAAAATATTTGAAAAATATATATATACTCTTTGGAAAACCTTTACAAAATGATTTTCAAATGTGTGTACGTGTCTGTAAAAATTGTTTGTAAAAATTATTTTGGACTATAGTTTTTCAAACTTGTTTGTAAAATGATTTTCAAATAATTTTGAGGAATATATACATCACACCTAAAATTCCTTATTATATACACCTGTAAAATTGACCACTTACCTTAAAATCTACTTCTTGTAAATATAAGATGCATCCCCGTGTAAATATTTTAACCTAGTTTTTAGCCAAAAACTTTTCTTTTTAAAAAAATCCCAAAAACATTTGTAAAATTAAAATACCAAAAACATTTGAAAAATCTTTTTGGAAAACAAAAAAATGCATATGCATCATCCTTTTCAAAAATCCATAAAAATTTCAAAATCTTTAAAAATTGCATCACAAAAATATTTTCTGCATTCAGCATAACATTTGCATAGCATGAGCATTTGTCGGATTGAGTTTGATAGTTGAACAAGTTTAAATAAAATCCGGAGATTGGAGCTTGGTTGGACCTTAAAATCTACCTAATAACAAGAACCTTATAGGAGCTGGAATTGAGGTACTTCAGGTCTAGTCACTTAATTCTTTGAGGATCACGAGACTTGGTTCAATTGATTCTTGACTGCCTAAGTAGAGTATTTCAGAGCACACACACGACTCTTGTTGATAATGACCTAACTTGAACACCTGCACCTTTCACATGGCTCAACTCAGTTGGAGTGGTGAGGGGATTGGATTTGTCGGTATGAGACGCACACAAGTGGAAACATTTGTCCTCCTCAAGGGAGGGAATTGCACCCAACCCGTCCAGTGATAAGGAATTCTAAAGACAGGAGAGTATGGGTTGCAATAAAGCTTCAAAAGAGGGATAGTCTATTGGATCAAGAGGAAAAACTCCTTATGTAAATGATGTTGTAAATAGTATTTCAAAAAAAAAACTCTCCAAAAAAGTGGACATGCCTGTACAAAAATAAAATGCCTGCCGGAGTGTATATATGTTGTATAGAAAATAAGCAAGCTTGAGTTCCAAAGTCAAATCATGTGAGCCTGCAACTGGATGACTTGACTACACTGGTCTTGCATCCTATGATAGGTAGCTACACTGGCTACCGTCCATTCTTCTCTTCACCCCCTCCTCTTGAGCTGTTTGTTACTTGAACTTAGAGGGGAATACCCCACTCCTCGAGGAAGGAGTTATTGGATTTGGAAATCATTGGGTTGTCATGCTGGAGAAGTCAGTCTCTTTGTCATTTCAGTTGGGGAGAGCCACTATCACTTACAATGTACGAGTCAGATTTATAGTTGTAAGGGTTTGTGTATGAGTTGAAATATTTCTGACCTGGCTATTGAGGAGACTTGAGCAGAGTATTGGGATTCTCGAAGGCTGTTGGATTTCAAATCCGATTCCGTTAAGGTTCCGCCCGCAGTAAAAATCCAAAGGTCTGACTTAAGCTCCAAACTTTGATTTTGTGAAGACAAGTTTGATCATTAAACTTAACCCATTCTTCTTCTTTTTCTTTTCTTTGTTTTTCTTTTTCTGCACTTATTGCATAAGTGTTTACTAGGGACTAGCAAAGGAAAGTATAGAGGGGTGATGAATCCACATTTCATCATCTTTATTCTATCATTTTGACCTCAAAAACCCTAGTAAATGCATGTAAATACCCCTAATTCCTGCATTTTATCGTCCATGCATGTGTGTGTAAATATTGTATAAAATACAGTTTTTAAAGCCTAAATAATAGAATAAAGAAAAGAAAAGAAAAAGAATAAAATATTGTAAATATTTTTTGACCCGAAACCCCGAGAACGAGGCATCTAGATGAATAAGTCGACAAGGAATAAAGTAGGGAGAGATAAGGGTCAGGAACTAATAAAAATTCCTTTCATTCATTCATTCTTTATTCATTTTGG
Source organism: Ottelia alismoides (assembly GCA_037367405.1). Lineage (NCBI taxonomy): Eukaryota > Viridiplantae > Streptophyta > Magnoliopsida > Alismatales > Hydrocharitaceae > Ottelia > Ottelia alismoides. The sequence goes on from JAZKJV010006660.1 coordinate 12,863, forward strand.
TGGAGTTCACTTATAACAACAACTACCATGCTAGTATTGACATGGCACCTTTCGAGGCATTGTATGGACAGAGATGCATCACTCCCTTGTGTTGGTAGGAAGTGGGCGACAAAGGTATTTATTCCACGTAGATAATCGAGGATATAATAAGAGCCGTAGAAACGACTAGGAAGAAGTTATTGACTGCACAGAGCCGTCAGAAGAGTTACGCTGATCAGAGGTGTCGCGACCTAAATTTTGAGGTCGGAGATTTCATATTCTTGAAGGTATCTCCAATGAAGGGTATTCAAAGATTTGATGTCAAGGGTAAGCTAACACCACGGTTCGTTGGCCCTTTCGAGATTTTGTCCCGTATTGGGAAGGTAGCATATCGAGTAGCACTTCCCCCTCACATGGCAAGCGTGTATAATGTATTCCATGTGTCAAACCTCCAGAAATATATTCGAGACCTCGGCATGTGATTAGCTCTGAGGAACTCACGGTTGAACCAAATTTGTCTTTCTCTGAGGCACCCGTGCAGATTTTAGACCGGACAGTTAAGAAATTGCGATGGAAAGACATCCCTTTAGTTAAGGTGTTGTGGCAAAGTCAGAATGTTGAGGAGGCCACATGGGAACCTGAGACAGATATGTGACATAAATACCCTCATCTTTTTGAAGGTATAATCACGAAACGTTATTTCATTTCTCCTTAAGATTTTTATAGGTTTCGTTCTCTTTAAGATTTTTATGCCTGAATATAAGTCGCATTCAAAACATATACGTTAAATCCTACGTCTCAAGGACAAGGCTTCTTTTAAGATTTTTATGATGTGAAACCCCGTATATTTTTTCTTTTCCAAAAATCTGGAGCATTGTTGAGATTCAAAAAATTCAAATAGTCAATCCATTTCGTAGATCTCGTCGATACCTTTTCAACGAGCCCAAGAACATCCAATTCCGACATTCCTAGCTCAAGTTATCGTTGTTTTAAGTATTATCGTCGGGACCCATATATGGATCCGAACCGGATCCGAATTAGGATCCAATTTCACCTCTCCTTCTATAAATAGGAGATGGTAGACCACTCTCTCAAAACCTTAGCCACCACCATCCTTCCCTCTCATTAGAGCACCACCGTCTTGGCTAGTTTAGTTATCGGAGGGCCGTCGTCGACGTTGGAGAAGATACTCCGATCGAAGATTGATGACCACCATCATGTAGGGGAGCTCGAGGTCACCATAGTGTACGTATTCGTGCTGTGATAAAGTGACGGAAATCTTATTTCTGTGTGAGAGGAGATCCCGAGGGAACATCCTCGGAGGTAACAATATTATACCTTCCTCTTGCAGTTGTGTTTATACGACTTTTGTACCCATACGCTTGAACATGTTTTGGAGCCTTAATTAATCTTGTGGTATGCTTCATATACAAGTAACGTTAAATACATTCTTCTTATCGTTGGGTTCCGCATGATTATCAGTCTTGTATTCTCGAACATCCTTAGAGACCTATGTGTTAATATAATACGATTTGAAGATATTTATGTGGGTCATATCATTCGAAGAACATCTTATTAAAAGATTTGTCTTGATCTTTGAATCGTAGTCCATAAGATTTATCCATATTGTCTAGGATTTTTTTTGTTTTATCATTGTATTGATTTGAAGGTTAAATCATCCGTATATCTCCTGGCACGCGAAAAAAGGGAAATCTTAGATACACGTCTCTATTACTGTAATATTCAACTTCATAGAGATTGTTTGAGTTAGGAAATAAGGACCATATCATTTGATGTATACCTGGATGTAGTATTTAAGAATATTCTCGCAAGGCAACTTCTATCAAGACACAATTATGAACTTTTATGAAAAAGGCCTTGATATTCCAAACGTCTTCATATCTTTGTTAATCATTACGTGAATTTTTATTAATTAATTAATAATAGTTAGTCTTAAAGATGTTAGGAAATGAAAAGGTGATTTCAATCGTGTCGTTACACATGGTTTAAATTGATTAGCTTTAGTATTAAAAGAGAAATTACCATCATGCCATTACATTTGGGTTTGTTCTCAGGAATCTTATGACATCTTTGCATTTAGGTAACATTAAATGTGATACATGTTATCCTGAGTACTATAAAAAAGACTTAATACTTCTCGATTTGAATCTATTGGAGTACGTAAGATAATTCGTTTGGTAAGTAAGTAAAGCATATGCAAACGAGAGATAGGGAAGATGTGATGTACATTTGCATTATCTAAAGTATCAATTATCAAATTGTCTAATTTTCTTTTTATACTTGACGTTGAAGACAACCGATTGATATTTTTTTTCCACCAAATAGGAATATCATGCTCTGCTACATTTATTTTCCAATCAATAATGGTAGTTAATATGTTTGATTTGTACTGTTGGGATTCCTCTTTACTAATACATCACCCGTGGGTTGCTTAATTAAGTGTTACATGGATTACAAATACCAATACAATAATTATAATGATAATTACATACAACCTCCTATTTCAGTTTTGTCTCGAAATATAGGCTCAAGAACCAAGTCGATTTAGATTAAAACACTAGATCTCCTCCCATACAAACATTAATATATGGATATAAGTCCTCTTTTCAAGTAATCACCTAGATAAAAATTGCAGCTATGATTCGTCTAGTAGAACTAAATACCTCAGGTAATACACATACAAAACATTAGGTTAGTTGCAAAGGATATCTATTATACGATTGGAGGATGTTAAAATTTACCATATTTGTATGAATGACAAGTGTATTACTTTATTTATTGGGGTAGAAGGATCTAAGTAACTCAAGGGATGGGGCTTGCACCCTTGGATCCCGGGGTAGATACCTTGAAGGTCGCGACCCCAACGGACGAGTTGGGTGACATGTTACACCTAACAGCCTCTTAGCTTCCGGAGTCGCACGACGGCGTAGGCAGGTGATGCGGTTGGCATTCTTGATTTCACATTTATACACGATATTAAGACTCGGAGTAGAATTAGGTGTGGCCACATTGAATTCTATTTCGAGTAATGATATTGTGAGAGGTGTTCCGGGATGTGATTTGAAGTTGGAGAATGGGGTTATGATCTCTTTCCTTTCTGATTGAAAAGAGGTTCTTGAGGGTTCTTGAAGGGTTTATTCAAGTTATGTGTCTTATTCCTTTGTAAGGAAGAACAAGAAGGTGGGGCAGAGAGCTCCATCGAAGTGAGGGATCTGGAGCAGGCCCTTGACATTGAATCGAGGTTGAGAGATTATGAAGCAAAGAAAGGGCGATCAATTTGGATTGGGGATTTAATCTGAGAGAGAGAGAGGATTTGGGGGAAGATGTAGCAGAGATAGAGAGGATTTGGGGGAAGATATAACGAAGAGAGGTTTTGAAGAAGAAGAAGAATAAGATGAAGAAATTTTACCTTTAGGTGGCTTAATATCCTAGAGTTGTTCAAGAGTATCTGGAAGTGGTTATCACTGATGAATCTCCATTCCATCCCCTTTATTCTTTGATTTTGGCCTTAAATCCCTAGCTAAATGCATGCATATACTATTAATTTGTACAAAATAACACTCAATAATTGATATACAATTACTGTAGAAATTCATATATTTAATTCCAAAAGAAAAGAATAAAGGAATGACAAGAAAAAAAGTGTCAAAGACACTGAATGACCCTAGATCCAGACACCCAATCATCATGATGACTTAGTCGACAAGGAATAAAGTAGGGCGAGATAGGGAAAACTAATTGTACATAATACACACTAAAACCCTAATTTATTTGATCAATAAATGCACATATGTGACCTAGTTTATTTTTCTCATTTTTATAACTCAAATAATAAAACCCGCTACATGAAACTTGTACATAAAAATACAAAGAAAAACACAAAATAGATTTTACATAAAAATAATACACAGTGCACCTAGGACACACATAATGAAAAGCCATAAATAAAATTTCCCTGACCTGTATCTTCTACATACAAACTCAAAATTGACAAAAATCATCTTTATTGCTCATAAAATTAAATTATCTTTTTAATGAAGTAGTTTCGTTAAAAATGGAGTTAAGATGCAAAAGTTGTCTTTGTTTCCCTATTGTATTGTATACATGTATATAATATTCAATATATTTATTCCTTATATTTTTACATTTCTTATCTTTTATATACGTGTAATATTATTGAAAATACACGTCAATAATAAAATAAAATAAAACCATTAAAAATTCATTAAATAAATAAAGTATTAAAATATATAGATGAATTATACCTATATAATTCATATACATTTTTATTTAAGTAAATAAATAAAGTAAGAAAAATAAACTAAAAATATGTAAATATGTATTTAAATAAGTTATAAATATATTAAATAATTATATATAATTATAAAATCTAAAATACATAATAAAAATAAAACATAATAAATACATGTGTATATATACCTATGTATATACATGTAAATATTAACACATAATAAATTAACTTGCAAAAATAAATAAAAATCATCATAAAATACTACAAAAAATATAAATAATTTTTGTATTTTGACTTTTAATTATTAAATTTATTTAATATTTATTATTGGTTTTACGAGGGATTTCTGCATCCCTAATTTTTGGTTGGTCCACGTGGACCAACCAGAGCGTGGCAATTGTTGACCACTCAGTAATTGTACCTCCCCCCTCCCCCCACCCCCATCTTGTTAGAGCCACCTGCCGTCTAACCTCCCCCATTTTCCTCTCTTACACGCCGATTCAAATCTCGAGCCATTGAAAACTCAACTTCTGCGAGGGTCTAATGTGGTCTACAAAAGGAGAGACCTACACTTTCACTGAGGCAACCTCTCACAAAAGCTGACTAATCAAAAATTAACCCATAAGTATATATATATATATATCAATGCAAAATAAAAGTGCAGTTGAAATTTATTATAACTCTACAAAATATTTGTATAAGGTAAGTAGTGTAGAGGTCTAACACAAGGAGCACGAGGAATAGACAACAAAAACTGACAAAAAGTCAATAACTACTTTTTATTTTTATGGAGATTATTGATTTTTAGTGGGTTTTATTTATTTAATTTTTTGATTTTTTTTATATTTTTATGTGCTTTTAATTTTATAATTTTTATATTTCTTTTTATATTTTCTGATTTAAGTTTCTTCTTCTCGTTTTATTTATAAAATAGGTATAATATATATGGATATAATATTTATCATATAGATAACAAATATACAAAATAAATATAAAATCAATAAAATACCCTAAGGTACAGTCCTTTTTATTGTTTTAAGGGTATTAAAAATATTTTTGAGATTTTTAATAATAATAATAATATACATAAATATAGCTATATAAATAGATGTAGGTTTTTTAGATTTATAAAATAACTATAAATACTTCAAAAAATAAGAAAATAAAATGTTTTTGGCTTTTCTTATAATTTTCTCTATTTTTGATATCTTTCTCATATTATTTGATGATTTTTTATATTTCTAATTAGATAAAAATAGGAAATCAGTGAGTAATAAAGTAAAACCGACTTGTTTTGGATTTCAAAAATATCTAAGGAGCTCAAAAATTTCCAAAACTAAATTTAATCTATGATAAATGTAATAAAGAAAAATAAAAATGGAAAATGTAATTTTTTGTTTTTTTTGTAATTCTAATAGGGTTAGAAGAGTTTTGCAATTTTTTGGGTTTTCTTTTGATTTTTTAATGATTTCTGGTCTGTAGGTGTAAAATATAATAACAAATAACTCCTATTTTTTAGAATTTTTCAAGGTTTTTGGATTTTTAATGCAAACAGGGAATAAATGCAATATTTTTGGATTTTTGAATATAGGAAATTAATATTTAATGCCATAACGGAAAACATACATGATGAAATATAATATAAGGCACTTATATTAAAAATCGTATAATTGTTAAATGGAAAATGATATGTTTAATGCAAAGGATACACAAAATAAAAATGCAATACTACCAAGGATAGATATGAAAATAAAAATAAATAAAAATGCAATCTAGAACCAATTTCCATAGTATAGGGGCCCACGCGTAATGACCCATGAATATTTAATTCATTCCATGTTGGTAGGGGAATAAATGCAATTTATAAAATACAGTAGGGCATACATGAAATTATACCAAAAAGTTTTGAACTAAATCTCAAAGTTTATGGATTAAGCAATAACATACAACCAAAAGGGAGTCCTTGCCAAAAACTCACGACCTCACATGTAGGGGCACATGAGGTGACGTGACAGAGGACCTAAATGCCAATAATAGTAACACATAGGGCTACTTGCAAAATAACCAAAAGTTTTTACATTACAGATGAAAGTTTATGGACTAAAAATAAAATATAAAAAGGAAGGGGGTCTAGGGTAAAATTACCTACAAGGCATGATCTAATGGTGGGAAGTTGTTCACTTAATACGTGGTACCTTCTGGATGATTTATACCCTTTCGACGATAAGTGGCTAAGATTATATCTCAGCCGCTGGATCAGTAATCAGGGGCATTTGGATCGGATGGCTGCTGCTACACCTGGAACTCCTCGTATATCCAACAGTAGAGAGCATGGGAGGAAGAACAGGGAAGAACACATGTTCAAGTAAACTTCGTTCCGCTCCCCTACACGACTCCGGTGGGCTCTGACTTCGCGATGAGGTGCAAGATGCTCCAGATGATCGTGGGGTCTCCTGGATGCTTCAAAGAGGTCCGAGGGTCACCCGAGTGAGCCCTGGAGGTTGAGGAAGGGAAGCAGCTCCAAGAACCTTGGTTGAACCAAAATTCGACCCAAGATGGGTCTTTGTCCTCCAAAACTTGTAGGGTTAGCTCCAACGAAGAAAAACAAGGTTCAGGAGGTGTTTTTGATCAGAAATGAATGAAGATGGATCATGTAGAGGCTCTCTGGCATATGACGGAGGAGGAGAGCTGATTCCCTAATCTAGTGAGGATCAAGTCGAATGGAGATACGTGGGATGATCAGAAAATGGAGGGGAATGAAGTGTCAGTGATAGACGGGTTGAGGAATAGTCAAGGAACGATGAAGAAGATCGCCGGAGCTATAGTCGGGAACAATGAAGAAGATCACTAGAGCTTAGATCCAGCGAACTTCGAATCTTGATTTTTATGAATTAAAAAGCAAAAACAAGCGATTGGAATCCTAAACTAGGCCATCTATTACGCTAGGAACTGAAAGAGCTAAAGAAACAGTGGTTCGACCTGAGAATCAGGGAACCAAGGTGAAGCTATGCCTGGGTACTCCGACAATGGTTGAATCTCCTCCGACCGGCCTCTTCCTCCATGCCAAGCGTTAGGGCGAAGAATCTGTTGTCACCAACAACCTCGGGGACTAGGAAACTTAGGGATTTCAAAGCGGAAGTGGGATCAAAAATTAAAAGGTGGTATGCAACTTGTTTTTATACACGAGGACTTTGACTAAGGTTACTGATCACCTCAACGATCCATCGATTGAGGTATCGATGCTGCGTGAAAGGGTATGGATTGAGGAATAAAATCGCTGAAGGAATCAACCCGTAAGGAGAAGTGGGGAAAATTTGGGGAAGAAGGGCGATCCGCGAGGCTACAGGACCTAGGCTTATAGGGGACTCAGTTGATCGGCAGGTCAACCGAGGCTACAACCCTATTGCTCCACGTAAGCCACAACAAGACAAAACATCAAATGAATATAAAAAAAATTCAAAACAAAAAAGTAAATGATTTATTTAATTTTTGATTAAAATATAAAATTGTTTATTATTTTATGTAGTACTTTAATATGATTTTTAATTATTTTTACAAATTCATTTATTGTATGTTTCTTTTACAATTATATATAGGTATATTTACCTATAAAGAATTTGTTATATTTTTTAGATATTAGAATTTATTATATTGTGCGTTTATTTTATATATTTATAACTTAACTAAATATACATAAGTACATTTTTATTGTATTTTTCTAATATAATATGTACACTTAATTAAATATGTTAATTTTATAGGTATAAGTATGTGTCATTCATATATATATTTTAGTATATGTATGTGTTTCAATGTATTTTGATGATTTTATTTCATTTTAATGATGTATATGTATTTCAAAAATTATTTATAAAATTATAAAAATATAAAATCATGAAAAATGTACAGAATAAATAAAGAGAATATTTTATTCAGGTATAAAGTGCAATAGGGGCCCAAAACATAATTTTTGCATCTTGACTCCAAATTAAATGAAATCACCTTCATTAAATTGTTAATTAAAAGTTATTTATTTATTTATTTATTTAAAATTAATTTTGGTAAATTTTGAGTTCATATGGAGAAGATATATGTCCGTGAAGTTGGGATTTTGGATCTTTATTTTGAGTGTAGATGGTACATTGTGTAGTATTTTTATGTGAAATAAATTTTGTATTTTTCTATATATTTTTATCTATAACTTTCATGTAAAAATTTTATTGATTTGAGGTATAAATAATAAATAAAAAAACTAAATCCCAAAGAGGACTTATTGATGAATTGAAAAGTAGGGTTTATTGTATTTGGTGGCCCTTATCTCCCCCTACTTTATTCCTTGTTGACCAAGTCATCATGATGCCTAGGTCTCGGGGTTTAAGGTCATTTAATACCTATGGTATTTCATTTCCTTTTATTTTCTTTACTCTTTTACATTGGCTTTAAATATAATATTTTATACAATATTTACACGATATATGGTGCATGTTATTTTATGTAAGATAATGTTATTTACATGCATTTTGATAGGGTTTAAAGGAGAAAATGAAATAATAAAGGTGATGAAATGGTGATTCGCCAGTGTGACACCCACGCCTCCAACTACCGAACAAACGGAACGAGAGTGTCAGACCTACGACCCAAATACACACATGATCTATGATACTCAATAAACCATCTTATGCACATTAGATCAACATTTGAAATATAAATAACAACAAAAAAATAATATAAAATGGAAATAAATGCAACATCCATTCTCATTGATAACAATCATCAAGTCCATGTCCATAGAATGAGATACATCATATAATTATAAATTTGTAAAAGAAGCTCTCCAAATATCTCACTATAATGTCTCTCAAATAAATATAAAATATTACTGGAATAAATAAGTTACTCTAAGTAGAACACACCATGTTTAGTGCAAGTACAATGTAAAAAGTCCAATCTCCTCGAAAGTCGTTACTGTTGTGGCTGCTGCTCAGCTACACCTGTCGTGTTCACACGAGGGTAATATTATGAGGAATTGCCCAGTAACAAGATAAACACTATAACAACTAATGTAGGAGTAGGCAAGAAATGTACACTCAACTCTATCAACTGACATATGCAGATATTGTAGAAACTGAGAAAAACAACCAAGTCATTCTCATTCACATTGGATCACATAATAATTGATTTTATTTATTTATATAATAATCATTTAAGTACTACCACAATGATCTTGATATTTCTACAAGTTGGTTAGAGTCCACAATGGTATACAACTACCAACATCCAATCATTAATCATTAATCATTTCTCGTATTATTGTAGCACAGGCAAGCACGCAACTCACAGGCCTCCGCTACGTGGGAACTTCATATTTATCTTGAGTAACTCTCAAGGACCTCTGTCCGACTAGAATAGGAAAAAAAATCTTAAATCCTGATCTCTCTCACTTCAAATCATATCCCGGAATATCTCTCACAATAATATTACTCGAAATAGAATTTGATGCGGCCACACCCAATTCTAATCTGTCTTAATATCGTGTATAAGTTTGAAACCAAGAACGCCAACCACGCCACCTGCCAACTCCGTCGACCGACACTGGATGCTACCGGGCTGCTAGGTGTAATAGGTCACCCAACTCATCCGTTGGGGTCACAGTCTTCGTGGCATCTAGCCGAGATCCCAAGGGTGCATGCCCAATCTCTTGTGGCAACTAACTCCATCTACCCAATCATCGTGAAATTTCATCCACAAAATATTTTCAATCCATTGCTAAATATATGATCATAGTTCACGTCGCAAGAAAACTGTCAAGACTCAATTCTATTATGGTAGTTCTATTATGGATCAAAGTCAATCCATCCATCATCGTAACTATTAGACGATATCTATTATTTAAGTTATCTCAATTCCAAGAACTTAATTTAGTAACCATTTTTCTAGTAACCAAAAAGAACCATAGAGATCTTGTTACATCGATCGATTGACCTAACTAAATAAAAATGAAATTGCTACTAAAAGCGATAACATGGATATTTGCAATAACACAGAAACCCAATCAGTCTACAATATGAGCTTCAGAACAAAAGATGTCTAGTAAGATTAACAAGCCGATAGTTTTGAATTGAATAGAAAGTTCTTTTCATCTTTTTTTGTAGTTGTAAAACAACCTAATCTTCAAATCATAATCGCTTTGCATAGAAACCCAAGAGTCAATTGTAATAAAAGTGGGACCTAATTATAATAAAAGTGGGACCTAAGAGATAGATCATCTTCAACTCAAACCTCCTAAACGAAACACTCATGTGAAATTTTGTCTTAGCGTCAACATGGGTATAGATACTACTCCATGAAATGTAACTTGCCATGCACGTGTTATACCTATTGAATGGCTTGGATTAATCTCTCTTTACATTAATAATATCTCAAAGTGATATGTCATAATTATGAGATGCATCCAACAATTAGATTAAACATATTATTAATGCCTTTTATTTAATTAGATGGTAGTGGATATTTACTGTAATGATTACTAATAAAAGAGCCATTTCAAAAAAATAATACCATAAACAATGGATTATAGTTAAACAAAGTAAATATGCCGATCTACAAAACTAGAATATCAACTGACTTTTCCTCCTGAAAATCGATTCCTTGATCAGATTTTCAATAACTAACTCGCGTAATTTGGATACGAACTAATTGTCAGGACACATATATATTGGTCTTTCGGCAACCATCAATAAATAATCTATTTTTTTACTGTCTAGAATAACTGAGAAATTCTATATGTAATGTTCTTTAACATATTTCTTCTAAGCAATTGAAAGTAGGGGAATACCTCGAGACTCTTCGATCACATAAGATCAAGGTACATGGTACACGAAAGTATGCAGTTCTATGAGTGTAAATAAAGAGGTTCGATAAAAAATTGTGAAACAAAAAAATCAGGTGAGTAAGGATCATCGTGACAATTTCATGGTATAACGATACCTAAATCTCTAAAAACGTCCCAACATAGGATCCAAGATCGTGTGAAATCAATAACAAAGAGGAAAAAACCCCTTTACAATTTATGGTTCATGGTATAAAGATAACCAAGTCTCTATGCATGTTCAAGCATATGGGTACAAAAGTCATATGAAACCAACAACAAGTGGAAGATATAACATTGTTACCTCCGAGGATGTTCCCTCGGGATCTCCTCTCACACGGAAATTATATTTCCGTCGCTCGATCATAGCGTGAATGCGCGTACGAAGTAATCTCGAGCTTTCTTATGTGATGGTGGTCACGGATATTCGATCGGAGCTTCTTCTCTGACGTCGACGACGACCCTCTGATGGTTAATTCGGCCAAGGTGGTGGTGCTCCAAAGAGGGAGAAGGATTGTGGTGGCCAGGGTTTTGAGTTAGTAGCATACCATCTCTTATTTATAGAAGGAGAGGTGAATTTGGGTCCAAATTCAGATCTGGTTCGGATCCATATATGGATCTTGATTATCCAACTTAAAACATCGATATCTTGAGCTAGGAATGTCAGAATTGGATGTTCTTAGGCTCATTGGAAAGATCTCGATGATCTAAGAAACGACATGATTATTTAAATTTTTTGGATGTTAAAAATACTCCAGATTTTAGGACAAAAAATTATGGGGTTTCACATCATAAAAATCATAAAGGAAGTCTCGTCCTCAAGAAGTACGATGTAACGTATATGTTTTAAATGCGACATAGATCTATGCATAAAAACTTTAAAGAGAACGCAACCCCTAAAATCTTAAAGAGAATTGAAATAGGATTTTGTGATCACACCTTCAAAAAGATAAGGGTATCTTGTAGCATATCTGCCTCAGGCTCCGATGTGGCCTCCTCAACATTCTGACTTTTCTACAATATCTTGACCAAAGGGATGTCTTTTCGTCGTAACTTCTTGACTGCATGGTCTAAAATTTGCACGGGTGTCTCAAGGAAAGACAAATTCGGTTCAATCGCAAGGTCCTCACAACTAATCACATGTCGAGGGTCTCGAATATACTCCCGGAGGTTTAACACATGGAATAAATCATGCACGCTTGTCAAGTGTGGGGGAAGTGCTACTTGGTATGCTACCTTCCCAATACGGGCCAAAATCTCGAAAGGGTCAATGAGCTATGGTGCCAGCTTTCCCTTGACACCAAATCTTTGAATACCTCTAATTAGAGATACTTTCAAGAATACAAAGTCTCTGGCCTCAAATTCAAGATCACAACGTCTCTGATCAGCGTAGCTTTTCTGGGGCTCTGCGCAGTCAATAATTTCTTTCTAGCCATTTCTACTGCTCTTGTTGTATCCTCAATTATCTGAGTGGAATACATGTCTTTGTCACCCACTTCCTGCTAACACAAGGGAGTGGCACATCTTTGCCCATACAATGCCTCAAAAGGTGCCATGCCAATATTAGCATGATAGCTATTATTGTAAGTGAACTCCACCAAGGGAAGACAATCCTTCCAAGAACCTTGCCACTCAATGGCACATGCTAGGAGTAGGTCCTCAAGAGTATGAATTGTCCTCTCTGGTTGTTTGTCCTTCTGCGGATGATATGCTGAACTAAGACGCAATTCAGTTTTTAGGGCCTTCATGAATTCTCCCCAATAATGTGACGTGAAACGAGAGTCTCTAACTGATACGACCTCCTTGGGAATCCCATGCAAGCGAATAACATGCTGAATATATAATTTGGCCAGATCTACCAGAGTGCAAGTCATTTTCACTGAAATGAAATGTGCGGACTTGGTCAGCCGATCTGTAGTAACTCAAATAGCATCATATCCACCTACTGTATGAGGTAAGGATGTCACGAAATCCATAGATATACTCTCCAATTTCCACAACAGGATAGGAAATGACTGTAACAAGCCAAGAGGACGCTTGTGCTCTGCCTTCACCAATTGACAAGTAAGGCAATGGCTAACATGTTCTGCAACATCACTCTTCATCCCCTTCCACCAGAAGTGCTGGCAAAGGTCTCATACATCTTGGTGCTTCCTGAGTGGATAAATAATCTAGAATAGTGAGACTCATCTAGGATGTCTCTCCTCAACTCATCATCATCAGGGACACAGACACGGTCTCCCTTCCATAAGATGGACTCACAAACTCTGAATCCATCAAACTCCTCCTTCAGACATCGATGGAACAAATCTTGTAATTTCTGATCTATCTGCTGACCCTGCACAATCCCGTCCCATAATCCACTATACTTGGTAGGTACAGTTACAACATCTGTAGTACTATCAAATGGGTGACACTCACTGAGTGCTGTGAGAATATCCCAAGTATGTATCCATGCTGCGGTGCCCTCGGTATGTGCTCTCCTACTCAAAGCATCTGCTACTACATTTCCCTTACCAGGATGATAAGAGATCATGCAGTCGTAATTTTTCAACAGTTCCATTCATCGTCTTTGCCTCATATTCAACTCCCGCTGGTCAAAGATATATTTGAGACTCTTGTGATTTGTAAAAATCTCAAACGTGATCCCATATAAATAGTGACACCATATCTTCAAAGAGAAGACTATATTTGCCAACTCCAAGTCATGAGTAGGGTAATTCCGTTCATGGTTCTTTAGTTGTCATGATGCATATGCCACGACATGCCCATGCTGCATCAACACTGCTCCTAAACCCTCCGTCGATGCCTTCGTATACACTGTTCATGAGCTTATTATCCTAGGTCGGATGTTGGCCATCACGCAACGACTTTCCTTTCAGCATAACCGCTAGAGAAAAGAAGGTACCAATAGAAGAAGTAGTTAGAGCAGCCAAGCTGATGCCAAAGGCGGAGGAATAATTGTCTCCTTTGAAGTTCAAGAATGAAAAAGGAAATAAATATGACTTTTGTTAATGAGACTATTGATCAGCCTCAGGGGTGAGGGCAGTTTCATGGACACCTACTCCACCGGGGCATCAAATCCTGTGCGTCACAAGTCAAGAAAAGGCTTAGGCGGGTTGTTATTCTTTTTTGGCAATCTTAGAATCAAGAGATATTGGAAGAACCATCCGATGAAAATGGCCAAGATTTCGTGGTCCTCTACCTAACCTATTCCAATTCTAGCTGCTCGGATTCGGATGGTGAGGATTGCCGGAATACTTTGTATCAACATATACTCAGTATATCAATATTGATTAGATCTGAGATCTGTTATTGAATTGCCAATTCAATTAGTATTCTCCATATTATGCCCTGAAGAGGACTCGAACCTCCACGATCTTTGGCACGAGATTTTGAGTCTCGCATGTCTACCATTTCACCATCAAGGCATCTTGAAAGTGAATCATATTCCATGAATATGATACTTATAGAGTTTGATATATGAAATATATGACAACGGTGGTGTGTTGGAGTATTTCTATCGATTACCGATTATCATATAGACCCAAGTCAGACATCAAATTGCTTCGATTGGAATTATCTGGAGGATGCCTTATATATCAATAACAAAGATGTACAATCAAACATATTTCTTAATTCAATAGAAGCCCCAAGAAGTTAATACGATACCCCCTCCCCCCAAACCCCAAAATAATGATAGATATGTCAAAAGCAGGTCCGATTACGCCTATTCCTAATCCGAAATAGAATGTCACGACCAACGTAGGGATCCATATGTAAACATAATATCTATTTACATACACTCGAATAACTCCTTCTCATAATGAGAATGTACATAACCCTATTCCGGTCTGGTCCGGTATGGAATAAACTTATAATCTGATGATCGAATCAATTCCATGATTATAAGTTCATAACCCCAACCCATTCCCATTTTGGGCAGAGAAGATCTACTAATTCTTTTATTCCAGTCAGTAAGAGGGATCTTGAACTAAGAAATAGACCCTAGAAGCTAAAAAAGGGTATCTTGAGCAATTACAAGAATTGGGTTCATTGATATTCCTAGTATAGTAGATGCTATCACACATAAAGTCATACTCAATTCGATGGAATTGTTTGATCTTAAAGTGGATCTATTATAATTTCGAACGTGAGGGTTTATTTCTTGGTTTCGTCCAGTCATTAATAAGAAAATCTAAGGTGCCTGATGGAAGGGTGAGAATCAGAGCGCTGGTCAGTCTCTACTTCAACGTGCGAAAGCTCAGCTCGCACTTGTTGCTCCAAACGAAGGGGACATCCTTCTGTGTTAGACGAGTAAGTGGTAGGGCTAGCTGCAAGAAGCCCCAAACAAAATGTCTGTACTAGCCGGTAAGGCCTAAGAAACTTCGTATCTCGGTAACTGTCTTGGGTTACTCCCAGGACATTACTGCCTCTATCTTGGATGGATCAACTGCCACACCTGCTCCCGAAATTACATGGCTGAGAAAAGTTACCTCGACAAGTCAAAACTCACACTTACTGTATTTTACATACAACTTGTGTTCTCTGAGTGTCTCAAGAGTAGTATGAAGATGTTGCTCATGCTCATTCTCATCAGGTGAGTAGATCAAGATATCATCAATGAACAACACCCCAAACGATTCAAGTATGGATGGAAAATTGTGTTCATCATGTCCATGAACGCGATAGGTGTGTTTGTGAGTACAAAAGGCATGACCACAAACTCATAGTGGTTGTATATGGTGCAAAAAGTAGATTTAAGCACATCTGTGTCCTTAATTCTCAATTGACGATAACCCGATCGTAGGTCAATCTTTGAGAGTACCGTTGTGCCCTGCAACTGATCGAAAAGATCATCTATTCGTGGAAGTGGGTAATGGTTCTTTCCATCCTTTTATTCAATTGCCTATAATCGATGCATAATCGCATAGACCCATCCTTCTTCTTTACGAAGAGGATCGGTGCTCCCCATGGTGATGTACTGGGATGGATAAATCCCTTTTCCAACAACTCCTGCAATTGTACATTGAGCTCCCTGAGTTCGACCGGTGCCATTCGATATGGAGGGATGGAGATGGGTTGTGTATCGGGTATCAAGGCGATCTTGAACTCGGTCTCCCTCCCTGGTGGTAGTCCAGGCAACTCCTCTGGAAATATGTCAGGAAAATCATGCACAACTCTGACATCTTCAATCATGCGATCCTGGACAAGTAACTCCATTACATAGGTGAGAAAAACCTATGCAACCCTGATTGAGAAAATGTTGAGCCTTCAATGCCGATACATATAAGACTATACTACCTGGGGTACGTCCATCAAATTGAAAGGTAGGTATGCTTGGGAGATGGAACACTACCGTCTTCTCAAAGCAATCAAGGCACGCGCGATGCTGCTCAAGCTAATCCATACCTAAGATTACATCAAAATCTTCTAACTGAATGAGTAAAAGATATGCAGGCATTAGGTGCCTGCCAATCTGCACTGCTACATTCTTCACTTCTTATCGTACTATGAATAATTGCCCGCCTTTTCCCTTGATATAGTAAGGGCATGAAACACATACTGGATCTTTGTCTAACTTTGATAATATTTGATGTGCTAGAAAAGAGTGCATAGCTCCCGAATCAAATAAGGCGTGTAAGAATATACCATGCACTGACATCATACCTCGCACTATAGCTCCTAAGGCATGGGCTTGCTTTTGTGTGATTGCAATCAATTGTCCCTGAGGCTATGGTGGGGCACTAGAACCTGCAGTAGTGAAGGTTGGTCATGGTAGAGGACATTGAAAGCCTCGACCTCCACGACGGGAAGTTGATCCATGTGACTGTGCATATGAGAAAGTCGGTCGTACACTTGGTTGATGGCCACCTGAGATGCTGGCAAGTAAGGGCACTTGGCCTTGAAATGGTCCTGTTGCTGGCAGTGGAAACACCTACTATCTCCTGGCTGAGAAAGGAGCCTCCTGAGACCAGGCTAGCACCTCCTGTCTTGCGACCCTGGGAGTGTGTAGAAGCGCGAAAGGAATTAGTACCGTGACTCATCAATCCCTGCCCCAATGTAGGTGTAGGGGCAATCCTGCTAATGGTAGGAGTGGTTGCCACTGGGTGGAAATGACGCTCTTTACGAGCTCTATAGAAATCTCGATGAGTGGATCTCCCTGACTGATGCGGCTGGAAATATGATGGACCCCCCTGAAGCCGACTCTCAGTTGCCTCCATCTTGGTAGCCTTAGCAGCTACCTCCTAGATGGAAGTGAAATCCAATGTAGACAGCTAGTGTTGCACATCGTCACGCAATCCCCATATAAACTTCTGTAA
Organism: Ottelia alismoides; assembly: GCA_037367405.1. Classification (NCBI taxonomy): domain Eukaryota; kingdom Viridiplantae; phylum Streptophyta; class Magnoliopsida; order Alismatales; family Hydrocharitaceae; genus Ottelia; species Ottelia alismoides. The sequence goes on from JAZKJV010006660.1 coordinate 30,306, forward strand.
ATTCTCCTCAGAGAAAGTAGTAGTCTATAGTGAGTGGCGGGAGAGTTCAGTGTAGAGAATGAGGTATTCTTGGGCCTTCATTGAGCCCTGCTTCAGCTCAGCAAACAACCTCCTCTTATCCTCAACCCAGTGATCAGGATAGAACTAGCTACAGAACTCGTCAAGAAATATTTCCCATGTTATGGGATCCTCTAGATGTTCCTTGATGACGTACCACCAACGCTCAACATAGCCTGCTAGTGAATATTCCACCAATGTAAGACAAGACTCTACAGGAGCATGGATCATCCATAAAACCTTGGATACGTGATCCATCCACAGTTCAGCCTCATCTGGTGTGCCGGTACCAAAGAATTGTGGCACCTTAAACATCTGATATGTTGCGTAGGTCGTCTGATGTTTTTATAATGCCTCTAGATCCTCTGATCCTTCTGGGTCTAGAGACACCAAAGGATGAACACTGTCCTCTTCCTCACGAGTGGGCTGATACGCGGAGTCATCCTGCTGAAGGAGCCTTTGCTCCAATACCTCCTGACGCTATTGTATACCCTACATGGCTTGAACTAGTAAGGCCAGTTGCTATGCAACATCAGGGTCAACACGGGTGGCATGATTCCATGCGAGAATCATTATATTAGAAATTATTTCCATAGTTAGAGAGACAATGGACACATTAAATAAGACTTGAATTATTTTTCTTAAACTAATGCCAAAGTCAGAATACTTTGTCGCTATATTTATATTTCAAATCCCGTTGGTATTCTAACACGCAAAAGAGAGAATGGAGTATCAGGCTCTAATACCATCTGTGACGCCCCACCCCTCCGGCTACCGAAACCAACTGAATGAGAGTGTTGGACCTACGATCCAAATATGCCCACGATCTATGGTACTTAGCAAACCATCTAATGCACATTAGATCAACATTTGAAATATAAATAACAATAGGAAAATAATATAAAATGGAAATAAATGCAACATCCATTCTCATCGAAAACAATCATCAAGTCCATGTCCATAGAACGAGATACATCATATAATTATAAATTTTACAGAAGAAGCTCTCCAAATATATCACTACAATGTCTCTCAAATAAAATATAAAATATTGCAGGAATAAATAAGTTACTCTAAGTAGAACGCACCATGTTTAGTGCAAGTACGATGTAAAAAGTCCAATCTCCTCCAAAATCGCTATTGTTGCAGCTGCTGCTCAGCTATACCTGTTGGGTTCACACGAGGATAACATTATGAACAATTGCCAAGTAACGAGACAAACACTATAACAACTATGTAGGGGTAGGCAAGAAATGTACACTCAACTCTATCAACTGACATATGCAGATATTGCAGAAACTGAGAAAAACAACCAAGTCATTCTGATTCACATTAGATCACATAATAATTGATTTTATTTATTTATATAATAATCATTTAAGTACTACCACAATGATCATGATATTTCTACAAGTTGGTTAGAGTCCACAACGGTATACAACTAATGGCATCCGATCATTAATCATTTCTCGTATTATTGTAGCACACACAAGTACACGACTCGCAGGCCTCCGCTATGTGGGAACTTGATATTTATCTTGAGTAACTCTCAAGGACCTCTGCCCGACTAGAACAGGAAAAAAATTTTAAATCCCGATTTCTCCAACTTCAAATCATATCTCGGAACAGCTCTCACAATAATATTATTCAAAATAGAATTTGATGCGCCCACACCCAATTCTACTCTCAGTCTTAATATCGTGTATAAGTGTGAAACCAAGAATGCCGATCGCACTACTTGCCAACTCCGTCGAACGACACCGGATGCTACCGGGCTGCTAGGTGTAACACATCATCCAACTCGTCCGTTGGGGTCACGGTCTTCATGGCATCTAGCCGAGATCCCAAGGGTGCATGCCTAATCCCCTGTGGCACCTAACTCCATCTACCTGATCATCGTGAAATCTCATCCACATAATATTTTCAATCCATTGCTGAATATATGATCATAGTTCACGTCGCAAGAAAAGTGTCAGGACTCAGTTCTATTATGGCAGTTCCATTATGGATCAAAGCCAATATCCATCATCGTAACTATTAAACGATATCTATTATTTAAGTTATCTCAATTCTAAGAACTTAATTTAGTAACCATTTTTCTAGTAACCAAAAGGAACCATAGAGATCTTGTCATATCGATCGATTGACCTAACTACATAACAATGAAATTGCTACTAAAAGAGAAAACCAAAATATTTACAATAACATAGAAACCCAATCACTCTACAATATGAGCATCAGAAGAAAAGATGTCTAGTAAGATTAACAAGACGATAATTTTAAATTGAACAGAAAGTTCTTTTCATCTTTTTTTCTAGTTGAAAAACAACCTAATCTTCAAATCATAATTGCTTTTGCATGGAAACCCAAGAGTCGATTACAGTAAAAGTGGGACCTAAGAGATAGATCAACTGAAACCTCCTAAACGAAACATTCATGTGAAATTTTGTCTTAACATCAACATGGGTATAGATACTACTCCATGAAATGTAACTTGCCATGCACGTGTTATACCTATTGAATGGCTTGGATTAATCTCTCCTTACATTAATAATATCTCAAAGTGATATGTCATGATTATGAGATGCACCCAGTAATTAGATTAAACATATTATTAATGCATTTTATTTAATTAGATGGTAGTGCATATTTACCGTAAGGATCACTAATAACCGAGCTGTTTCAAAAAATAATACCATAAACCGTGGATTACAGTTAAACAAAGTAAATATGTTGATCTACAACACTGGAATATCGACAGACTTTTCCTCCAGAAAATCGATTCCTTGCTTCAGGTCTTCGCAGATTTTCAATAACTAACTTGCATAATTTGGATACAAACTAATTGTCAAGACACATATATATTGGTTTTTCGGCAACCATCAATAAAGAATCGATTTTTTTACTATCAAAGAATCGCTGAAAAATTCTATATGTAATGTTCTTTAACATATTTCTTCTAAGCAATTGAAAGTTGGGGAATACCTCGAGACTCTTCGATCACATAAGATCAAGGTACAAGGTACAAGAAAGTATGAAGTTCTATGAGTGTAAATAAATAGGTTCGATAAAAAATGTGAAATAAAAAAAAGGGGAGTAAGGATCATCGTTACAATTTCATGGTATAATGATACCTAAAGCTCTAAAAACTTTCCAACATAGGATCCAAGATCGTGTGAAATCAACAATAACGAGGAAAAAAAACTCCGTTACAATTTACGATTCATGTTATAAAGATAACCAAGTCTCTATGCATGTTCAAGCATATGGGTACAAAAGTCGTATGAAACCAACAACAAGAGGAAGGTATAACATCGTTACCTCCGAGGATGTTCCCTCGGGATCTCCTCTCACACGGAAATGATATTTCCGTCGCTCGATCGTAGCGCGAATTCATGTACGAAGGTAACCTCAAGCTTTCCTACGTGATGGTGATCACGGATCTTCGATCGGAGCTTCTTCTCCGACGTCGACGATGACCCTCCGGTGATTAATCCAGTCAAGGTGGTGGTGCTCCAAAGAGGGAGAAGGATTGTGGTGGCTAGGATTTTGAGAGAGTAGCCTAGCATCTCTTATTTATAGAAGGAGAGGTGAATTTGGGTCCAAATTCAGATCTGCTTCGGATCCATATATGGATCTTGATTATCCAACTTAAAACATCAATATCTTCAGCTAGGAATGTCGGAATTGGATGTTCTTGGGCTCTTTGGAAAGTTCTCGAGGAGATCTACGAAATGGCATGATTATTTGAATTTTTTGGATGTCGAAAATACACCAAATTTTAGGACAAAAAAATTATGGGGTTTCACAACCAACCTCCCACCCTTCTGCTCCTCCCACTTCCCTCTACCTCGCCAAGCACATACTTCTCACCGACCACTCTTGATCACACGACATCTCCCCTCGAACTCACCCCATCGCCATGTGTATAAAAACTCACCTCCACCCCTTTCTGAAGTTTTGATCCATGATTGCCTCACGTATCCCCAATAGGACCCTAGGGTAGATCAAGCTTGGTGACAGAAACCTCAACCCCTCCTTGTCAGCATGGAAAAGGGTGAAATCAACGTGATCCAAAGTTCATCGAGTGCCTTCGACAACCTTCATCTTCTCCATGCACGTTGGCATGTCAGAGTTGTTTTACTTAGCATTTTAGTTAGCTTTCCATTCCTGCATCGTAGGGTAACCTTTAATTCTTGCATTTAGCCATTAGCATAGTTTAATTTTATGACTTTGTATAAGTTGGAGCCTTAAGCTCTAGCTTGAAATCATTGTTATCTCCTCGTCGTTTCAACTCGCTGTCTCATTTCCGATCCCACGATCTATCATTCCGACTCATCTCTTAATAATGATCTCACGTAGATCGGGGAGTTTGAAGCTCCATCTTCATCTGTCGCCTGAGCTTCATTGCAACCTCCATTTTCTTTGCTGCGAGCTTCATCTTCAGGTCGAGGCTAGTCGTCCTCTAGCCCTTGTTCTGTTTGTGCAAGAGGTAGAGCCTGAAGATCCCATCTGAGGGGTCTTTGATCCTTGTGAACCATCTCTAGGTGCATCGCGCTCCAGGCCCCCTCTTATGGGGTCTGGACCCCCTTTAGACCGTCCTGTCAGAGTGGAGGAGCTCCAGGTGGCTCAGGAACTTATTGGTGAGACGATTGGTGGCCGAAGGTGCAAGGGACAAAGGATCGAAGCTCTCCCCAGCTGAGTTCTTGAGGTGTTCTTCTAGAAACCTCAAGGTTCGTCTGATTAGCGCCACAACCTAGATAAAATCTGAGCCGTTCATTTCTATTGAAATGAAGTCTGCCCGTTGTCGCCATATCGTCCATGTGGCAAGCTCTAAACTGCCCGCTCCGTGTTTTATTTAGTAAACTATTAAGTAACTATCACACCTTTTTTGTATTTTCCATCTAGTCTTGTAAATATTAAGTTTAATTTAAAATCTTGTGTAAAAAATGCATAGGACCCTTATAACTTGAATATTGCTAATAGGTCCTTCCGCCTCACGTGGTGCGCCACGTAAGGTATTGTGTTATTTGTACCCAAACCCCTCTGACTTTGGGTATTTATTGTTTAGTTTATTAAATTGTAAAAAATAGTATAATATTTTTGGTTATTTTACACAGAACACCTTAGCTTTTATTATCATTGCAAATATACCCCTACCAGTGTTGTATTTTATTTCTCATCTTTTTATTTTCCTTAAATATCTCACGTGCTCTATAAATTTTGGAAAAAGTATGGGAGGTGCTTTAAATTTTGTTGATGCACACATATTTAGTTATCGTTTTATTGCATTTGATTATTTATTAAAAATCATTTAGGAGATATTTATTCCTTTTTTTGCCAAGAAAAATACAAAAAATATAAAACATAAAAATTCCAAAAAAATACCTAGTATATATTACTATATATTATAACTCCAGAAAAAAAATCACAAAAAATATAAAAGAAAAACCTTAAAAATAAGAAAACTCTAAAACACCTATAAAAACCAGTAAAAATTCCTAAAAATTCCAAAAAATAGTTTTATGTTTATTTATATTATATACTATGTGTTAAAAATAGTTTTGGTAATTTTTGGATAGTTTTGAAAATTTTTGGTTTCTTTATCTATTTTTAAAACCTCAAAACAATCTGGTCTATTTATTATAGATACCATTTTGTATATTAAATCACTTCAAAATACCTAAAAATTAGCAAAAAATATAAGAAAAATAAAAAATTATAAAAACACAAAAACATTTTATTTTGTAATTTTTCACTATATATAACGATATCTAAAAATATAGAATCTTATATATACCATATACATATTATAATATATTAATACTTATCATTAGAATTATTATTATTTATAAATACATGATATATATATTTAAAACCCTTAAAAATAAGAAAGACTATCTTGCATATATTTATCATATTTTTATATTTATTTATTATATATATCCTATATATAGTGTTTATGATGTACAAATTATTCTATATAGAGATATATATACACATTATATCTTTAAAAAAGAAATTAAAAATTACAAAGAAAAAATGAAAATAAAAATTAAAAACATAAAAAATATAAAATTTAGAAATGCATAAAAATTAAATATAATAAAAAACTCACATAAAAAAAGCAGAAAAGTAAAAAAATAATTGTTGTCGGACACCGCATGCTCCTCCAAGATCGGACGTTAGGCTCCCCTGACCGATCTCTTCAACAAAATGGCACCATTGTCGTGGAGAAACATTTAGGATATGATATTGCACATATTATCCATTTTATTTTTCTTGTCTTTTCTTCCTTTTATAAATAATTGTTTAGCTACTTCTAACCACTTTCTTTGTTGAATTCTTTGCGAGGGATCCTTACGCAAGGATGACTTTATAGGAAGCCAAGGCAACCAAGCAAGGCAGAGATTGATTTTCTTCACTTAGCCGGTAGGAGAGAGCAAGGAGGAGACAAAGAGGACAACTTAGCAGTAGATTTTTATTTTATTTTGTGAGATACTTTTTATTTCGCATTATTAAATTGTAATAATACAAGTACAAGGGCTTTGGATACTTGAACACTTGGACATTCACAGACCTATTTTACTAGGTGTCTGTTCACCTAGGGGTCTACTCGATTTTTCACAGTTTTTCTCGCCTTCTACCTTTTGTCCTCCATATTTTCCATGTGTTGTTATTTATTTTCCGCGTTTTGAGTTTTTCTCTTTTTTTACTATATTTTGTGTGCTTGGAGCCCATAGATTCTAGGATTTTATTTGGTGAGCCAAGTAGACTTAGTTCCAAACCCTAATCAAGAATATTGTGTCTATAGATCATTGGACTTAGTCAAATAATAAATTTGTGCTTCTCAAGTAGAAGTTCCTATTAGGGAGGTTTTTGCCTGCACACATAGGTTGGATTTTATTTTATGCACGGATCATCTTGTATGTAGACTGTTGGAGTCAGGTACGCATCTCTCTCTAACATTCACATTCATTTGATTTTTCGTGCATCGACTTTTCTGAGCTCCTTACCCTTGTCTATTTGACTTAGGAAATAAAAGGAATTGGAAAATTCGTTAGACATTTTCTTTTTCTAAAAAGATCAAAAAAGTGATAACAACTAAAATTGGGACTACTAATTATACTCGACCCTAAAACTAAAAGTAAAAGATAAAAATCATTGTTTTGAGGAGAGAAATCCCCTCATTGTCACAAGTACATTCCAGACCGAGTGAGGCACACACACATAAGGAATATAGACCCCATCTCTGGACTTGTGACCTAAGCACTTGGATCGGCTCATGGGCCATGTTATTGTTGCATGCACTTGCCTCAGACTTTAGACAAAGTGGTATCGATGCTCTAGAAGGTGTGATATGTCAACTAGAACACAACCACTCTAGGTGACGACACCTGTGAGCTTGTATATATTTGCTTTGTCACCTAGCTCTAAAATTGAAAAGATAAAAAGATCGAACGTCATGGTCTTTACAGTGTTGAGTTGGTGAATTGAGGAGTTTGATTTGTGTTTGTTTTTTATGTATTCGATCATTATGCACATTTGTGCCTTTTTCTTTCATATTTTGACTTGATTATTGTGCTCGCCCCGATCCCTACCTCTTGAATACCGATGGCTGACTGGAGTAACGTTTATCTAGACTTTGCGGATTCTTCTCACTCCGCTCTAGTCGATGCACATCCGATTTATTAGGATGAGCTCTACCCAGATTTTTCTTTTTATACATACCCGTACAGGCAGCTTTCACACTATGATTTTCCACAACCTTTAGGACATGTTACACACCTATAGTTTCAACCACCAGATTTTGATCCACAACCAAGATTTCACCACACACCATCACCTCTACTTGGTACTGAGATGTTGGATTCACCTCTCATGGAAACCACTCTTGATTACATGTTACAGGTAGTGAAGCAAATGCAACAAAAGATTAATGACCTATCTGACCTAAATAAGATTCGCACTGACGCTTCACCTTCTAATATCATGGATTTACAAGAGGCCACCCATGATAGATCGCAATCGCCAAAAACACAAAAAAATGAGCAAAATATAAAAATCTAAAAAAGATAATAATGGGAGACACATAACCAGGACAACTTGTGAGAAGAGGGCACCTATGCCACACACCATGCCCAAAAGAACACATACCACAGTTCCCACCCACCCACCCACCCTTTTGGGATGACAATGTACATACTGCTTTTAGTCATTCTTGCGTACATGATAATTCTAATCTCTTCCCTAGTATGGAAGAGCTAGAAAATTTAAAAAATATTAACCAACCCTGAAGTGGTGGTAGATATTCAAGATATTTTTGATGCCCTACTTTGAAAGGTCATGAACCTTATGCATGCACCTGAACCCAAGAAAAGGAAGAGACATCACGTCGCAGGACTGAGTGCCACATTCTGACCATGGGCACTACCCATGCCATCACCCATCATTTGCCTAATAGGAAAAGGGACACTAGTACACATTTCATTAGATGTGCCATTTATGACCATCACTTTGATCACTCTCCTTGACACTGGCTCATCCATTAATATAATACCCTTCTCACTCATCCAGTCTCTCAATCGGGGGGCCTCTAAAGAAAACAGGATGATTTGTCAGTTTGCTGACCAATCAATAAAAAATGACGAAAGGTATTCTTGAAAACGTTGTCATTTAGATCCAGATACACAATAGATTTTGTTGATTGCCCATGGAGACCACCTCCTCTATGGAGCGCACTCCAATCATCTTGGTTGGCCCTTTCTTGCTACGGTGAAGTCTGTTATTGATTATAGATTTGGAGAGATACACGCTTTCATTCCCATAATGATATCACACTGATTTAGACAATCACCACACCCATTGCCAATTAGAAACCAGCACCTGATGCGAGTGTACTTGTGTTAGTCGACTCAAAGGACTATGACCTAGCTGATGAGATCAGAGATGATTGTTATACCATGGATGATAACAAGACCTAAGAATTCCTCTTCCAGGGGAAGACTCAGAAAGCATAGACCTGTGTTCCTTCTTCTAGCGTATGGCGATGTGTTGATGAGATCCGTAAAATTTACACCATAGATACCTTACCACGGAGGGCAACCTTAGGAGAGACTACCCAGGCTGGACCTGGCCATACTACTTCCACTGATGAGTTCGTGCCTTCATTTAGACCACTTAAGATCTTCAACATGTCGATCTTGACCGGGTTGTGTCAGCTGATGACCCTGATATCGACTTGTACCTTGTTAGATCCATTCCTCAACGCTCGTGCAAGAAGGTACGATTTCTAGATTACTGTATATTCATTACCTTGTATATTCTCTTTTATTTCTTTTCTTCCATATATCGTTTTTCTTGTCCACCTCGATCCGTGTGTTTTCCTTGATTAGGACATGTTTTATCGTAAGTATAGGGGAGGTAGGGGAGTTAATTGTTCTTTATTCACTCTGTTTCATCACTCCTGTTGTTGCCTATACTTAGAGATCTCTTACCCTAATTATAGGGGGATTTTCATTTCTCATTTTCATTTTTGGTCTCCTCAATTATCTCCTTACTTCTAAATACTGAAGGATATTCTACCCTAAGTATAGGGGGAGAATGCCGAGTTGTTGATCTGTTCATCCTCACCCTCGATCATCCCCGTTATGTATTCAGTCTGCTACACTTAGGATTAGTTGTTCCTAAGTATGGGGGGATGTCCGACTTCTCATTTTGTTTAGTCGTTGTTGTAGTATAGACTTCCCTATACTGAACATGAGTTATGCCTTACTTTTTCTCTTTGATCGCTATGAGGACATAACTCAAACTAAGTATAGGGGGGTAGTATATTCGTTGTATATACTTTAGCCATAACTCGTACTTTTGTATTTTTGAATAACATGACTAAAATACTATATGGGGAAGGATATACAATTAATCAACTATAAAGAATACGCTGAAATTATGTACAAAATTTCTCAAAATTCTTTGTAAATATGATTAATAAGCCGGTTAAAAAATGTTTCGTAAAACAATTCAAAAAATGATTGTAAAATGACTTGAAAAATCGCTAGAAAATTGTTTGGAAAACTTTTGAATATTTTCATCCTTTGTAAAAAAACTTTTTGCAAACATTTGCAAAATTTTGTTTCATTTGTTTTTTGAAAATTCAGTTTGCAAATGATTTGGAAAATGATTGTAAAAAACATATTGAAAAAATATATATATTGTTTGGAAAATCTTTGCAAAATGATTTTCAATCTTTGTAAATGTTTGTAAAATTATTTGTAAATTATTTTCGAACTTAAGTTTTCAAAAGGTTTGTGAAAGTATTTTCAAATTTTTCGGGACTTTGTGTATTATCAAATAAAATTCTTTATATCTATCCCTTATATAAAACCTGTAAACAACAACTAAATATGTATAAATTCCTAATTTGTAAATTGTACACCCAACTCTTGTAAAATAAGCTCGCACTCCCTTGTAAAAATTTGTATATACTTCTTTTACTAACCCTTATTAGAAATCCCTAAAGATTTCAAAATTTTCAAAAATCTATAAAAATTGTAAAATGATTTTGAAATTTTGCAAAACTTTTCAAAAATCCATGAAAAGTTTGAAATTTGAAAATATTTCACAAAAAGATTTTTTCATTACATAACATTTTCTTTTTTCTGATTGATAATGACAATTGAATTAGTCTAAGTAAAATACGAAAACTGGAGCTTAGTTGGACCTTAATCCACTTAATCACAGGAACCTTATAGACACTGGAATTTAGGCGCTTCAAGTGTACTAGACTTAATTCTTCGAGACCACAAGAGTTAGTTCATTATCTTGATTACCTAAGTATAATATTTCGAAACACACGCATGACTCTTGTCGACAATGACCTAACTTGCACATCTACACCGCACACTTTACTCAACTCAGTTGAAGTGGTAGATGGCTGGATTTGCCGGTATGAGACACAAGAGAATGTAAACATACGAAGTCACAGTCTATGGCCATTGTACCCCAACCCGATCAAGTGGAGACGAGGTCCAAGGATAGCAGGCTGTGAGTTGCGATAATGCTTCAAAAGAGGGATAGTCTGCTGGCTCAAGAGGAAAAATTTCATATGTAAATGATGTTGTATATAGTATTAAAAAATGTGTAAAAATAAAAAACTCTAAAAATAATAGACTGGAAAAATCAAAGGAAAATCAATTTTTGTCGTAGTATGTATATATATTCATTAAACAAGCTTGTGCTTCAAAGTCAAAGATTCATGTAAGCATATAATTGTATGACTTGGCTACATTGGTCAAGCCTCCTAGGATAGGTAGCTACACTGGCCACCATTCATTCACTTCTCCACCTCATCCTCTTGAGCTGGTTGCACTTGAACTTAGAAGGGAATGCGCCACTTCTCAAGGAAAGAGTTGTTGGATTGAGAAATTAGGTTCGCATTGTTGTAGAAGATTGTCTCTTTACCGCTTCAGTCGAGAGGAGATGCATATCACTTACAATGTACAAGATAGACTCATAGGCATAAGGGACTGCATATGATGTAGATTTGTTCTAACATATCTTTTGAGAAGACTAGGACAAAGTTTTGTGGTTCTTAGAGGTTATTGAGTTTCAAGTCTACTTCCCAATAAGGTCCCGACCAAACCTACAATCCTAAGAGGTTTGACTGAGCTCCAAACTTTGATTTTATGAAGACAAGTTTAAAAGTTAAAATCAATCCAATTTATTTCTTTTTATTTTCTTTATTTTCTTTTTCTGCACTTATTGTCATAAGTGTTTGCTGGGGACTAGTAAAGCCAAGTATAGGGGTGTGATGAATCTCCATTTCATCACCTTTATTCTTTCATTTTAGCCTTAAATCCCTACTAACTGCATGCATATAACATTAGTTTGTACAAAATAACAATCAATAATTGATATACAAATGTTATATAAATTCATATATTTAATTCCGAAATAAAGAATAAAGGAAAGAAAAGAAAAAGAATGAAGTGTAAAAGATATTGAATGAACCTAGGCCCGGAGACCCAGCCATCATGATGACTTGGTAGACAGGGAATAAAGTTGGGGGAGATAGGACAGACTAATTGTACATAATACACACTAAAACCCTAATTTGTTTGATCAATAAATTACCATTTGGGACCTATTTTATTTTCTCATTTTTATAAATCAAATAATAAAATCCTACATGAAACTTGTACATTAAAATACAAAGGAAAATACAAATTTGTATTCACATTAAAATAATACACAGTGCACCCAGGACACATAGAACAAAAAGCCATAAAGAAAACTTCTCAGGCCTGTATCTTCTCCATACAAACTCAAAATTAACCAAACTCACCTTTATTGTTCATAAAATTAAATTATTTATTTAATGAAGGTGGTTTCATTAAAAATGAAGTTGAGCAAAAGTTGGCTTTTGGGTCCCTATTGTACTGTATACTTGTATATAATATTCAATATATTTATTCTTTATATTTTTATATTTCTTATATTTTTATATACTTGTAAATATTATTCAAAATATAATTCATTAATAAAATAAAATAAAACCACAAAAAATCATTAAAATAAATAAAGTATCGCAACATATAGATGAACTATATATATATATTTCATATACATATTTATTTAAGTAAATAAATAAAATCAGAAAAATAAACTACAAGTATGTAAATATGTATTTAAATAAGTTATAAATATATTAAATAATTGTATATAACAATAAAATCTAAAATACAAAATAAAAATAAAATGTACAAAATACAAGTATATATACCTATGTATATACACATAATAAATTAATTTGCAAAAATAAATAAACATCATCATAAAATACTATATAAAATAATAAACATTTTTTATTTGAATTTTATATAATAAAATCATTTAATAATTATTATTGATTTTATAAGGGATTTTTGCATCCCTAATTTCTTGTTGGTCCATGTGGACGAACCATAGCGTGACGTTTGTTGACCACCCATCCAACTGTACGCCCCCTTCTTGTCAAAGCCACCTACTACCAGAATTTCCCCATTTTTTGCCTCTACTCCATGCTGATTCAGACCTCAAGTCTTCCACCCATCTGCTCCTCCCACTTCTCTCTACCTCGCCAACCCCGTACTTCTCACCTATAACCTCCTGATCACACACCATCTCCCCTCGAACTCACCCCATCCCCATGTGTATAAAAACTCACCTCCACCCCCTTTTGAAGTTTTGATCCTCTGTTGCCATCCGTAACCCAATAAGACCCTAGGGTAGATCATGCTTGGTGACAACAACCTCATCCCCTCCTTGTCGGCGTGGACAAAGGTTAAACGTTGTGATCCAAGGTTCACCGGAGTGCCTCTAACGACCTTCATCTGCTCCAGACACTTTGGCACGACCGAGCTATTTTCCTTAGCATTTCAGTTAGCTTTCCATTCCTAAATCATAGAGTAATCTTTAATTCTTGCATTTAGCCATTAGCTTAGTTTAATTTTAGAACTTTGTGTATGTTGGATCCTTGAGCTCCAACTTGAAATTACTGTTATCTCCTCACTGTTTCGACCCACTGCCAAATCCATCTTGTTTCCCATCCCGTGATCTATCATCCTGACTCATCTCTCAACGATGATTTCATGTAGACCAGCAAGTTCGAAGCTCCATCTTCATCCATCTTCTGAGGTTCATCGCAACCTCCATTTTCCTTGCTGTAAGCTTCATCTTTGGGTCGAGGCTGGTTGTCCTCGAGTCCTTATTCTGTTTGTGCAGGAGATAGAGCCTGAGGACCCCATCTGAGGGGCCTTTGATCCTTGTGAACCATCTCCAGGTACATCGCGCTCCAGGCCCCCTTTGATGGGGTCCGGACCCCTTTAGACTTTCCTAACGCGAAGAAGCTCTAGGAAGCTCAGGAACCTATTGGTGAGACGATTAGTGGCCGAAGGTGCAAGGGGCAAATGATTAAAGTTTTCCCGAGTTGAGTTCTTGAGGTGTTCTTCCTAACACCTCAAGGCTTGTCTGATCAGAGCCACAACCCAGATCTAATCTCGGCCATTCATTTCAAGAGAAATGAAGTTTGCCCATTGACGTCCGATCGTCCACGAGGCAAGCTCCACACTGCCCGATTCGTACTTTATTGGGTAAACTATTGAATAACCCCCACACCTTTTTGTATTTTCCATTTGGTAATGTAAATATTAAGTTTAGTTTAAAATCTTGTGTAAAAATTACAAAGGACCCCTAGAATATTTTGAATATTACTAATAAGTCCTTCTGCTTCACATGGTGCGCCACTTGAGGCACTGTGTTATTTGTAACCAAGCCCTTCCAACTATGGGTATTTATTATTTAGTCTATTAAACTGTAAAAAAATGTAGTATTTTGGGGTATTTTGCATAGAACACCGCAACTTTTATTATCATAGCAAATATAACTTTGCTAGTATTGTATTTTGTTTCTTATCTTTTTATTTTCTTTAAAAATCTCCTATGCTCTATAATTTTGGAAAAATTATGGGAGACGCTTTAAATGATGTTGATGCATGGATACAAATTATTTATCAATTTATTGCATCTACCTATTTATTAAAAAATATTTAGGAACTATTTTTTCTCTATTTGCCTAGAAAAATACAAAAATATGAAACCTATCTTAAAAATTCCAAAAAATTACTCAGTATATACTACTATATATAATGACTCCAGACCAAAAATCACAAAAAAATATTAAAGTAAATCTTAAAAATGAGAAAATCTAAAAAGTCTACAAAATCAGCAAAAATTTCTAAAAAATCCAAAAAAATAATTTTCTATTTATTATTTTTATTTATATTATAAACTACATATTAAAATAGTTTTGGGAATTTTGGAGTCTTCATCTATTTTTAAACCTGAAATGATTCGACCTATTCATTATAGCTACTGTTTTGTATATTTAAATCGATTCAAATTACGTAAAAATTAGCAAAAATTATAAGAAAAATCATAAAATATTAAAATTTATAGAACTACAAAAACATTTTATTTTGTAATTTTTGACTATATATAACTATATTTAAAAATATTTAACTTTATATATACTATATACATGTTATAATATATTAATACTTATTATTATTAGTCTTATTATTTATAAATGCCTAATATATATTTAAAACCCTTAAAAAGTAAAAAATGATTATTCTTGTGTATATTTTCTATATTTTTATTTTTATTTATTATATATATCATATATATAGTATTTATAATATACTATATTATTCTTTATAGATATATATACATATATATCTTAAAAACAAAAAGAAATTAAAAATTACAAACAAAAAAGAAAATAAATATTGAAAATATTAAAAATATAAAACATTAAAAAATCCATAAAAATAAAATATAATTAAAAACTCATATAAAAATCGAAAAGCAAAAAAGTACAAAATAATTGTTTATTTCTTTAGACAATAATTATACATATCCGTTATTCGCTCTCAGTGGTTCGACCCCTGCACTTGCTGTCTATACACATCTTTATGTAGGGTATAATAAATTTCACCCCGCATTCCTTTATTGTTTTATCTATATTGTGGATTGATTGTTTGGCGAATTGAATGATAACAAGCTGAGTGTCAAGAGAGAGTCGATATAATGATTGCTAAATCTGACTTGCCGGACACAGTAGGCTCCTTTAAGATCGGACATTTGTCTCCCATGATTGATCTCTTCAACAATCTCTTGGGTTGAGGAGAGCTCGAAGAGCCTCCAATGTAACCTCAAGAGCTTGGCGAAGGGGAGCTCGAAGCTGGAGCAACTGGTGTAGGAGCTGTTACAAGGGATATAAGAGACCTTGGATCACACCTCATCAGAGTTTTCATGGTCGTCGTTACCTCCAAGACCACCTCCAAAAGTTGTCATCTAGAGGAAGGTCAAAGATGGTGGTCGTTCACTCCAGGAATGGTGGATGAGCTATAACAAGGGCTGATTTTAATGGGTATCAGTTAGGGTTTGGCAAAACGTGTGGAGGTAAGATGACATGGAGGGAGTGGGCGTGGAAGGCTTGGTCCAGGCACAGTTTGCGGTGGTTGTAACTCCCTAAGATAATAGTCCTCCTTTACTAGGATATGGGGCCAACAAATGAAAGGGAATACATAACTATGGAAAAGTTTATCTTCATGAATAACATGGAAGAAAAATGGTAAGACTTCATTAGATAAAATCTAGATAGGTGTGCTACTTCCTAACATGGGATATCAAGTAGGTGACTAAGTAATCTATGGTCCGAGTCCAGTAACATTCCTTTTGGTAATTAAAAAACATCTAAGACTAATGATCAAAGACATTTACTGTAACAAACAAATTAGAAACAGGTTCATAAAATCTGCTACAATGTAGGTAGAGTAATTTGACCATGAATTATGTCATTTATGGAAATTTCAAAAAGAACAGCTGATGAAATGACCATACATATATGTTATAACCAGAATGCTCTTCAAGAACATGCCCCTTTGTCGTATTTCCGTTCACATCAAAGGAAGCAAGATCCTTATTCGAGCTTGCAAGTCCTTGATCAGAAAAAATAGTAACATGTCTTGACCAAAACAAACAAACAAACAAACATCATGACATAAGCTTCAAAAGAAGAATACTTATTGGAAAATACTTATTCATATTTAAGAAATATACCTGATGGGAACCAAACTGTGGAATCCGAATTCGAATGACCTAAATCCGAACCGATCAAAGGTCTGCATGATCAATTAATATTCAATTATTATTGAATAAAACCAGATCGATCCATATATTATAGATCGAATTTTTGTTTAGACTCAATCGACCAAAAGTCGATCACATCGTAATGCATGCCATCAAAAAGTTGTGATGCAAAATCCGAACCGCAAAACAAACTGCCATAAAATCTGATTCAACCAAACAAGACGAACGAAATCGATCGTTTGTCAATTGGAGTTTGTTTGACCATTTAAATCACAGAAATTTTATCACAAATGGAAACTGTTATCTCGACAATCCCAGAATTCATCTCATATCAGAAGTATATGAACATTACACTCATTTTGATCGTCATTCCGAGACAATCAAAACGAGCTATTGATCATCTGAATTGGATATTCGAGGTAGAAACGAGGGCAACTTTGATATTCTTGAAAAGAGAGATAATGGTTTTTTTAAAAAATATATGTAAAAAATTGGAATTGACAAATGTCAATTTCTAACCGCCCACATTTGGCTCCCAAAACCTTTCCACTTGGCAACACAAAAGCCCCCTTCTCTTCTTATTAATACTACCCAAGACCCCCTTCATTATTCTCTAATTTTGCCCAAATCTTTTTTTCTCCACCGAGGGAGCATCATCCCTCCATCTCCTTGATGCAACCACAACTGCTGCCCTCTTGCTAGAGCTGTAGCCCTTGCTGCTTGGAGCTGCTCCCAGCAGCATTTCATGCTACTGCTACTACAATAGCAGCAACCATCTGTTGCCTTAGAGTTGCTGCAACATCAACCATCTGTTGCCTTAGAGTTGCTGCAACAACAACCACCTGCTTCTACTCCTTGCTCTTGTGAGCTGTTGCATGCAATCTCAAATTTCTTCCAAATTTGAAAATCAAAGGTACAAATCCTCCTCCTTTTTACTGTTCATTAAAGCCAATGTTGGAGCCGCTAATTTAAAATTCCCCCCTTTATGTTGTATTCCAGCAGCTATTTTTGCATGTCAATTTGATATCCAAACTTGGAAATCCAAAGATACACTCATACCTTCTCTTGCTGTCATTTATGCCCTTGCACACATCTGATTTCTATCCGAAAAAATTAGCTCTTAATCTGAATTTAATAAAGATGAAAATTTAGAATATTTATATAATAATATGCATGTTTGGCTACTGTTTTGGTTAATAATTATACTAAGAAATTAGATTTCATATTACATCTTTTCTACTGCTATTTATGATATCATCTATTGTTCAAATTTTAGTTTAAAAATATGAGAAATATAATTCTCCGATATTGTTTAAATTTTTAATTTTAAATAAGGTTTTAAACAGAGAAATCTGATTCTCTGCTAATGTGAGTTACTATTTAAATTTTAGTTTTAAGGAAAAAATAATTGAAATAAGAAATTTGATTTTGTTAGCTACTGATGCTTTAAAAATTTTGGTTTAAAAAAATATTCAAATTGAGAAATTTTAATTCTCTACTACCGTCAACTTATGTTAAAAAAATTAGTTAAAACAGTTTTGATTTGAGAAATTTTATTCTATGTTGCTGTTATGAGCTACTGCTTAAAAATTTAATTTTTAAAAAAATTGATTTGAGAAATTTAATTCTTTGCTACTGTTACTGTGAGTTGCTTAAAATTTTAGTTTAAAAAAATTTAATTGAGAAATTTAATCCTCTGCTACTCTGATCTGCTTAAAATTTTAGTTGAAAAAAATAAAATTTGAATTTATAAATTTAATTCTCTACTAATATGAGTTAATGCTTAAATATTAGTTTAAAAATTTTAATTTAATTAAAAAATTAATTCTCTACTATTGTTAAGTGCTGCTTAAATTTTTAGTAAAAAAAGAAGTTTTGAATTGAGAAATTTAATTCTCTGCTGTTGTGAGTTGCTGCTTAAATTTAAAAAAAAGTCAAGAATTAACAATAATCTAAACTTAAGTCTGTATTCAATGAACATCCTCTAAACCTGTGATTTGAAAAATGAGAGCATTGGGGTATTATCATATGAATGAGTTATAAAAAATTAGAACAATATTTAGTCTAAGTTTCATAACCTTATAGAAGTGGTTTGAAATACAACCATTAGAATATTCATACCCTCTCTTGCGATACCAACAAATGATTCATAAGATTATTATGATTAATAATTTGCTTCAATTAATTCATTAGTATAATCTACCAACTATATATCATTTATATGATAGAATATCTAGATCAGTAAATTTTATCACATAAGAGATTGAGGAAGAATTCAGGAATCAAATAAGTGATGGGGAATCAATGATAGTAGCAAATTGTGCCGGTCATGGTGACCCTTACACCTGACTATGCGAGGGTGCAGTGACCCTCTGTTGAGTGGGAGACAGGAAACAAAGTTAGTACGGCGGTCGCTGATGACATGCCCGACGACTCGGGTAAAGGTAGTCAAGGGTCGTTGCGACCCAAGTCACCAGGCGTGGTCAATCGAAAAAAATAGACCACCAAACAAAGTCAAAAATCAAAGGAAACTCAAGTAGCGGTCTCGCTCTTATATTAACCTGGTATAGCGATCAGGGTCGAACACAAGGAGCACGTGATGGCCTCGCGGCCTACGAAGTAGTCTAAAAAAAGAAATAAAATAAAAGAAGAGGTATTTTGGTGGATTTTTAGTCTTTTTATATTTTTTTGGATTTTTAGTTAATTAAGAAAATAAGAAAAGCAAACAAATGGCAACTTCAAACAATTATTTATCTACTCAAAAATCACTCAAAAATTCAAATAAAAATATTTTTATGTTTTTTTTATCTTTTTTACTTTTTTTGGTGAATTTTTTTGGTAATTTTATGATTTTTATTGAATTTTCTAAAAATCAAACAAGGCAAGAAAAGAGAGGTACTGTCCAGTCAGGTGTCAAGGGCCAATTTAAAATACCAAATGGCCCTATTAACACCTGAATGTAATTTTCCTGTTTAGAAGAAAATTCAAGGAAAATTTGGCCACTTGAATTATTATTTTTGGGTTTTTCAATTAATTATTAGAATTTTTATAAGGTTTTTAGAGTTTTTCAATTTTTATAAGTTTTATATATCCAAAAATGACCAAAAAGAAAATCGAACAAGATAAAATAACTACTGTATAATTTTTTTGTGATTTTTAGAGGTGTTTTAATATTTTTTATGAATTTTAAAGTTAGACAGTAACAAAAATGCGTGTTTTTGAATTTTTAAAAATATCAAATGAAATCAAAAATGTCTCCAAAAATTATAGAAAAGTTTACACTATGGCAGGAGCCATGTATCCAATTTTCATTAAATTTGGAATTAATTTGCTATTTTATTAAAAATAAAAAGAAGGGTACAGTGCACAGGGACCTGTACGCAAAAAGTAAGAAGTCCAGGGGGTCCGGTGCAATTTTTCCAAGGTTGCATGCACGAGGCACGTGACCTGGGCACTCAGGGACCTATTTGCAAAGAAACTAAGGCTTCTAGATTATTTAGTAACAAGTACTAAAAGTCCAGGGAACTCAGTGTAAAATACCCAAAATATAACGTACATGCACAAATTCAACACTCACAGGGGGTATTTCTGCAAATAACAAAACTATAAATGCATTCATTAACACCCTAGAACTTGAGGTCCATACATGCAATTATCCCAAACAAACACGTGTCGAAGCACGTGATCCACTACAGGCGGGGGTATAAAAGAAAATACCAACAACTACAGGGTCCAAAGTGCAAATTACCAAACTAAATAAAATATCTAAAATATTTACAGGACTACAGCAGAACAACTAGAAAACTAAGGGCCTAAGAAGTAATTTACCCATTATTAAGTCGATCGTCGGATGAACGCCACGTGGAGATTTGACGGCTACGGAGCGGCGTGGCTAACCTCGACGATTCAACGGTCACGATCAAGCCTCCCAATGATCGGATGGTCAGAACTACTCCTGGCGTGAACGGCTCGGATCTGAATTGGAGCTGGAGGTCAATCGGATGGCAGGGGAGGGTCCTCGATGAACAGGAGGCCGACGAACTTCGCCAGACTCATGTGGGTGCTGGAGGCCTCCGCGCGGGCTGCTGAAGATCGGAAGAGAAGCTCCTTGGCCTCCCACGTTGACTGGTACCCTCCGATGAATCGACGGAGCTCTGGGGAGCTCAGGCGAGTCCGACGGAGGTCAAGCTGCTGCTGCTGAGAGTTGGAGCCCTCAGATGGGCTCGAAGGGACCTGAAAAGCACAGCAACGCACTCGTGGGTCGAGGGCAAAGTGCCTCGACCCTGTAAGCAGGGGTGAAGGTGGTCGGTGCGGCGGGGCGTGCGAGCTCCGGCGAGGTGTCGGCGATGGAACTCGACTCCCAGCTCCTGTGCGAGCTGGGTTGGATGAAGGGGTGGAGAAGGTGCGCGGGGAGAAGGCGATCGTGATGGGCGACTCCGATGGTCGAAACGAAGGGGAGGATGGTCGGAATCGAAGCTCGAAGGTGCCAGAGCGATTTGGGGGAGATGCGAAATTAAGGAAATAGAGGAAGAATAGGGACTACCTACTGGCTGCTGTCGACTGTGGAGGAGCAGGGGGTGCTCCAGGTCCTTGCCTCGAGGACCGTCGGTGTCCGTGGTTCTGGCGTCACCTCCGGGCGGCGCACGGCGGCGCGAGCTCGCCGGATCGATGGTCTCCTTGCTCCCTCCTCGCTGCAACACCACCTGGGGCGAGCTGTCACTCTCGTTGAGACGATGGAGGTCACTGGGTGGAGAATGGATGAGCCAAAGATGCAGGAAATGGAGGCGGAGCTCGGATTAAGTATGGGTGCAGGTCCGAGAAGAATGGATCGGGCAGGGTTCCGCGAAGCGCGGATCCCCACGCGGATATGGTGGCGAGGGTCTCGGATGCACGGGGAAGAAGACGAGCCCGGGGTTTGCGGGTATGGGTGTCGGGTCATGACGCGAAAATGTCGAGAAGTCGGGTCGGGCGTCATGGACCCGTGGGAAGTGGTTCTGGGGGGGGGGAGTTGACCGGGGGGTCAACGTCCCCGTGGACCAATGGGGATAGGCCACGTGGAAAAGATTTGAATATTCATTTAAAAATAGCAAATGGCCGAATCATTAAAAACTCAAAATATGAAAAATGTTTATTTTATTTTATTTTCTATTTTTTAGTGATTTTTAATTAATTTTTCAAAATAAAAATAAGGTATTTACACTAGGATGCTATATATAGGTATATATACAATATAGGATTTTAATTTTTGATTTTTAATTTGTTATTTTTGTACATTTTTATTCCTATTTTACATTTTATTTATTTATAGCATAAAATTAGGAATAAAAAGATATTTTTATTTTATTTTTATTATTTATATACAAAGGTGAAATAAATAGATATGTACATCTATATACAAGGTATATGTACAATATTCTTTTTTATTTTTAATTTTGTTCTTTTTATTTGATTTTTGTTTTTATGGTTTTTATTTTATTTATTTACAACATAAAAGATAGAATATATACAAATTTTTAGGGGTTTTAATTAATTTATTTATAGGGTGAAATAAATATTAGGTAAGTGCTTTATGTACAAGGTGAATATGTACAAGTGATCCTTTTTATTTTATTTTTAATTTTTTCAATTTTTGTTTTGATTTTGTCTTTATAAATATATACAAATATATACAAGCCCATTTTATTCTATTTTTGGAGGAAAATATTTTTGTGATATTTACAGGTATATTCACACACATGAGCCCCTATCTCTCTCTACTTTGGCTTTTATGCGGTCAGGCCCATGCTGAGCCCTCCCTTGGAATTAGGTTGCTCAATATTTATTCTAAATATTTCCCTCTTTTTCTTTTTAATCTTTATTCTTTTATTTTTGCACAAAAACATGCTAATTATTACTTTTTACATCATGCATGCTTTTGGTAATTATTTATATTTACAAGTATCTACATGTATTTGCAAAGGTTTTTGTAGCTAAAATATAAGAATAAAGAGTGATGAATGAGTATTCATCACCCCCCTATACTTAACTTTGCTAGTCCCTTAGCAAACACTTATTTGAAAAAGAAGTGCAAAAAGAAAAAGAAAAAGAGGAGAATGCATATGGATCAAGGTTGAATATTAAACTTGCCTTCATTAAATTGAATTATGGAGCTCAATCAGATCTTTGGATTATTAATGTGTCGGAACCTTATTTGGACTTAGGCTTAAAACTCAACAGCCTCTAAGTTCCACTAATCTCTAATCAAGACTCCTCAGTAATCCAGATCAGAACAAGTCATCAACCACAAACCCTGAAGACCATGAATCTTTCCTTGTCCTGTGAATGTGAGGTATAAGCTCTCCCCCTCAGAAATGGCAACTTGACAACCCTCCCCAACAAGGTAACTCTATAACCCCAATCTGGCCACTCTTTCCTCGAGGAGCGGGGTATTCCCTTCTAAGTTCAAGTTCAACCGGCTCAAGAAGAGGGGGAAGAAGAGAATGGACCATGGCCAGTGTAGCCATGTATCCTTGGGAGCTTGCCAAGTGTAGCCAAGTCTCCCTACTGCAAGCTACATAAGGTGGGACATGAATCTCAATCTTTGTTTATTGCACTATATACATACTCCGGTGGGATTATCATTTTCTATCAGACCCACCACTTTTTTTGGAGTTATTTTCTTTTTGCATTTTTCTCAAGTGCATCTATACAACATATACATGTGCAGCATATATACAAGGAGTTTTTCCTCTTGAGCCAGTAGACTATCCCCCTTTTGAAGCATTATTGCAACCCACAACTCCTATCGTTAGACCTCATGGCAACCAGACCAAGTTGAGACACACTTCCTTCACTAAAAGAAGAAGAGAGGTTCCGCCTAGAAGTACTACCCTCATATGCTACCCCAAGTCAAGGAAGACTGCCTCCTCACCACCTCATCCGTGGAGAGCTCGGTGCAAAGTGCTGGTGTCCAAGTAAAGCCATTGTCCCTATGAGTCATGTGTTGTTGTTAAGTGTTCTACTTAGGCTCATTGAGATGACATGTGATCATAGCCTAGTGGACTCAAAGAATTAAGTCACCATGGACCTGAAAAGCCTTAACCCTAAGCCCTATAAGGTTCCTCTTAGAAATTAGGTGGATTAAGATCTTAATCAAGCACCATTTCCCAATTTAATTCCAGGCTAGTTTAAATGTCAACTATCATCCAGAAAAACTATATACATATATACAAAGATGCTATTTACACAATATTTACAAACATGCAAAATTTTTGAAAATGTTTTGAAATCATGGATGAATGCATGGAATGCAAGTTTTGCAAAAGTATTAACACATTTACACAAGATTTTTGCAAACTTTTGATTTTCAAAACATTTTGGAAAAATTTTGTACTATATACATAATTTTGATAAGAAAATATTTACACAAACTTTACACAAAAAGATTTTTGAAAACATTTTTACAAAAATAATATGTACACTAGCTATGTATGTGCAATAAAAGAGTGTTTATTTACAGGAAAAATTTTTTAATTTTTGTGATTTTTAGGGTTTTTAGCCATTTTTATTTATTGACACACTCACACAAAGTACGAGTTATGGCTAAAGTATATATGAAATATATACACACCCCCTATACTTAGCTCGAACGATGTCCTCAGAGTCAAGAGCGATGAAGAAGACATAACTCGTGCTATGTATAGGTAAGTGAAAAGGAAGGCTATTTACAAAGACGAATGAATGAATAGAAAATCAAGAGAGTCTCGGCTTTTCCCCCTATACTTAGGATCAAATAATCCTAAGTATAGCAGGCTGTACACAAAGGGAAAACCGAGTAGCGAATGTACAGGGTCTACCCCCCCTATACTTAGGGTAAAATATGCCTAAGTATAGGCAGCAAAAATAGGGGTAGAAAGAAACAAAAGAAATCCCCAAAGGTCCTACATCCCCCCTATACTTAGGGTAAAGTACACCCTAAGTATAGCATAATCAAAAAATGAATAAAGGGATGTGGGACTAAAGAATGTGATGATATGGACATCTGGATCTATACAGGTCGGAAGAACAGTGACAATTAGGCGTGAGATGCAATAGATGTGAGTCAAGAGACCACATCTCACCCAAAATGAATCGGGGCAACATCAACGACCCGCGGCTCATGATCTAGAAATGGCTTGAGCCGCTGGCCGTTCACTCGAAAGGTACTCTCAAAAGACCACTCGAATATGTCAATGCTACCGTTGTCGTGTACCTTTCTCACCAAGTAGGGTCCCTTCCATTTGCTCTGTAGCTTCCCTAGAAATAGACGAAGCCTAGCATCAAACAACCATACTCTCTGTCCAGGCTCAAAATGTTTGTGGCTGATGTGAGAATCATGCCACTCCTTCACTCTCTCCTTATACTGTAGGTTGTTTGAGAAGGCGGTATCTCTAAGCTCCTCCAAGGCTGCTAACTCTGCCCTCCTCTGGTCTCCTACACTATCTGGATCAACAAGTATCTCAGTGACTGCCCAAAGTGACCTGTGTCTCAGCTCAACAGGTAAATGGCACGGCTTGCCATATACGAGGCGAAAGGGAGATGTGCCCAATGGTGTCTTGAAAGACGTCCTATATGCCCACAAGACCGAGTCCAAAAGCTGTGACCAATCCTTTCGGTTAGGGCGGACGACTTTCTGCAAAATAGTCTTGATCTCCCTGTTCGACACCTCGGCTAGACCATTCGTCTGTGGATGGTATGGAGTGGCAACTCGATGGTCTATGCCGAACTCGCTAGCAAGGGCCTTTACCTGGTCGTTGATGAAATGAGACCCCCCATCTGAAATCAATACTCGAGGTACCCCGAACCGCATGATGATGTGCTTCCTCAAAAATCTGCAAACTGTCCTGGCATCAGCGGCTCGGGCGGGGATAGCCTCAACCCAACGACTCACATAATCAACGGCAAGCAGAATGTACTCAAATCCCTGACTCTTAGGGAATGGACCCATGAAATCGATGCTCCATGCGTCAAAAACCTCACAGAAGTGAATGGGCTGCATTGGCATCATATCACGATGTCCACAAGTGCCCATCCTTTGACAGTCAGTACACCTCTTCACAAACTCGTCAGAGTCCTTGAAGAGGGTAGGCCACCACAAGCCGTATTGGAGCACTTTCTGTGCCATTCTCCTCTCAGAATGATGTCCTCATGCCTCAAGCTTGTGGCAGTAAGTGAGGACGCTATGGTGCTCCTCCTGAGGAATGCACCTACGCCAGACGCTATCGCCTCCTTCGTGATAAAGGATGGGATCCTCCCAGTGGTAGGACTTGGCCTTCGCAAGGAAGGTCTCAAGCCTCTGCCTGGGCCAACCTTGTGGGACTTTCTTAGCAACAAGAAAGTTCACAATGTCGGCATACCACGGGAGTGAGGCGATAGCAAGAATCGCCTCATCTGGGAAGGTCTCACAAATGGGATCAATCTGCTCAGAATCCTGAGGCTGCTCTAAACGGGAGAGATGATTCACCACCACATTCTTGACTCCAGGCTTATCCTTGATCTCAATGTCGAACTCCTAGAGTAGAAGGATCCATCTAGTCAGTCTGGCCTTGGCATCCTTCTTTGCCGTGAGGTATCGGATGGCGGTGTGATCAGTATACAAGGTTACTCTAGATCCAATGATGTAAGATCTGAACTTATCTAGGGCGAATACTACTGCTAGCATCTCCTTCTCTGTGACTGTATAATTCCGTTGCGCGGAATCCAATGTGCGGCTAGCGTAGTCGATAAGAAAGGGGACTCCATCCCTCCTCTGTCCCAGCACGGCTCCCACGGCAAAATCGGAGGCATCCGTCATGATCTCAAATGGGAGAGACCAATCAGGCGGCTGGAGAACAGGAGCCTCTATAAGACACTACTTGAGAGTCTCGAAGGACGAAAGACACTTGTCATCGACAAGGAACTCGGTGTCTTTCGTCAGCAGGTCAGTCAACAGCCGGGCAATCCTACTGAAATCATGAATGAATCGTCGGTAGAAACCGACGTGCCCCAGGAATGACCGTAACTGCCTCAAATTGGACGGCAGTGCGAGTTTTCTAATGACATCTACCTTGGCCGGATCAACCTCCATGCCCCTGTTGGAGATGATATGGCCAAGCACCGTCCCTTGAGTCACCATGAAGTGACTCTTCTCCCAAGATAGCACCAAGTGAACCTCTATACATCGTTGGAGTACTCGGTCTAGGCAGTCAAGACAGGAGTCAAATCCGTCACCGTAAACCGAGAAATCATCCATGAAGACCTCCAAGCACTCCCCTACCATGTCCAAAAATATCGACAGCATGCATCTCTGAAAGGTCGCAGGGGCATTGCATGGCCCAAATGGCATGAGTTGGAAGGCGTATGTGCCGAAGGGACATGTAAAGGTGGTCTGCTCCTGGTCCTCAGGAGCGATGGCCACCTGGTTGTAGCCTGAATACCCATCCAGAAAACAATAGTGGCTCTTCCCTGCCAGTCTCTCAATGATCTGATCAATAAAGGGCAGGGGAAATGATCCTTCTTGGTGGCCTGGTTGAGTCTCCTGTAGTCAACGCAGACCCGCCAAGAAGTGGGTACTCGTGTAGCAATCTCCTCTCCATACTCGCTAATCACTGTAGTGATGCCCATCTTCTTGGGCACCACATGTAAAGGGCTGACCCACTTGGAGCCGGAGATGGGGTAGATAAAATCGGCGCTCCACCATTTTGATATCTCCTTCATGACAACCTCTCTCAGATTCGGGTTCAGCCGCCGCTGGAACTCACGCGACGGCTTCGCCTCATCCTCGAGATAGATATGGTGGGAGCACAGGGCCGGACTTATCCCCTGGAGATCTGCTATGCTCCATCCGATTGCCTTGCGGTTCTTTTCAAGAACCCCCATCAAACGAGATTCTTGCTCTCCAGTCAGATCGGCGGAGATGATGACTGGGTACATCTCAGGCTCACCCGCAAGGAATCGATAGTTCAGCGAAGTAGGAAGCGGCTTCAGCTTTGGACAGCTGGGTGCTGGTGGATCTGGCCTCTGAAAAGTCTGCGTAAACGCTTCCAAATCTGCATGGGAGAACTGAAACTCTCTCTCAATCTCATAAATTGGAGAAGGCTGCCCTGATGGACTGTCTCTGCTCTGCTCGGCATCTACCTCCTCCTCAGCTATAGGCTCAGTGGAAATCAGGTCTGGCATGTCATCCTCACAATCTGCCCAATCAGACTCTGACTCTGAGGGATCTGTATCATCTAGGGTGGCATCAGCACCACCATCATCATAAAAATCGGTGTCGTGATCGAGAACCGGCTCTGCTGCCTCTGAAGTATCCTGGACCACGAATGTGTTCTCCAAGCTCTCCTCTGCTGTCGTCTCTGCATCAACTGCATCTGAAAATGAGAGGATAGCCTGTGCTGCTGGGTCTGCCCAAACTGCCTCATCGTCTGTGATCACAAAGTCACAGTCCTGGTGGATGTCTAGCCCGGCATCTGTCATCTGCTCTGTGTCTGAAGTGGTCTCTGAGCATGATCTGTCTCTGGCTCGGCTGTCCTCGACCGTCTCTATTTGTATACTTTCGCCCTCGACGTGAAAGTATACCTTCCCGCTATCATGACCAGTCACCGCCTTGGTTGTGGCCAAGAACGGGCGACCGAGAATGATGGGGGTATCGGTCATTGAATCAGGGATCTCCATGTCCAACACTATGAAGTCCACGGGGAATTGCAGGCCCTGAATAGTGACGACAACGTCTCGCAACAACCCCTTCGGCCTCTTGACAGATCGATCAGCAAACTGAAGGACTGTCCTGCTCTGTCTAAGAGTGCCCAACTCGAAGCGGTCGAGAAGGGCTGCCGGAAGTAGGTTGATCGACGATCCACTATCTAATAGAGTACGGTCAAACCTCTGCTCTCTAATGTGGCATCTGACATAAGGGGCTCCTGAATCTGGCCTCTTGGCCGGCAGACGGTTCTGGATCGCGAAACACGTGGCTTTCGTCAGCACATGGATCTCTGAGTGGTGGTTCCTCTTCTTCCTCCTGACTGTGGTCCTGTCTCTAAGTGAACGTTGAAGAAGGGGAATGTGCTGCAAAGCCTCCTGAAGAGTCAGCTGTATGTGAAACCGATCTATCATCTGCTGGCTGAACTCTTCCTGATCTCTCTTTTTTGGGTTTTCTATTTTCTTCACCTTCCCCATCTGAAGGGCTCTAGGGAAGGGGATCACGGGGTCCTTCTCAGATGAAGGACTAAGAAAAGGTCTAGACGGCTCGACGATCGGATCCGCACATACATCACGCACCACAGTGGGACCAGAAAAAACCAAACCTTTTCCTTTATTCACAACAGAGTTCCGAGATACATCAGAAGTAGGAAAAACTACAGGTCTCTCAGAATGAACACGGGTGGCCTCAGCACCACCATCGGCTGGATCAACTAGAAGACTCGCGGCCTCAGTACCGCGCTCTGGCTCGGCATAGTGGGTGGCCTCAGTACCACCTCCTCGAACTGGTGAAGCGGCGGCCTCCGCACCGCCTGTGGAATCAACATCCTTGGTGGCATCAGTACCACCGTCATCATCTCTAGCGGCCTCAGTACCGCTCTCCTCCTCCTCGTCAGGCGCTCTAGGTGCATCCTCATGATGTCGCTCAGACGAGGCGCCGCCTGCTGGCATCCTACCGCTCCTAAGTGTGACAAAATCAGTATCAAAAAGATATCCAGTCATATCACCGAATGCATCACTAGGAGTGGTATACTCAGTACAAGCTACCTGCTCATATTTCCTCTTCAGGCTGTTGGGGTTCGGCTCAATCTGGGCAGGGATGGCGGCCTTCCCTCTCACAATGTCCCGCATCTCCTGGCGGAACTCGTCCATCTCCCGTCGAAAGGTATCCTGCTGATCAGTGAGAAGGCAGGCTATATAATCCAAGACGGGGCTCTTGTGGGAGCCCGACAGGTAGCCTCTCTGGTAGTGAGGCTGCTGGAACTGTTGTTGGTGCTGAGAGGGGTACGGGTGATGCTACGGCTGCTGCTGGTGAGGCTGATCTCGCCTCCAAGACTGTCCCTACTGATAGGGACGAGGACCATACGACGACTACTGCTGCTGCAGTGACTGTGGGTACACTGGGGGCTGCTGCTGCTGCGGCTGGTGATCTCTTTTATGGCCGTACTGGCCACCCTGTCCTGACGGCTGCTACTGGGGCTGGGTACCTCCGGTCCCCCAACGGAATCCAGGATGGTCTCGTCGGATACCGGGCTGAGGGTGGTCATACCAAATCCCGTTGACATCCATCAAGGGCTCTGCATCGTACTGGGGTGGCGGGAGCACTGCCAGAGGCTGATCCGGTTGGTAGACCACCATCTGCAAGTCTGAAGATGGTGGTGACTGGTAGGTGGGCTGCGGCTGCTAGTACAGCTCCTCCTGTATAAGGTAAACCTGTCTAGGCTGCTGGTGAGAGCTGGAGCGCTGGGACGAGCTGCTGCTGCTGCCGGTATCGCCTCGCGACTGAAGACGGGGCTGGGAAGCCATCTGTGCCTCCTGGAGACACATGAGCTGGGTCTTCATGTCGCTCAGAGTCTGTGCCATCTGCTCCATCTGAGTGATGCCCTGGCACTGCTTCTTCTCTATCAACTCCATCCAGTCCAGCTTCTCGCTGATGATCCCCATGTTCGCAGCGGATGACTCTGCATGTGTTGTTGCTACTGCGGACGAACTGGAAGGACCGACGTCGACCCGTGCTATCCTCTGGTACTGCACGGTCTGTGGTTGCTGGGGTCTACCCTGAGTATACAACCGGGTCTGGGACATTACCATGTAGTTCTCAGACATCTCCTCGTAGATGGCCCAGTCCTGGTCGTGATCCTTGGCGAAGTAAGACCCGCCACAAGAAGCGTTCACCAAGCCCTGAAGCTCTGGTGTCAGCCCGCTGAAAAAGCTATGCACGAGGTTCGGATTGGAAATGTCGTGGTGCGGGCATCTATCAGTCAGCTCTCTGAACCTCTCTCATGCCTCACGGAACTGCTCGTTGGGGAGCATGGAGAAGTTGCTGATCAGGGCTCTTGCGGCATTGGTCCACCTGAGTGGATAGTACTTATGCAAGTACTCGGTGCGGAGCTGCTCCCAAGTGTAGACAAACTTCCCCAGATGTTTCAGCCAGATGGTTGCTCTGTCTGCCAAAGAGAAGGGTAAGGCAATCATCCGTATCGTGTCCTGATCCACCTGACGATCGTGGACAGTAATGCAGATCATAAGGAACTCCTGAACGTGGAGATGGGGCTCCTCGGTGGCGAGCCTGTGGAAACGGGGAAGGAGCTGCAAGGTGTTCGGAGGGAACTTAAAGTCCCCCACGATGGCTGGTAGCACAGTAGTTGTTGGTATTTGCTTTTATACCCCCGCCTGTAGTGGATCACGTGCTTCGACACGTATTTGTTTGGGATAATTGCATGTATGGACCTCAAGTTCTAGGGTGTTAATGAATGCATTTATAGTTTTGTTATTTGCAGAAATAACCTTGTGAGTGTTGAATTTGTGCATGTGCATTATATTTTGGGTATTTTACACTGAGGTCGTTGGACTTTTAGTACTTGTTACTAAATAGTCCAGAAACCTTAGTTTCTTTGCAAATAGGTCCCTGAGTGCCCAGGTCACGCGCCTCGCACGTGCAACCTTGGAAAAATTGCACCGGACCCCCTGGACTTCTTACTATTTGCGTGCAGGTCCCTATGCACTATACCCTTCTTTTTATTTTTAATAAAATAGCAAATTAACTCCACATTTAATGAAAATTGGATACATGGCTCCTGCCATAGTGTAAAATTTTCTAAAATTTTTGGAGACATTTTTTATTTCATTTGATATTTTTAAAAATTCAAAAACACGCATTTTTGTTACTGTCTAACTTTAAAATTCACAAAAAAATATTAAAACACCTCTAAAAATCACAAAAAAATTATACAGTAGTATCTTGTTTGATTTTCTAACCAATTTTGGTCGTTTTTGGATATATAAAACTCATAAAAATTAAAAAACTCTAAAAACCTTATAAAAATTCTAAAAATTAATTGAAAACCCCAAAACTAATAATTCCAGTGGCCAAATTTTCCTTGAATTTTCTTCTATATAGGAAAATTAGACTTCAGGTGTTAATAGGCCATTTGGTATTTTAAATTGGCCCTTGACGCCTGACTGGACAGTACCTCTCTTTTCTTGCCTTGTTTGATTTTTAGAAAATTCAATAAAAATCAGAAAATTACCAAAAATTCATCAAAAACAGTAAAAAAGATAAAAAAAACATAAAAATATTTTTATTTGAATTTTTGGGTGATTTTTGAATAGATATATAATTGTTTGAAGTTGCCATTTATTTGCTTTTCTTATTTTCTTAATTAATTAAAAATCCAAATAAATATAAAAAGACTAAAAATCCACCAAAAATACCTCTTCTTTTATTTTATTTCTTTTTTTAGACTACTTCATAGGCCGCGAGGCCATCACGTGCTCCTTGTGTTCGAACCTGGTCGCTATACCAGGTTAATATAATAGCGAGACCGCTACTTGAGCTTCCTTTGATTTTTTGACTTTGTTTGGTGGTCTATTTTTTTCGATTGACCACGCCTGGTGACTTGGGTCACAACGACCCTTGACTACCTTTACCCAAGTCGTCGGGCGTGTCATCAGAATGGCGTCGTTACCGGGGAACACGGCTTAGTAGTCATTTTAGTTTTCTTTTTATTTCATTTTCTTTTTCGCGGCTTTCCGCGGCTCTTTCTGAGTCCGTGGCTTTTCGCGGCTTTTTATTTTTCATTTATTTGCTTTTTCTTTTCTTTTCTTTTATTTTTATTTTTGCTTGTTTATTTTATTTCTGTTTTTGCACATATACCCCTGTTTTATTTCATTTATTTTTCCTGCATTTATTTGATTATTTTTTTCAGGTTGATAACACTTTGTTTCTTTCTTGCGAGGGCTCGAGGACCGAGGCGGTGACTCTCGAGGAGCCGGCGCAACCTTGGGATTCGGAGACGGCTCCCTTCTGCACGGAGCCGCAGGAGAGCGTGAGAGAGTAGCTGAGTGGGTGAGGAGTAGACTAGCTAGACTTTCTTTATTTGATTTGAATTGTAATAACAGAAGGACAGCAACAGGACTTGGACTGGGACTTTTCTCGGGTCTGTTTCGCCGAGCACCGGTGTGCTCGGGGGACCATTAGGTTTTTTCGCAGCTTTTCTTTGCGGCTTTTATTTTTCGCTGCCTTTTACGGTTTTACGCGGTTTTTCTCGAGCCCTTAGATTTAGGACTTTCTGCTTGACTGTGCCGTATTGAGTAGGATCCAAACACCTAATAAATTGCTTGTGCCTATAGATCATTTAATTGGACCTACTAATAAAACATTAATAAAAATAACCGACTCATTCCCTTCGAGCCTACGTGCCGCAGCCTGCCCTGCCAAGCGCTGCTCCTGAACCCGATTTGTCGGGAGGAGGAGGGGTAGACCGAGATCGGACTCTCTGGATCGAAGGCTGGTGACCAGCTAGACGGTTCTTTCGTGTAAAAGTTTCCTGCCTAGGACTCGGCTTTTTCCGTTGCACCATATAGGTAGTTTACTTTCTGCTTTTTAATTCTGCGCAGATCATATTGCATGTAGAGTGCTGGAGTCAGGTACGCCTTTCTTACTTTGCATGCATCATTGATTTCATCGCGCATCAGCTTTTCCGTCTTCTCCCCCTATTTTTGACTTAATAACCAGGAGAACCGAAAAATTCGTTAGGTCGTTTGCTTTTATTGAAAAAGATCTAAAAAGAAAAACCATAAAATTGGGACTGCTAAAACTATTGATCACTAAAAGACACTTGATTTAAAAATTTGTTTTGGGGAGAGCAACCCCCTCATTGCTTGGTTTGATTGCGCGAGAGAGTGACCCGAACACTAGGTAGAGCCCTCCGGTACTATTCTCGACTGATTACCGACTCATCTGTGCGGGAAAGTCGGTTGGGAAAGTATCGAGTATCCCTACAGGTCACGTAATCGCTCTGATATCTTGATTGTTCACCAAAATAAAATTTGACAAGATAATTTGACCGAGCCTTTACGGTCATCAGCTCGCGTTGTGTTGGTGAACTTGGGGTTTGCTTGTGATCATAGTTTCTCCAGATCTCATCCGCCTTACTCGCCACATCAAGATGATGGGCAGACGATCTCTTAGGCAGCCTCTGGCTGCACCGCTTTCGGGCGCGTCTACCCGTTCATCTAGGTTGGTTCACGAGAGCTGAGACCCGCTCTCCGAACCCGAGTATGATTCCACCTTGTTCCCCCTCGACCCCCTTTCTTTCGGTTCCGAGAGACCAGTGCCAGAGGAGAGATTATCATATTTATCGGCACCTGAGTTTGGATCATTTGATTTTGCAGAGACCATGGTCGGTAGTTCTGATGATCGCTCTAGAGGTCCACAGCCCGAGCACTTTGTTTTGGACCAGGGTGCGATCAAATCCACCCTGATCGCCTCCCTCGAGACGGTACAGCAGCAGTTGAGGGATCAGGGAGCGTTTATGTTGGACATGAGGAGAGAGATGGAGCAGATGAGAGCTGAGCGAGAGCAGTGTAGAGACGGGCCGAGAGTTCCAGATGATGCAGCAGCAGCAGCAGCCGCAGCAGCCGTAGCGGCCGCCGCCGCAGCGGCAGCCGCCGCGGCAGGAGCAGGTTACGCACCGAGACCGATGCGGGAGTTGCACAACCCCGGATCGACACTGATGCATCACTGGGGTCCACAGTGCAAATTACCAAACTAAATAAAATATCTAAAATATTTACAGGACTACAACAGAACAACTAGAAAACTAAGGGCCTAAGAAGTAATTTACCCATTATTAAGTCGATGTCGGATGAACGCCACGTGGAGATCTGACGGCTACGGAGCGGCGTGGCTAACCTCGACGATTCGACGGTCACGATCAAGCCTCCCAATGATCGGATGGTCAGAACTGCTCCTGGCGTGAACGGCTCGAATCTGAACTGGAGTTGGAGGTCAATCGAACGGCATGGGAGGGTCCTCGATGAACAGGCGGCCGGCAAACTTCGCCGAACTCTTGTGGGTGCTGGAGGCCTCCGCGCGGGCTGCTGAAGATCGAAAGAGAAGCTCCTTGGCCTCCCGTGTCGACTGGTACCCTCCGATGAATCGACGGAGCTCTGGGGAGCTCAGGCGAGTCCGACGGAGGTCAAGCTGCCGTTGCTGAGAGTTGGAGCCCTCAGATGGGCTCTAAGGGACCTGAAAAGCACAGCAACGCACTCGCGGGTCGAGGGCAAAGTGCCTCGACCCTGTAAGCGGGGGTGAAGGTGGTCGGTGCGGCGGGGCGTGCGAGCTCCGGCGAGGTGTCGGCGATGGAACTCGACTCCCAGCTCCTGTGCGAGCTGGGTTGGATGAAGGGGTGGAGAAGGTGCGGGGGGAGAAGGCAATCGTGATGGGCGACTCCGATGGTCGGAACGAAGGGGAGGATGGTCGGAATCGAAGCTCGAAGGTGCCGGAGCGATTTAGGGGAAATGCGAAATTAAGGAAATAGAGGTAGAATAGGGACTACCTACTAGCTGCTGTCGACTGTGGATGAGCAGGGGGTGCTCCAGGTCCTTGCCTCGAGGACCGTCGGTGTCCGAGGCTATGGCGTCACCTCCGGGCGACGCACGGCGGCGCGAGCTCGCCGGATCGATGGTCTCCTTGCTCCCTCCTCGCTGCAACATTACCTGGGGTGAGCTGTCACTCTCGCTGAGACGATGGAGGTCACTGGGTGGAGAATGGATGAGCCAAAGATGCAGGAAATGGAGGCGGAGCTCGGATTTAGTATGGGTGCAGGTCCGAGAAGAATGGATCGGGTAGGGTTCCGCGAAATGCGGATCCCCACGCGGATATGGTGGCGAGGGTCTCGGATGCACGGGGAAGAAGAC
Organism: Ottelia alismoides; assembly: GCA_037367405.1. Classification (NCBI taxonomy): domain Eukaryota; kingdom Viridiplantae; phylum Streptophyta; class Magnoliopsida; order Alismatales; family Hydrocharitaceae; genus Ottelia; species Ottelia alismoides. The sequence continues at coordinate 65,951 of JAZKJV010006660.1, forward strand.
GAGCCCGTGGTTTGCGGGTATGGGTGTTGGGTCATGACGCAAAAATGTCGAGAAGTCGGGTCGGGCGTCATGGACCCGTGGGAAGTGGTCCTGGGGGGGGCGTTGACCGGGGGGTCAACGTCCCCGTGGACCAATGGGGACATGCCACGTGGAAAAGATTTGAATATTCATTTAAAAATAGCAAATGGCCGAATTATTAAAAACTCAAAATATGAAAAATGTTTATTTTATTTTTTTCTATTTTTTAGTGATTTTTAATTAATTTTTAAAATAAAAATAAGATATTTACACTGGGGTGCTATATATAGGTATATATACAATATAGGATTTTAATTTTTGATTTTTAATTTGTTATTTTTGTACATTTTTATTCCTATTTTATATTTTATCTATTTATAGCATAAAATTTGGAATAAAAAGGTATTTTTATTTTATTTTTATTATTTATATACAAAGGTGAAATAAATAGATATGTACATCTATATACAAGGTTTATGTACAATATTCTTTTTGATTTTTAATTTTGTTATTTTTATTTGATTTTTGTTTTTATGGTTTTTATTTTATTTATTTACACCATATAAGATAGAATATATACAAATGTTTAGGGGTTTTAATTTATTTATTTATAGGTTGAAATAAATATAGGTAAGTGCTTTATGCACAAGGTGAATATGTACAAGTGATCCTTTTTATTTTCTTTTTAATTTTTTCAATTTTTGTTTTGATTTTGTCTTTATAAATATATACATATATATACAAGCCCATTTTATTATATTTTTGGAGGAAAATATTTTTGTGATATTTACAGGTATATTCACACACATGAGCCCCTATCTCTCTCTACTTTGGCTTTTATGCGGTCAGGCCCATGCTGAGCCCTCCCTTGGAATTATGTTGCTCAATATTTATTCTAAATATTTCCCTCTTTTTCTTTTTAATCTTTATTCTTTTATTTTTGCACAAAAACATGCTAATTATTACTTTTTACATCATGCATGCTTTTGGTAATTATTTATATTTACAAGTATCTACATGTATTTGCAAAGGTTTTTGTAGCTAAAATATAAGAATAAAGAGTGATGAATGAGTATTCATCAGTCGCCTAGTGAGTGGGTCTAGGATCCTAGTCTTAACCTGGATTTCACAGTTTTTTACCTCATTGGGATCCACAGGTTTTTTTGACCAGTTCTACTGACCCCCATCCTGTAGGGTTCCTAGGCTGGAGGACCTTAGTTTTTCTTTACGAGCTAGTTTTCCTGTACTGGTTGGTCCTATTTTTGGAGTGACTCTTCCAGAGACTCTCTCCCACCCGTCTCAAGGGTGTAGTTTTGGAGTAGGCCTAGCCCTCTACTGGACTACACATCTAATTAGAGGGTGAGATAGAAGAGTCTCTTAGGAGGCTTCCTCACCGCTTGAGTTTTGGTTATTGTTCTACCAATAGGCCCTCGCTATGAGTTACAATTGAGTTGAGCTACAATCGAGAGTGGGTTACAGTTGGGCTTGATACAGAAATCATAAATCATCATCAATAATCAATTATTAACATTTAATCAGATCTTAGAACTACTACTGCAAATGTCAGGAGTAGCTAGTGGACATGTTGGGAACTTAGATAGGATCCACTATACTCCCTATGGGGCACTCCAACCCTAAGGAATTCATCATGCCTTAGAGTCATAGTGTGATGTCACACTCAGACCAAGACCACAGACTATCCACTAGGCTTTAAAAACTAGACAAAGATATAGATCAGATCAGAAACTCATCATCTACAATCCCATGATACATCAACGTGAGTTAGCAGTGATAAAAAGATGTTAACTTAAGGGATTTTTACACCTATAACCATGGGTAATTCTGCAATTATAATCATAACCCTACATAATCGTGAATCACTTCTAGAACCCTCAATAGTCTTTACTCTTATACCCATAACCCTCGATTTAACTTCCATCAAATATTCTATTATCTCTGACGGTATCCGTCAAACATTTTACATTTTCTACCCTTTAAGTTATATTATTTACAAACGAGTCCACTCCCCCTATGTCCTCCTACTCCACCTCCTCCACCACCACCTCCTCCTCCTCCTTGACAACCACTCGATCACCCTTCCCACTTCCTCCCCATCGACCACCTCCTCATCCCTGAAGACCACCACATCCTCACCGTCGAGGCAAGCCTCGTTGAGCCCCCATTCCCGCCCCCAGTCCACCCTCCCCCTCCCACCTCCTCCAATCTAGGCCGGACCTACCCCTCCCCGGCAACCCTCCCCCCACCCAGGTTGGATCTTACATCATCGAGGCCTCCCTCCCTTCGAGCTCGTGCCCCAATGCTCTACCTTCTCAAATGACTAGCTCGTCAGGAAAGGCCCGACCTGCAGCGAGCAGCCTCCAGCCTTGCCATCACCCCCCCCCCCCCCCCCCGTGACCTCCAGGCAGCCCCCTTCATCCCACCGCGCGAAGGCTCCCCCCGCCCCCCCGAGACCTCCCTCCCACCGCCTCACGCAAGGCCCCCCTGACCTTCGACCCCTCCCCCCCGACCATAAGCCCACCATGTGAAGACCTGCCCCCGCCTCCGACCTTCTGACCACACGCAAAGGCTCCCCCCGGTCGAGCTTGAAAGGCCTCACCACCATTGCGAAGTCCCTCCCACCCTGCAAGCTTTGTCCCTCCCACATCGGAATGTCGTCCCACCGCCGCCTGCTTGGATCGTAAGCTTTCTCTCTCTCTCGCTTGTAGATGTTACTAACTTTTAAATTTTTTATTTTTCTAAAAGAAATTGTAAGATCACAGGTTAAATTAACCCAATGATACGTTTGGATTAACTAAAAAACTAACAGAGGGTTATAGGTGTGAGACGGAGTGACTATTTGGGATTTGTTGTGTAATTCACGATTATGCAGAGTTATGATTGTAATTGCAGAGTTACTCAGGGTTATGGGTGTAATAATCCCTTAACTTAAATATGGATCATATAATTAATAAATGAAAATATCAAGTATATGTAGTTAAGGAATGGCGAGTAAACAAGGGAATTTACATTCAGAACATCTTCAAAACCATCTTTCTGTGCAAGTAGCATGTTAATTTAAATGTCAAAATCCTATCTACTTGCTTTCTTTTGAGACAACTAAAATACTTATTATTTTGATAAATTAGAGTGTACTCAATTTTTGTTAACATTCTTTTCTTCCTAACATAAATGCAGGTAAAGCACATGCATCTCAATAGTCCTACATCAGGACCCGAGCTTCCGTAGTTCGTTTGACAGTACATTATAGCTTTTGTTCATGATAATGTAAAATATCTTTTGTACTTATTTTTGTCTCTTCTATTACATTATGGGATACATGTACATAATGCCAGTTTTTTTTGTTACATGTAATTGTATATGAAAATTAATGCAAACATCTGTTAGTGACAAATTGTTAGTTCTGTGGTTGTTATTACTCAATTGTGAATGTCATTTCCAATCGTGAATTTCCCTCACTTTTAGGTGACCTAATGCGATCGATATTGAAAATAATATTGCGAATGCTGTGTAAACGAGTAACCCGGATCCATGGGCATCACATGTTGGTATCCAAGCAGTGGAGCCCTGCTTTACACATTCACATTATTAGGATTCCAATTTCATTAAGTTATCGGATAGAGACAGTCCTCCGACTTGTCATGAATTTGAAATGGAAATATGGAATTCCAATTCAATAACCATAGATGTCACCAATTGTAATTAATTTTCATATAGTATCCCAAGAAGAGAAAAGCACATTTGATGGTATTTGTGGACATCAATCTATATGACTAATAATATTGGTTTTCATGCAGAACTATGGCGTCTAGAGCTAACCAGAAGATGACTCATCGTCTAGAGCGCATAATGACCACTCTCACCGACCTCCAGCAGTAGCAGACTACCATGCAAGGTCAGCAGGACCATATCTTGGCCCAGCAGACATAGATTACTGATAGACTGACTGACATAGAGATGAGGTTCAAGGAGCTTTCTGATTTCACTTACCATCCATCTCAGGATGGAACACGACATGATCAACCATAGTCTATAGATGTTCATCAACCTCAGTTCGATGATCCACGTGAGGAGATACTAGTACATGGAACCGAGGATGGAGATTATGGCAGGGAACAAGACCATGTACTATTTGCAGATGAGGACACACATGAGCACTTCTCCATTCACAAGCATCAGTCGGTTTTCACTTCCTATCAATGAGCCAATGTGCCCATGTTCGAGGGCACTGGGACGTCAGATGAGGCTGACCAGTGGCTAAAGAGAGTGATAAAGGTACTTCGGATAATTTACGCACCACGTGACTCATGATTATCTTTTATGAAGTATTCATTAACAACATTCACCGAGAGATGGTAGGAGTCGACAGTTCCATCTCTGATGTTGAACCGATGGTAGGAGGCTCACTAGTAAGTTCATCAGAGGTATGATGGAAGAGGTGTAGGAGAAGCTGGCCGGACTACGTATTACTTCCATCTCCGAGGCTACTGATGCAACATAAAAGTTTGAGGACATCAGAGAGAGACGTTTTGGGAGCTCATCTGGAGCAGTATGTACGCCACAACGATCTTTTGGACTGATTCAACAATAGTTTCAGCATCAGAGGTCAAACAGGCAGTTCCGTCCTTCAGCTTTAGCATTTTCAGCCAGTGCTCGCTCATCTCCAGCGATTACCTTAGGAGGAGCACTTGTTAGATGTGGCACTAGTTCAGCACGACCATGTGGGTAGTAGAGAGCAGAGAAACCCCCAACAGGATTGACTCGGAGTGCAGACACAACTACCATGCCTACCCCATTTGTGAGATGACATTTGTGCAATGAGTGTAGCCACTATTGATCTCGGTGCCCCTAGGCTTCTGGTGAGCCTCGACTGCAGCCACAACCGTAGGCACAACATACTGGAGTTTCCGTAGTAGGAACTCCAACTTTAGGAGGATGTCAAGACATACACGGAGCGTGGCCAGTTCAAGTACTATATTAGCTAGACAGGGACAATTACATGTAGTGACCGAGAAGCATGGACGATCAACAGCTACTATGGTGAAAGGTATGGTCTCAGTCTTGAGCCGACCTTTCCATGTTTTATTTGATTCGGGAGCAACACATTCCTTCATTGCTTCGATAATACTTGCTTCATTAGGTAGAGTTGCAGAGGCTCTATATCCTCTTTACCACATACATGGGTCAAGTGGCCAGCTGTTTATCATTTCACTGATAATCAGAGACTTATTAGTGTTAATTGGCGATCACAAGATGATCGCGGACTGTTTGTTACTATAACATGATGAGTTTGACTTGATTTTGGGCATGGATTGGTTATCAACTCATCATGCCTTAGTTGATTGCTTTAGGAAGACAGTTGTCTTTAGGACTCCAGACTTGCCTGAGTTCACTTTTGAGGGTATATTGCATGACTCCAAAATAGATTACATATCAGTGTTGAGAGCTCATTGACTAGTGGATCAGGGATTTGATTCATATTTAGCATTTGTTCGAGAGACATCCGATCATGAGCCTATGACACATGACATCAGAGTAGTATCAGACTACTTAGATGTATTTCCTAATTTACCAGGATTACCTCCTGAGAGAGAGATTGAGTTTGAGATCACATTATTACCTGATACACATCCAATCTCGATGGTTCCATATCGCATGGCACACCCCAAGTTGAGAGAGCTGAAACTGCAGTTGCATGAGTTACTTGACTTTGGTTTCATAAGGCCGAGCACTTCAACCTGGGGTGCTCCAATTTTTTTGGTTATAAAGAAGGATGGATATATGATATTATGCATTGATTACCGGCAGGTGAACAAGAAAACAACGAAGAACCATTATCTTTTACCGCACATTGATGATTTGTTCGATCGGATCCAAGGATCATCGGTGTTCTCGACAATCGATCTTCGATATGGATACCATCAACTAAGGATTCGTGAGTCAGATAATTCAAAAACAACATTCAAGACTCAATATGGACACTACGAGTTTGTGGTAATGCCGTGTGGGATCACCAATGCCCCTACAACATTCATGGACATGATGAATAAGATCTTATGTCCATATTTGGACAAGTTTGTGGTAGTATTCAATGATGATATGTTGATTTATTCTCAGAATGAATGGGATCATGTGAATGATATGACGATTGTCCTTGACACATTGCGAGAGCACAAGGTATGCAAAGCTGAGTAAGTACGAGTTCTTGTTATCCCAAGTCTCATTCCTTGGACATGTCATTTCTGGAGCAGGTATTGCAGTTGATCCTACAAAGATTGAGGCAATATGTCTTGGGAGTAGCCCAAGACAGTCACTCAAATCCGGAGCTTCGTTGGATTAGCAGGATATTACAAATGCTTTGTCAGTGGGTTTTCATGAGTCGTTCTTCCTTTGACATGATTGACCCAGAAGGGAGTTCCTTTCATTGGGGATGACTCATGCGAGCATGCCTTTAGGACATTGAAGGAAAGATTGTACTGCACCCATTCTTGCACTTCTTTCAGGCACTCAGGATTACGTAGTATATACAGATGTTTAAGAGCACTGTTGACACAGTGAGGTCACGTGATTGCGTACACATCACGTCAATTGAGATCGTATGCGCGGAATTACCCCACCCATGACTTGGATTTGGCAGCAGTTGTCTTCTCCATGAAAATCAGGCACCACTATCTCTATGGGGTGAACTTTGAGATTTTTCATGATCACAAGAGCTTGAAGTACATCTTTGATCAGAAAGAGCTGAATATGAGACAACACATGTGGCTTGAGCTATTGAAGGATTACGGCTGCACGACCTCTTACCATCCTGGTAAGGGAAACGTGGTAGCAGAGTTACTTAGCATGAGAGCTCATGCAGAGGGTACGACAAACTAGTTATTTATGTGGGATATGCCCATAGCTTTGACTGATTGGCATCCTCAAGAGAGTGCATCCATATCTGTTGTTGTGCCTCCACGATTCAGCAATTTGTGGGACCGCATAGTAAAAGGCAAGAAGATAGATCCTTGGATCAGAGACCGGTATATGTGTGCCATCAAGGATGAATTTGATGATTTTTTGGTAATAGAATATATTTTTTGGAAAGTTGACCAGCTCGTTGTGACCAACGATGAACAGTTACACAGAGACATCCTTGATGAGGCACACAATTCACAATTGTCTACACATCTTGGCATCACAAATATGTATCGTGATCTATGTAGACATTTCTAGTGGGATAAAATGAAGCATGATGTGGGACATCATGTCAGCAGATGTTTGATATGTCAGATGGTCAAGTCTGGGCATAGGAGACCGCCAGGGTTATTGCATTCTCTTCCCATTCCGAGTTGAAGTGGAAGAGTATCTCTATGGATTTCCTCACTGGAATGTCAAGGACACTAGGTGGCCATGATGTTATTTGGGCCGTTGTTGACAGGTCGACCAAGTCAACCCATTTCATACCTTTTAACATGACATATGATCCATCTAGATGGGCTAGATTATATTGCAGAACATTATTAAGCTTCATGGTATACCTCATGAGGTAGTGTCTGAAAGAGACTCGAGGTTTACATCTCCCTACTGGCATCAATTCATGTCAACACTACATATAGAGCTGAAGATGAGTTCTGCATACCATCCGCAGATCGACGGACAGAGCGAGCGCACCATTCAAACACTTGAGGATTTACTATGTGCATGCACCTTGGAGTGGAAAGGGTTCTAGAAGGACCACCTGCCATTGATAGAGTTCACGTACAACATTCATCATTCCAGTATCGGCATGGCACCATTCGAAGCCATATTGATGAATCTATGATTCATCGGTCTAAAAGAGTTCAACTAAGCTCAGTTCCCCAAAATTCATCTACATTTAATCATCTAATTTGCATAATTAACATTCATGCATGTGTTAATAATAATTGCATTTTAACCTACATCACGATAGAAATTAAGGAGCCAAAAATCCAAGTGCGAAATGACCTAAAAAGCAGCTAACTTCACAGATTTTTAATTAATTCATCCTAACTCCAATTGACCTCAGCCACCTCCATTGTGTATATATCACTAACAAGAATAAGAAAAAATACAAAAAAATTCTAACTTGAAAATTGACTAATAAAATCCAAACCCTAGTTCGAGATTAAAAACCTTAAAACGTAAATATCTCTCTCACATATCCTCCCATGAATCCCTACTTACTTTTGAATTAATGTACATTCAAATTACCTTCAAAAGAAGATCAAATTCAAAAGAATCAAAGTTCGTATGTGAAACTTGGGTTTTGGGTCCCTATTGTATATTGTACGTGTGTCCCCTCTATTTTACTTATTTATCTTTTTATTTTATTAAATATTAAAAAACCAAAAAAAATAGATTCAAGTGTAAATATGTCTTTTATATTTTCTCTAATTTTATTTTGATTTTTATCTTAGTTATAATTGACAAAAAACTCACAAAACACAGAATGTGGTATTTAATATCTATAAGATGCCACCAAAAATACCTTTAGTACAAATGATTTATTTAGGTTTTTGGTCCTACACGAAAGTTGTAGATCTTGTTGAGATGAGCAAACTTCAAGATGGCCACTTTTTTATTTGACCCATTTTTGTTATTTCTTTTTTATTTTTCTTTTGAAATAATTTTTGATTTTTTGGGAGCGACATGTGGTTTCTCCTAGAGCTGCCATGTGTCAACCCCTTTTCTTTTCTTTTATTTTTATTCCTTTTTCTATTTACTTTCTTATTTATTTTATTTTATTTTATTTTAATTTAAGTTTTTTAACCTGCCACATGGCTGCACCCCGTGCACCACGTGGCATCCCTTTCCCCCTCTCCTCACGTGCCCTACACGTGAGGGACTCCTCCTGTCCTCACCATGTGTGTCGCCCACCTGTTGCACCTCTGGTCGACCATCCTATGCCCTTATATCCTGTAACCTACCGTCATTAACCACCTCTGACTTCTTCGCTCACCCGTTAATGGCTGAACCACCGCTTCTATATCCTCCAGTTGTTGACCTATATGTCTCTATATCTCCTCAACCCACTCCGATGATCTCCATCTCCTTATCCCCTTCACCTAACTTCTCAATCACCCATCCACCTTCTTTACTGTTATCCCTCCGATTCTCTAGGAATCAACCAACAATCTCGAGGCTGATTGACCCCACTCTGTTCATTTGCCAACGAGCTCCAAAGCCCTAACCAACCTCCTTATCGCCATATCTCTCCCTCTCTATTTAACTTCACCGCCAACCCTCGATCAATGCATCCGCCTATATCCGCCATCTACACTTCTTCATAGGAACGAGAGAGGGAGTCCAAGCTCCAGGCCGGTGACAACAGCCTAGGCTCGAGGCGATGAACTCCTTGGAAGTGCGATCTAGGAGTTTCCTTAACTCCTGCTGCTATAGTAAGCACCAAGCCTCCTCCTCTACCGTGGAGTCGAGGCGATCAACGGGAGGGTTCTCTACCTCTTCCATCTCAAGCAACTCATCTCTTCTTCCTCTTCTCTTCCATTTCCTTCTCGCATCTCAATCGCACCAACTCCTTCTTCTACTATCACCATCGTTCGCATCGCAACCCCTCCCCCGGTCGACCTCAAATCATAAAAATCTATCGTCGTGCCTCTCCACTTTCCCTTCTATCTTTGCAACCTACCACCATCCTTGTCTCGACTACCACCAACTGAGCCTTTACCTCCGTTCACCAATCTTCTGGGCATCAAGTAGCCACTGAGGAGCGAGCCTCACTGCCCGCCATCGCTCTTCACGCATCGATGCCACAGTCTCGACTCCTTCATATCTAGTAACATGCCTTCACCGGAGGCCACCACATCAGTACCACCCGATGTAGGCAGCTCAAGCTCCTCTTCCAGACAAAGACACCTCAACCGCTTTCACCCTAACGTCCCCCGGTCGTGTGTCGATCAAGAAGAAGGAGCAATATTGCATCAACCATCTTATGCCCTCATCGCCTCCGAACAACAAAAGAAGCATCCCCAAGACCGACCTACAGATCCCGTTGGATCAAGAACTGAGCGGATCTCAACCGCACAATCTTGCCCTAGCTAGATCCATAGGATCACGTTCAGTCTAACGCACCAGATCCTCCCCAAAACATAACTCAAGATTCATCAACCTCGGAAGAGTGAGGCCACTAGAAGCGGCTACATGGAGGTCTGGGTATCTACATCTTTGCCCAAGCCACACCGCCCTCACGTGCCTCAAGTGCGGTAGGAGAATTTGCACCCTAGCCCCTCCACAACTTCCAAAGTTACCAAAAGATCCAAGGTCATGCACAACGCGCGTGACTTGGACAAATTACAGCGAAGACCTCCCAGTTCCAAGATATTGCATATATATCCCACACACAGGGTAATTTACGAGAAGATCCAACCAATTTTTTTTATTTGCATACAAGACCTTCTAAGGGTATATCTGCGAACATTTTATTTATTTTATTTATATTTTAGCCCCTAAACATTCATTTGATCATATCTTAAGCATTATTGAACGGATTTTCACGTTCTTGGTATCGTTCTGATCAATGATTTACTGTCTTTCATATTAAACATTGAGATTATATTTTTGAGACATTATCTAACTAAAATAAATTAAGCAGATTGTTTATTTACATTAGGCACTTTTGTTCTTTGATAATTGATTATCTATTGCTCAATCATTTATGAATTATTGGATGATTTCTTTCGAGAAATTAATCGATGCTTAATTGGATAATTATTTATGGTAATTATGAGGGTCTTTGCTAATTGCTTGGTGGCTTGACTTGGTTTGACCGCTCCTTTGTCATCACTTGCATTCAGCATTTTTCATCATTTCATATATCATTTACAAACCATAAAAAACTTTCATTTATTTATTATCTCACACAACTTAGCATATCATTATTTTCCTACATAAAAATCGTATTTGCCAAATCCATGCATCATATTTGCTTCAATTATTAATTATATATCTTTATTTAAAAATCCACAAAAAGCTGAAAAAGACAAAAACACCAAAATTCTTCTTCATTTGAAAACCCGATTTCTTGAGTTATTTAGAGATTAATTATGAAGCCTCATATTACCTCCCTGAGTTCGGCCCTAAGGGCTTGCCTAGGTTAAAATAAACATTAAACCACTCTACATTAATTGAATTAATTAGAAATTGTTATTTATTTCTATTTGTTCCCAATTACCTGACTACAATACATATACAACTCTTAATTTGCAACAATTAACTAGGGTGATTTAGGATTGATCAAATGGTACCGTTGTCGGGGAGGTATATGGTTTAGAATCAATTTTTAGATAATTTATTTTTTGGTTTTCCATCCCCGTGTAGTTTGACCCCCAATTTTCTTGTATTTTTTTCTCTATTTATTTTCTCAGCATTTTTATTTATTTTTGTATATTTTTCTGTGAATGGCTCTCTAATATTTAATCGCTTATTTTTATGTGAGGTACTTGGTGGACTTGGAGCGGCTTTCTCGGAAGCCAACGCAACTCAAAGCGATTGGAAGCATAAAGATTTTTTATTTATTGGAGAGAGCGTGTTCTTATTTTATTTTTTGTAATTAATTTGTAATTATTATGCATATTTCCAGCGAACTTCGTATGAAAACTCGTGTTTTTACTCATATTGGACACTCGGCCTTTCGGCCCCTTTTTTGTTGTAATTGACGTAGTCCTAGGATTGCACCACGACTATTAGAGCTACTAGGTTTCTTCTTGTGCTCATAGGACCAAGCATACACTTTTAACTTAATTGAGATACACTTTTAGATCGTTTAACCTGGTCAAAATTTAACTCAATTCTTCCCGACTAATAGAACTTTCTGTTAGTTACGATTTTGTCAGCTTACATTTCATATAAAAAAGATTTTTATATTGCATCCCACATGGAGATTGCGAGGATTTATTTTAAGTCTTCTAACCAAGCATTCATCATCATTTTTTCATGTGCATCGGCTTTTCTCAATTTCCTCCCCTTGTTTTGTCACTTAAGATCTAAAAAAATTCGGGACTGGATGGTAGACGTGTAGTTGTGCTCACCTTAATTTTAGTGATCACCTAAATAAAATTGGGACTGCTAAATAAGGCTGATTTAAATTAACCCACAAAATTGAGAATTTTTGCGAGATAATAACCCCATCCTTGGATTCATTTGTTGTTCTGAGTGAGTGAGGGGCACACACTTAGTATAGAGCCAAGCTCCGGAATCTTCATTTAAACTACTGATTCTAAAAATGACTAGCTACTTCTTACTTAGTGAGGCTACGGTCTCCCTTAGCAGAGTGGGTGGTTAAAGGACAACGCGACTGGCACAATCCTCAAGTAACACAGGTAATCATTTTATGGTTCATACTTACACCTATATTGGCTGAAAGTGGATGCAACTAGCTATACAAATTCATGCCAGTCGTTATGAGAATTTTCGACACCTAACAGCTCGTTACGGATGCAAGATTGGAATTATCACCAATTAAACTTGAAAATATAATTGGCCGTACCTTTGCGGACTTCATCGTGTTGAGTTGGTGAATTTTGGGGTTTGCATTGTGTATTGAGTTGTGTGCGTTCAAAGACAGTGCACGTGGACACACAGATCAAGATTTTACCAATCATCTTCATCGTCCTTTATGAAGATGTCGGAATTTTAGCATTCATCCCCAGACTCCGTGGGTCATGCTCACATGACAAATTCCCGAACTTCATTCCCACCCTCTCTTTAGAGGAACCCCTTCTTGGAAGAGGTTCCTCCCTAGCCATCAGTCCTCTCACCTGCACAACCACTGAGACTTTGAGATACAATCCACTCATAGAACCAAACATAGGTTTTACATACTCAATGGAGCGAGCAAATTCAAGGATAAACATGGGTGTAACTAACTTTGACAAAAGAATATGATACACTATTATGTTTGACAATTCATTGTTTGGATCATCCTCTACTCGGGATGACTCTCGTCCCGAGTACGTTCACTTTTCCTTTGACCACACACGAGACACCCAGAGTCAAGAAAATAGGACTCATGACCAAACCCTGAACACCAAGAATGACTACTACTCAGCTCAGGATTATATGTTAGAGTCACGGCATGACGAGTATGGTCGCTCATCTTCAAGTCATGAGATGATATCAGATGAAATATCTCAGATCAATCAGAGAACCAATGCTTTGATAGAAAGTCTTGATAATATCATCCGAAGAATACAAGACATGATAAATAACCAAGGAGAGATGAGGACACTATCAGACGAACCCGAGACACATCACGTGCAAAATTTTCACACACAGACACCATACACACCTGACCAGTCCACTGACCATCCTACCGACTCCAGCAAAAATTCCAAATAAAAAAATAAAAAATGGACAACATAGATATGGAAGCATTATGTAAAAGTATAGTCTTAGAGCTTCCATTAATCAAGGCCATAGAGTATGTGTCTGATATTCAGAGATTTGTGAAGAGTCAATTATCACCCAAGAGGATGGGCAGAAAGATATCTAGAACTGAATTTCATTTAATCACTATGGCCAGTTCAATGGTGATGACCAAAAAGAGCAAAAGCCACAAAGTTAAACTATCATCTAAGGTTACTTGTGAATTGAGAACATCGAGTTTACTCATGTTCGGATTGACCGATTCCACCTTGAACATCCTCCCGAAGTCCGTGTTTGACCGACTCAAACTCGGACCGCCTAAAAAGACTATAGTGATCATTCAATTTCCCGACCGATCCACCAAAAGACTGAGAGGAATTGTTTCTGTCGTCATGAACTTCTGAGGCATCGAACATAAAATGGACTTCATTGTCATGTACATTGAGCACCGAGGAGAGTTGTCTGAGTCTCCCATTATTTTGGGAAAGTCGTTCCTAGCTTCTGACAGGGCGACTGTTTACTATGAGACTCAAGACATCATATTTTCGAACGAGAATCTAAATGATAAAAATCTCGAGGACACACTTGACCCTAAGACAACCAAACAAGAAAATGATAATCATGACATAGAGGAGACCATAAAGCCAGACCCTCATATAATCAGACCTATCCACAAATCGTAGACACGACCCAAGGAGAGACACCTTATAAGAAGATTGTCGATGATACAAAGGTGAATGAGCCCAACCTAGAAACATCTGATTTACTACACTCGGTTACGGTTATTTCGGATTTGCCTTGATCATTATTGTGATTCCACACAAGCAAAGCTGACTTGGAGCACCACAGACACACCATACGGGAGACGCCCCCTGACGATGGAAGACTATTACAATGGTTATACATCTGATGAGGACTCGATTGTTAGCACCTCGCCTCTTGGACCACCACCAAAAGAGACAACTAGGACCAGATTGACCCATCCTGATAAACCGGTTGCTCCGTCCTCTAGTCGGTTATTTGGTAAGAATAAGGAGAGTACTGATCCTCAAGGCATTACCCCAAACACCTTAAGCCGTATCATTCTTGTCTTCCTCTTGATGCTTCAGGGTCTAGAAAACCGACTAAGAGAGTTACCTTCGGCATACATCGGAAGGAATTTTATGAGAACTCCTCGTCATGCCTGTATGAGGAGATCTATATGAGTGAGCCCAATCCGGATGCTCTGGATCCTTATCGGAGCAAGCAGTCATTTGTCGACCCACTTTGGACCTTCTCCACCCCTCACTATTATTCTTTTAGGGCCGACACCCCTGGTCCCATTCGATACATCGGAATAATTTGTTATGACCAGACTGATATTTGTTCATCAAAATATCCATCCGAGGATGGATCAATTAACCATAAGACTGAGCGAACTTTGAGAAAGTAGCTTAAGAATAAGAATTGGAGTGCCTCCACCTTTTAGTATTACTCTTTTGAGGACAACTCCGATGATGGTTGGGAGACTTCTACTTCGTCTTCTTTCTATAATTATTCCCTTCCGCCACATGCTTCCAAAAAGATCGACCGTAAACCTCCTTGATCATCGGTCATCCTCCCTCCCTCCCCCATCGGTTCCCTTGTACATCTTCTTCCTATACTTAGGACAAGGTCTAAGTATAGGAGTGACCGATGCCATCTGTATTTACTCATCATTTCATTGCTCTCTAGTATGTACTGAAGGATATGGGAAAATCTTCAAGCGCATCACAGAAGCATGAGCATCGTATCGGATACGACGGAGAACGACTAGTCGTAATAGTTCTTCGGTGCAACGGAATTTAAAATTTTTTCATGCGATGAAACCAAATGATCCAAGAACGATTCTCGGATTGTTTCATCTATCACCACAAAAAGTATAATGCAATACCTCTTGAAGCGTGGTTGATCGATTCTCTACGAAAAGAGACCTCCTGTCTCAAGTCCGATCGTTGGAGAAGCGGCTTGTGAGCGCGGGGATGAGTCGCGTTGTTTCGCAATCCAACGAGTTGATCCAAGCATGGTGAACTCCTGATCTCGTCGTACGAAATCGGACATCTCCTTCGTGAGTGTAGCACTCCAAGAAGACGGAGAACCTCAGAGCGTCGAAGCGGCGGCGCGGTGTCGTAGGCGTTGACGAAGTCCTCCCTTAGGGTTTTGGTGGTTGGCATGTGAGGAGAAAAGAGAGAGAGAGAGAGAGAAGTGCTTCCAGAAGCATGTACTAGAGAGCATGGTATGCCTCTCTATTTATAGAGTTTTAGGATCCATGGATCTCAATCCATGGGACATATAAAATCAATGGATGAGATTGATTTATGTCAATCCAATGATCAAGATTGTTGTTGGTAACAACCAACAACTTATGATTTACTTTAGATCACATATATTTGATAAATCAAATATACAATAATCCTTAAATTAAATCAATCAAATAAGGAGATGATTTCAATGGAGATCATGCCTCCCCAAGAAATAGGGTGGACGGCCACCAATTCCATATAGGACTTGGTAGCCGCCCACCACATTCCAAGTGGGGACAATCTCATGGATTTCCATGAGATTGCATATCTCCTTGAAATTCTCCATTATTTAATCCAAAAACTTTTGTTGGGATTTATTCACCAAAATTAATTCACAATTAATTTTTGGGAATATTGCAATCTTGACATTGGAAAATTGTGAATCACATTCACAACTCAAAAACAAAATATAATTTACATTTTCAATTAATTAGACAATGTGTATCCAATACACATTAATAATTAATCAACAAATAAAAATTATAACTAGCTCTCTCTAATACATTATAAATCACATTTATAATATATTATGAATAATTGGATATTTCTATCCACATTATTCTTATCCATAATAATTAAATCACATTTAAGTATATTGGATAATTCCTCATACATCATGATAATTAAATCACATTTAATTATCAACTTCTCAATGCTTAGATCTTATGGAATTAATCTTGAACCATTCAAGAAAAATGCTATTTCTCCTCAGATACTTGGGGATAAGGACAGGGTGATTGTATTGTTCCACGTATTGTGACTTGGATATTGAGATCACATCTCAAATCCAGATCCCATGGACCTCTCATAGATGCTTGATTAAATCAAGACCATAAACCTAATCTTCTCATTGCATCTAAATCTTATTCAGATCAATGTCCAGTACATGGACTAAGATTAGATCACTTCTCTAATGAGAGGAGTCACTAAAATCCAGACTTGTTTCATCACTCCTTCGGAATGGAAGCGTCATGGTTATACAATCGTTTATGATCAAATCACCCTCAGGTATTCCCAATACCTGTACATCATGCATACTGGAAGACTCATGATCATCCTGAAGATATAGATCACTTTTACACTGTCATCTTCATGGTCTGATCACTAAGTTTCTCATGGTACAGATCATATGCTTTCACAAAGCATATATATTACCTTCAAATTCATGTCATGCTTCTAAAGCATGACGACCATGCATGGAATTTGATCAGTCCCAATACCTCATGAGTGAGCTCATGTCTCCCAGTTCACAAGTGAAGCTGTATGAACCCTTTGAGAGATCGTATTACTCATATGCCCTTACATGCACACCAGCTCGCCGGTGTATAGACCTTGGTTAGGTCATCAACCTATTGGTCTGCCAAATGTACACACTCAGACATATAGCAATACATCTGTCTCTGGTCAGAGGATGTTTGCCTGTGATGTGATAGTATTCATCATAGGTCTTTGGTTATCTCAATCTAGTTAAGTCAACCCATTGACTCAACTAATCTGATACCTCCGAATCACTATTCCCATGCAGAGGACCTGCATCAAGATGTCGATCAGATATCCGCCTAAATGAGAAAGGATTGTCATCTCCTTCTCAGGCTGGAGATCACTACTTGTCAGTCATTGATGATGCTTGATGAGTCCTCTATCTAACTCCTTAGATATTCATCCAAGCATCAGCCTCTATGATTCAATCAATGAATCAACGACTGTATGATTATCAAGTTGGCCACGTTACATAACCCATATTGTATAGAGGGACCTTACAGTGCAGTCATTCAATCAATTTCAGAAAGGGAGTGCAAACATAATCAATAACTTTTATTGATAAATCATTTATTACAATAACATTTATTGCAGGAATGGTTCGCCTCGGGCTCACGTTGCTAACAATCTCCCACTAGCCCTCGGAACCATTCAGGAACAATCCTTAAACCCATACTCATTACATGCTGGTCGAAAACCTTCTGTGTCAGAGGTTTGGTAAGAGGATCAGCAACGTTGTCGGCAGAGGCCACCTTGGTGATGATGATGTCACCATGCTTTTGAATCTCCCGAATGATGTGGTATTTCCTTTCTACGTGCTTGCTCTTCTGATGCCATCTGGGTTCCTTCGCTTGGGCAATGGCTCCCGTGTTATCACAAAGTAGCGGGATGGGAGTATTAGAGGAAACTACGCCAAGCTCTAGCATGAACTTGCGCAACCATACCACCTCCTTTGCAGCATCCGTTGCGGCAATGTATTCAGCTTCTGTTGTTGAATCTGTTGTAGTGTCCTGCTTCTTGCTTCTCCAGCTCACAGCACCACCATTCAACAGGAACACAAACCCTGATGTCGACTTTCGATCATCAATATCCGATTGGAAGTCATAATTTATATATCCCAAGACTTGGAGATCACCATCTCCATAGACCAAGATGTAATCTTGCGTCCATCTTAGATATTTAAATATGTTCTTTACTGCATTCCAGTGTTGTTCTCCATAACAGGATTGGTAACGACTTACCACTGCCACTGCATGGCAGATATCTGGCCTAGTGCACATCATGGCATACATTAAGCTTCCTACAGTCGATGCATAAGGGCATCCAGCCATGGCTTTCTTTTCCTCAACAGTTTGAGGAGCCATTCCTTTAGACAGGTGGATACCATGTCTTAAGGGTAGGAATCCTTTCTTGGAACTATCCATACGGAATCGTTCAAGAATCTTCTTAATGTATCCATGTTGTGACAATCCCAATATCCTCTTCTCTCGGTTTCTGAACAACTTCAGACCCAAGATGTAAGAGGCTTATCCAAGATCTTTCATCTCAAAGGTATGAGACAACCAAATCTTCACATTGGTCATCATCCATGTATCATTCCCAATGATAAGGATGTCATCTACATAAAGCACGATGAACACAATGGCGCTCCCACTAAGCTTCTTGTATACACAAGGTTCATCAGGATCCTGCACAAAATCATAACTCTTTATGGTTTCGTCAAATATGATGTTCCAGCTACGAGAAGCTTGCTTGAGCCCATAGATGGATTTCTTCAACTTGCATACTTTGCCATCCTCAATCATGAAGCCCTGGGGCTGCTCCATGTAGATATCCTCCTCGAGGTATCCATTGAGGAAAGCCGTCTTGACGTCCATCTGCCAGATGTTGTAGTCAAGATATGCAGCTATAGCTAGCAATGTCCTGATGGATTTAAGCATAGCCACAGGAGAGAAAGTCTCATCGTAGTCGATGACTTCTCTCTATGTGTAACCCTTGGCTACGAGTCGTGCCTTGAAAGTCTCTACTTTCCCATCAGGTCCCCTCTTTCTCTTGAATATCCATTTACACCCAATGGGTTTTACCCCTTTAGGTGGATCCTCTAGGATCCATACACCATTCTTATGCATGGAGTCAATTTCTGACTTCATTGCTAGCATCCATCTATCCATGTCATGATCTGTGAGTGCTTCATCAAATGAAGTAGGATCATTGTCAGTCTCACTTGACACATGGAATCCATACCTTTCAGGTGGTGCAACCACCCTCGAACTCCTTCGAAGAGGTATGGTGTTTCATCTTTATTTACTTCTTCAGTTTCTGGTCTAGGAAGCTCAGAATCCTCAGGGGATTCTATGAGTTCCTCTACTTCACTTTTGTCTTGACCTTTAAGGAAATCATCCTCCAGAAATTTCACATCTCTAGAGACAAAAACCTTTTGGGTCTCAGGGTCATAGAGTTGGTATCCAATACCATCTCTAACATACCCAATGAAGTAACACTCACGAGTGCGAGATTCCAGCTTACTTGCGTCCACATTCTTCGCATGAACCAAGCAACCCCAAACCCTCAAGTGATTAACACTAGGTTTGGTTCCATACCAGAGCTCATGAGGAGTCTTAGGTACAGATTTGCTGGGAATCTTATTCATGATATATATTGTAGTCTCTATTGCATATCCCCAGAAACTAAGTTGTAAATGTTCTTTACTCATCATTGAACGGACCATATCCATGATGGTCCTGTTGCGTCTTTCAGTAACACCATTAAGTTGGGGAGTTCTAGGAGTAGTGAGATTGGAGACAATTCCATTCTCTTTAAGGTATTCCTTGAATTCATCTGAGAGGTACTCGCCACCTCGATCAGATCGAATCTATTTAATCTTCCTATCGGTTTGGTTCTCAACCAAAGCCTTGAATTCTTTCAACTTTTCAAAGGTTTCAGATTTATGATGTAATAGGAAGAGAAACCCGTATCGCAAATGGTAATCAATAAACGTCAAATAATATTGATATCCATTTCGAGTCGCGGTACTAAAGGGAGCACATACATCGGTATGTACAATACTTTCGCATCTAGTAACCTTGTTACGGAAAGGCATCCTAGTCATTTTACCTCGAATACAATGTTCACAGGTAGGTAAAGACTGAACCTGTAGAAAATCCAAAGGTCCATCCTTTATCAAGCTATTGATCCTATCAACAGATAAATGACCAAGCCTTTAATGCCAAATCATGTTTGAATGATTTTTGTTATTCCTGGATATTTTAGGGTTTTTATTAGTGGTTGTAACATTCATGACATGCTCATTAATGCACAATTCATAGAGTCCATCAGAGTTCAAAATACCATCTACAATATATTTATCATAATGATTTATGACTAACTTATTACATAATAGGAATGAATATCCACTTCTAACTAGCTTAGATACATATATCAAATTCCTCCTGACTTCAGGTACATAAAGACAATCTTTAAGTACTAGGACTCTACCACTAGATAATGATAGCCGACAAGTCCCGACGGCGACTGCTACAACACTTGCATCAGATCCCATCTGGATAACTATCTCCCCTTCTTCAAGTTTTCTAGTTTCCTGAAACAAATGCAATAAATTGCATACATGAACAGAAGCACCAGAATCAACAACCCAACTTCCTTCTCGTCCAACGAGAAAACTGGTTTCAATGATAAAAGTAGATTTCATACATGCTGGGGCTTTACCTTTGTCAACTGACTTCAGGTAATCCGGGCAATTACGCCTCCAGTGCCCCGGCTTTTTGCAGTGGTGACAGACGTCAGTTTTCTTCGAGGCCATTAGAGTGGATGCATTGGAAGATGAGCCAACACTTTGTCCCTTCTTCTTTCTCTTCTGGGCCAAGTCCTAAAACATCAGAACTGTGACAGGATGTAAAGGCATAAATGCTACATGATGTGCTAGCTGTGGCTGACGTGCTGGCAGAGGCTGAAGCTGCTATGTCTGAGTGACCTCTTGGCAAATCAGTAGTGGCAGGAGGCATGATATATCGTAGTTTGGCAACAAGATCCTCAAAGCGTTGATCTGAAAAATGTATGTGTAGGCACAACGTGCTCGGTTATACGGGTTGATGTTGGAAAACCATGCTTAGAATAGCATGTATCCTTCGCATGACATGGGCGATAACAGAAGTTGCATGGCTGATGGAATCGGCCACCTCGACCACGAGGTCCACGACCACGAAAAGAAGATGCACCTCTGCCTCTGGAAGCTGCCATCGCTGAAGGAGGTGGAGTATTGGTGTTGGGATAAAATTCATTCGTATTATAAAAGAGATCCCAGGGCTCTCTTATATAGGAGAAGAGCCATGGATTAATTACATAAGTGAGACCCAAAGAAAACATAAAATGTAAATATAATACAATGATAAATAGACATCTCAACACTCCCCCTCAAGCTGGAACATAAATATCAATCATGCTCAGCTTGGAACAGCATCTCTGAAAAGGACCTCTAGCCAGTGCCTGTGTGAAGATATCTGCAGTCTGATCTCATGTGGAAACATGAGAGGTGAATATAAGACCTTTCTGGATCATGTCTCTAGTGTAGTGACAATCCACCTCGATATGCTTTGTCAGCTCATGAAAAGCAGGGTTATTGGCAATAAATAAAGCTGCTTGATTATCACATAAAAGCTTCATAGGAAGAGAAAGCTCAACAATAAGGTCGGTTAATACTGATCTGACCCACATCATTTCTGTACATCTCTGTGCCAAAGCCCTGTATTCAGACTTAGCACTAGATCTGGCCACTACAGTCTGCTTCTTGCTTTTCCATGAAACAAGTGAGCTGCCTACAAAGATAGCCAAACCAGAAGTCGATTTTCTGTCCCTAGGACAACCAGCATAATATGCATCTGCACATCATGTCACCTCAAGTGATGCATCCCTACTGAACATAAGGCCAGAGCCAGGTGAAGTCTTCAAATACCTCAAGATCATGTGTATGGCATTCATATGTACCTTCCTGGGTTGCTTCATGAACTGACTAACTTTGCTAACTGCAAAAGCAATATCCAGCCTGGTAATGGTGGCGTATAGGATCTTCCCAACAATCTCTCTATATCTCCTCCTGTCAATTTCTTTGGTGTCCTTATTATACAATCTCATGCTTGCATCCATAAGAGTAGAAGCCGGTTTGCACCTTGTCATGCATGTCTCAGATAGAAGGTCCATAACAAATTTCCTTTGATTCATCACGAGTCCACGTTGATTCCCGGCAAACTCTAATCCAAGAAAGTAGCGAAGATTGCCAAGGTCCTTGGTCACAAATTGCTGACCAAGGAACTCCTTGACAGTAAGAATACCCTACTCATAATCTCCTGTAATGACAATATCATCCACATAAACAAGAATAGCCATGGTACCTCTAGGTGTCCTTTGTACAAACAGTGAGTGATCTGCAGTAGATCGCACAAACCCCTTTTGCTCTATCAACTTCGATAGCTTTTGATACCAAGCTCTCGAACTCTGCTTCAGGCCATAAATCACTTTGTGAAGTCGGCACACATTCTGAGACTCCCCCTCAGTAACAAATTCTGATGGTTGTTGCATATATACTTCCTCCTGGAGATCCCCATAGAGAAAGGCATTCTTGACATCAAGTTGATACAGAGTCCAGTCCCTGGAAACGGCAACAGATAGCGGAATGTGAAGTGTTGAAGGTCTTGCTACTGGAAAGAAGGTGTCATGATAATCCACCCCATAGGTTTGGGTGAACCCCCGAGCCACAAGCCTTGCTTTGAATCGATCGACACTGCAATCGGCCCTTTGCTTGACTTTAAATATCCATTTGCAGCTCATAATAGATGCTCCTGGTAGAGGTGAAACAATGCTCCATGTACCACGTGATCACAGGGCCGCCATCTCTTCTTCCATAGCAAGGTGCCACCTACTGTCCTGGAGCGTCTCCTAATACGTCTGCGAGATAGTAACAACAGATAGTCCCACTGTAAACTTCTTGTAGTCCTCTGACAGATGATCCAAGGAACATGTGCCGCCATTGGGTAAGTAGCACATTGGCGACGAGGTTTCCTTAGAGCAATCGGTATCTCCTGGTCATTAGCCTCACAGTCCTCTGGAATTAACACTTCTTATTCATTATTAAAATCTCCAGTGCCATCAGTAGAAATAATATGTTCCTGACATACTTGAGGCATGGTGGATGATGTGGTAGGCGCATGAACAGGGGGCGAGTTAAAGACCTGCGAGTATAAACATGGGGTAAGAATGTAGATTCTTTGGGAGGAGGTAGAGGTGGAGGTGGCGGTGGGGGTGGGGGTGTAGGTGTTGAAGACCGCGGGACATCACAGGGAGCAGATGGAGGTGGAGGAACCACAACATCCTCTTTGTATCCATTATTAGACAACCGGTCACCTGTAGGAGAGAAATACATAATAGATTTGAAAAATGTAACATCAGCGCTCACATAGTATTTTCTCCCAACATGATCAAAACATCTATACCCTTTTTAGGTACGAGAATAACCAACAAAGACACATTTGACAGCTCTAGGTGAGAGCTTATCACGGTCAGATGTAAAGTCATGGACAAAGGCTACCGATCCAAAAACATGAGGTGTAAGTGTGAAGAGTTCATTCTCGGGAAAAGAAATAGAGAAGGGACTCTTCTCTCCAAGAATAGTGGATGTCATGCGATTTACCAAGTAACAGGCGGTTAGGACGGCATCCCCCCAGAAAGAATGAGATGTACTACTGTGAATCAACAAGGTCCTCGTGATGTCTAAGAGGTGACGATGTTTGTGTTCTGCAACCCCATTTTGTTGTGATGTATAAGTGCATGAAGTCTTATGAACTATACCCAGAGACTGGAGAAATTCTGCCAAATGAAGAGCAAAAAATTCCAAAGCATTGTCGGTACGAATGTATTTGACTTTAGCAGAAAATATGTTGTTGATCTCAATAAGAAAAGATTTAATTATAGCACCTGCTTCAGACTTATGTTTAAGCAAGAAAATCCAAGAAAGTCTAGAATAATCATCCACAACAACAATATAAAATATATTCCCCTGATGATCAGGAACACGCCTTGGACCACAAATGTCAAAATGAAACAACTCAAAGGACCGCCTACTATTACGACTTGGATGACTCAGAAAGGAGGAGTGATGGTGTATCCCAAGCTGACAAGCTTTACAGTCCAGAGTAGTACGAGTAGATATTTGTGAGAGAACACGTATCATCTTTTGAAGAGGAAGGTGTCCAAAGCGAAGATGCCACAAAGGGAATAGAGGCCACCCCAGCACATGATTGAACAACAAGTTTGTATAATCCTCTCTGCTCACAGCCATGAATAATCATCATGCCTATTAGTATGTCCTGAAATATAAGAGAAGAGGGGTCAAAATGGCACGATAGTGTAAATCTTTTGTAATCTGACTAATAGACAAAAGATTCATTTGAAAGTCTAGAGCATGTAAAACATTCTGAAGACGTATAGAAGGGGCTAAAACAATCTCCCCCTGACCAACAATGGGTAGCCGAACTCCATTGACTATGATTACGGATCATCTAGGAGGAATAGTCCTGTACGAGGAAAAATGTGTCTGATCTCCACACATGTGATGAGATGCTCTAGAATCCAAAATCCAATCTGTCACATCAGAACTGTTGCTACTGGTAAGCACATATGAAGTACCTGATGAACTGGGAAGTGATCTGGCGGTGGCCGTTGCACCTGATGGACCTGCAGTCTGAGTCACAGGAGTGGTCACCATTTCTCAAAGTCTCGAGACAAGATCATCAAAACGTGCATCAATAGTAGGTGCAGGTGAAGAGTCAGTCTGCTCTACAACGCGTGCAGACGCCAGAAAATCATGCTTGTGAAAGCATGTCTCCTCTGAGTGGTCAGGATGATGATAATAAGAACATGGACCACGCTGACGGCCTCCACCTCTACCACGAGGTCCACGACCACGGAACTGGGACGCACTGCCTCGTCCACCATAAGCAGCCATAGCCGAGGACGTCATTTGAGGCATGGATGTAGGTGTAGTAGTAATCATGCTCAGCCGCTTGTAGACCTCCTCCTTGGTGGAATGGTCTCGCCAGTCAGAAGTTGAGTACGAGCGACATCGTACTCCGAGTCAAGAGAGGATAGGAAAACTCAAGTCATAGTGGCATTCCGATATGCCTGTTGTTGTTCCACGCTGGTAGTGGTAGGCATGAAACTATGGAGTCGTTCAAACATGCCTCTCAGATGCGAAAAATGTGCATGTAGAGGTCGACCATTTTGCTTGGCCGAGAAAATGTCGAACTAAAGTTGGAGTATCTTGCTTTCATTTTTCGCTTGTCCATAAGTAGCGGCCAATACGTCCCACATGGCCTTTGCAGTTGGCTGATTGACAATATCATTAGCAATCTTTGTGCTAAGCGTCCCAGAGAGCCATATACGAGCATATGCATCATCTTACTTCCATGATGCGTTGGCCCATGTCTTGTCCGCCAGCTCTGAATCACTCAGAATATGCTCCTTGTTGTGGCATTGCATCAGGGTACGAAACTGCATGGACCATAACTCGTAGTTGGTCCCATCCATCTTTACGATAGGTGTCGGTTCTTTGAAGGCACTGATGAATCCATGATTCATTAACTTTTCTATCGCATTTTGTCTTAAAACCCTTAACAAATGCATGTAAATATTCATTAATTTCCATCTTTTAACAAATCCTCATTCATGAATAAATAGTCACTTTTAAGCATCAAAATCATGTAAATAAATAAAGAACAAAGAAAAAGAAAAGAAGGCATATTGGATATATGTATATATGTGACTTATAAATATAAATATAAATGCAAGGTATATTTATAGCCTAACCCCCGAGACCAAGTCAGCATGGATTGGTCGACAAACCAAAAAGTAGGGGGAGATAAGGAAAGAAAACCATAAAAATAAATTAAGACACACTTCATAAACCTCTCACTATTTATCAAATAAATACAAAACTTCAATGATTTTTAATTAATTCCTATGTACATATTTTTCATCAAACTCTTTTCTTAATTATTTCTAAAAATGTATATAAAAATATAAAAATAAGTTAAAAATATTACCATGTACATATACTAGGAAATCCTACTTGTAAATTGTCAAAATCTCAACTTCCAAACATCATAACTTCTTTATACGAACTCCAATTTCACTCTACTCACCTTTAAATTCATAAAATAATATTCTCTAATTAATAAAGGTGGTTTCATCGAATTCGGAGTCCGTTTGTAAAAAGTCGATTTTGGGTCCAAATGACAACGGGGTTTATGGGCTATTTATTTTATGTAGAACACATTATTTATAGTTTTCTTAATTTTATAATTTCTAATTATTTTCATGATCTTGCAGTTTAACCATAATTTATTTCAGAATGTTTGGAGTTTATGTATTATTTTAATAAAATCAGAAATCCTAAATTATAGGTAAAAATGAACTAGATAAGTAATACCTGTATTTATTAATATATGGAAAACAATTTATTAAAATCCCTAAAAATTCACACAACTCTTATTTTTTGTTCTAATAATTAAGAAAATATAAAAGTAATTTTTAGTTATTTCTTTATTAAATTAAAAAAATTCAAAACCTATTTATTTATACATATTTATTAATATAATATTTATATTTCAAATAATATTTATTATCTATAAAACGTAATTATTCCATAAATTAGATAAATAATTTATTTACATTTCTTGTATTTATACTTAATTAAAATAACTTTATTTACTATTTAATATTGAATTTACAAGCCTTTTTCTCATCTGGCCAACCAGGTGCTGACACGTGTCAACACCCTGTTCATCTTCTCCAAAGAAGCCGGTAGTAGAGTTTGTTCCACCTAGGCTTCTTCACTGAATTATCTCACACGCATTTTAACTTCCTCCGACGATATCAACCCTTGATCTTCTTCACCTAACAACCACCCTACTCGCCTACCACTCGATCTAGCTTGGGGAGCACGACACCTGTCTATATAAGCCCCTAAAGGTCGCCATTCGTAACTAACTTTTCCTAACCACCTGAAGCCTCAGCTCCAGTGGCTGACCCCCATTCTTCCTAGCCTTGCTCCGCCTGATTTGGAGGTGACAACTCTGACCAAGCAAGCCCGCGTGGAGGAGGGATCATCGGAGGAGGTTCCAAGGCGCCTTGATGCCTTGCATCACCGCCATCGCGCCGCGTCCAGCTCCGGCGAAGGTCGACCATCAAGCAGCTACTAGAGGTAAATACACCACTTCTTCATAGACCTCTACCTCTACCTTTCTCCAATTTCGTCTCGATCTTCGCGCCACGATTAGCGTGGCTAATCACACCTTTAGACCACCTAATCATCTATCTTAGACACTTAAGAAAAATCAACCTTCAAATAGTTTCAAATCCAATCCAAATCACGACGCCTTTGTTTACATTTTTCATGCGATTCTCATTTAATCTGGAAACACCATGTTTTGAGCTTGCAGATCTATAACCATTGAGCCGATTCTTTGTGAATCGAGCATACACATCGCTTATCTGCAGGTTCGTCTTCAATCTGGAGCAACTTCAAAGCATCTGGAGTCTTCAATCATCAAGGAATTCATCTTCAAAGAAGGCGCATCCATCTCCATCAGCCACCAGAGTCAGTGGACCTCCACCTTCGTTGAGCTGTAGCCACCGCCTCGAGCCGTTTCCGATCACCATCTACCACGGGCGAGCTCGAGGGTTAGAGGAGCTAACCCTCTGGCCCCGCAGGAGGTCCAAGCTCGCCACCGATCGCCTGAGAGAAATCGGGGAAGAAGCATTCGTCGGCAGTTGCGCAACAAATTCAAGAACACCTCGAGAACTCCGGGTCGCACAGGCTTGCGACACGTGGCGTGCGTGGGAGCGTCAGATCAGTGCCTCAGCATCTAATCTCCGCTGTCCATCCGTAGCGGTAGAAAATTTGCACATTAAACCCGAAGACTTCTTGTTAAGGACCATTTTGCAATATTTTTTTGTATATTTTTCTTGCGCTTATACCCCTGGGTTGTGGGGAATTTTTGGACCTAGTTTTGATGTAAATTTTCGTAGATTTTCTTGGGGTAGTTACGCATCTACCTCCATGAGTTTTTCATTAATTTTTCGTGTAATTTTCTCGTGTTTTTATCATGTTTTAATTCATCGCAAATCGACTTCGTTTTGTTTTGGTTTCGTGTGTAGTTCGAGCCCTTTGCTCGTCCCGTTCACCTATTATATAGTATCATCTATTTTCACACATTTTCCACCTATTATATAATAAATAAATTTTGTGAAAAATACTCCTTTGAAAAATAAATAAAAATTGGAAAAGATTAAAATCAAATAAAAAATTTAAAATCAAAATTAAATAAAAATTTTAGCTTTTCTTTGATTGCTTTCAGAAGAGATAAAAAATAATCACAAAAATATTTTCTTTTAAAAAATCAAGAATACCCTATTCTGCCTCCTTGAGTTTGACCCAGACACACTCACCTGGTAAAATAATTAGTTTAGGTTTTTCTTAAAAAACCGAATTTGTTTGATCGACTGGGATCTCTTTGCGGTTTTTCTACAACCAACAACTTTTCTTCTAAAAAGCCGTAAACTGATTTCAGCCGCTATCAAAATGGCACAGTTGTCAGGGAGGAGTTAGAGCATTTTGATTTTTTTAAAGTATTTTGTGATTTTATTTTCTCTCTTCTTTTTGTTTTGTTTTTCGTAGTTTCTCTTCGGTTTTTTGTACAGCTTTTCTCGACTCATTTCTCGATCGTTTTCTTTAAGCCGCTAATCAAGTTTTGCAGGGCCTGTCGGATCAACCGGTTTCTTAGGAAGCCGAGTCAGTTGAAAGAGCAGAGGTCGACTCCTTCTTTACGAGTCGGTTGCAGAGGGCAGAAATTGAGTAGTATAATTTTGTAAAAGATAGAGAAGAGAGAGAGAGAGAGAGAGAGAAACTGTATTGAACTATAGTAGAAGGGGTCCACTAAGGACATCCCGACGTGTAATTCTCTCCCCCTTTTTTGGGGGTCTGATTCACCGGATACAGTGTATTCGGGGGATCAGGGCACCCACCGCAGTTTTCTTGCCTTATCAGTTTTTCCACGGCTTTTTCCGATAGATACTTGCTTAGGTTTTTTATTCTATCTGATTGTGCCTACGTAGTTAGTCTTAGGACTCGCAACCTAGGTGCATGAGTTTAGGATTTTTATAAAAAGAAAAAAATTTCGGTAGATGTTTGTTTGAAAAAATTCATAAAAATTACAAAACCACAAAATAAAATCGGGACTGCTAAAGATATCTGACCTAAAAACCGTAACGATTTGTTTTTGATTTGGGAGAGTAATCCCCGCACATCTTCTCAGAGTGCGCGAGTGAGAGACGACCCATAAGGTTAGAGCGAAAACCCTGTATTTCCCGTGAAATACTACTTAGTCTAAACACCTGATCACTGTTCCTCAGTGGGTAAGATCAGGTAGTCGGAAACGGTCTGGGTTTACTTAGCAGAATGGGAGGTTTAGAGGACACTACGCAAGGCTCCGTCATCAAGTAACACGAGTAACCGGAAACGGTCCGTACTTACTCCCATACTGGCTGAGTGCGAGTGATCTTCTGTAAAGACTCGGGCCAGTGTTTCCGAGAAACTATCGGGCACCTATCAGCTCGCATCAGCTCGCGATAACCGATCGGATTTGTTTGCTAATTACAACCCTAAAACCGACAAGATAACAGACCGAACCCTTACGGTCTTCATCGGGTTGTGTTGGTGAAAGCGGGGTTTGCTTTGTGTTTGCTTGCGGGGCGTGTGTTACCACGGATTTCGCATTTTTCCCTATCCTTTGAATCGTAAATCGTGCTCTCCCGATAATTCTCTTGACATTGAAGATGACATCTCGACGACTTTTCTGCTCAGACTCCGTGAGCTTTCGACCATCCATCGTCGATCGTACATCTTCACAGGATTGGGATGACTCTCTTCCCAAGCTGGTCCCATCTGATCTCGAGGAGAGTTAAACCCAGACTCCCTCACCTCCTAGCCAGAATATTGAGGCAGACCCTTGCCTCAATACATCTAGATCTCCAGCCGATTTTTGGCTGAGTTCTTACGAGAGCTTTTCTTTCACAGACGATCAGATGGCTCGCGGCAAAGGACCAGCAGCAGACGAGAGGCCACCAGCTGAGGAGCACCATGAAGGAAGACCAGACTCCGCAGATATCATGATAGGGATTCTCGACACGCTCCAACAAATGAATATACAAATTCGAGAACAATTCAGAACTCAGAATGAGTTGCGGGCTGAAATAGCCGCGCTGCGAGCAGGGGTCAGGAACCAGTTACCGCCTGTAGTGGTTCCCGCTACTTTACGGGATGAGTATAACCCGGGCGCTAGAACGCACCATCATTGGATTCGGCTACCGCCGAATCAAGGGCCATACGAGTTGAGACCGTCCTTCATATCATTGCTTCTCAAGTTCTACGGGAATGTCGTAGAGGAGCTGTTTACCTTTTTACAATAATTCAAGATGATTTGCGGTACGACTTGCTATCCAAGAGTTACGCAGGACGTTGTACGCCTCAAGGCCTTTCCCTTTGCCTTAGCCGATAAGGCACTTTACTGGCTGAGTCACCTGGGAAGGAAAATCTCTACATGGGACGATCTGAAGTCCACTTTCCTGTGTACATATTTCCTCTGGGAAGGACGAACATGATGAGGAGTCAGATTTCCAATTTCACACAGCTTCCACATGAGTCTGTCCATGAGGCATGGGATAGATTCGAGGACTTTACGGAGAGATGTCCGCATCATGAAACACCGATGAAGGTGCTTGTGCAGAATTACTTCGGAGGACTCCAGCCGGACATCCAGGGGCTCGTGAGTGCCGCATGTGGCGGCAGCTATTTGAACAAGGATGCCGAGTCAGTCTGGGCCATCTTCGAAGGGATGGCTGAGAACTCAAGAGTCGTTGACTCTACTCGGGCATTTCAGAAAGCCCCATAACCACCACATCACCAAAATCATTAAAAGGTGGCTAACATTTCAGACTCTGAATCAAACACCAACATGGGATATATTAGCGAGAAATTAATGTTGGTGGATGTGATTCAGAAGCAAGTCCAGGACTTACAGCCGCTGCGAGAGTTGGAGAAACTCTCATCTCTACCTCAGCAACTGAGTAATCCTTCGAAGAAGGTTTCTGATCTCCAACTTCAGTACCAACAGAGCCAGTCTTCTTCAACCGCACAACCAGCACGGAGGATCTTACCTGCTCCACCCACCCGCCAGGTTCATTACGTACAGAGCGAGTTAGAGACCCCGCAGATTGATTGGCATGAGGATCAATCTCATGCTAATCCCGACCATATCACCAGCATTGCAGAGATGGAGGTGGAGCCGCAATCCACTTTTGAGATTAATGGGATTTGGTATACTTCTATTCAGCAATCGAGTATACCGCATCAGCAGCAGCAGCCGTACAGTCATCCACAGCATGGAATCGACATTTTCAGCACCGTCAGAACTTCACGCAGCAGCAGTCTCACTCGAATGTTTATCATCAGAGACCACAATCATATCAACATCCTGCTCACTATTCACAGACTTATCCTTATCAGCAGCCGCATCAGTCTTCCTCTACACCGCAGAGATACTCTCAGCCTTCCACCTCTCAACAATACACACAAAGGCAGGAGAGAGGACCAATCCAGGGCCACCACACCGAACCAGAGATGTCTTCACAGGCCCAGACACTCAATCAGATCATGGATATGCTGAGTACACTCCAGATTGCACATAAAATCGAGATGGAGCAGGTTAACCGTCGTCTGGACGAGTTGACTGCACCGAAGACCACTCTTCCAGCCCAGCCTCAGATGAACCCGAACAACAAGAGGAGGCATCCAGACCAGGTAGACAACACTACAGGTAAGATCTCGTTTCCTGAATTTTTATCTAACTTCATTCTTCTCAGGAGCAGTAGATCACCACGAGCACCTGCTGGAGTAGAGGAGAGGGCACTAGAGGAGCAAGAGCAAATCCATGAGCCGCAAGGTTCTGATGTCGAGGAGGAAAACCAGCACGATGATAAGGACCACCTTGAAGATCCAAGAGAAGGGAGCGATGTCGATACAGTTGATATGGACACTGGCGAATCAGACGATGACATCACGCCAGACCATGCAGATACTCCCGAGAAAAACATTTCATCCCCTGTTTTAGAGAGTTTTGTACATAATTCTGAAACTCTCGATGTACAAGCTGATTCCAATATGAATAAAAATTCTGATTTTCTGACTCCTGACATTGTTCCTTTTCTCGATGCTTTGTATGGAAAAGGAAAGAAAAACACCAAAAAGAATGTTGTGACTCCAGAGACAGAAATGTTACTAAAAGATCAAATATTTCTGAAGATCCTACTTCACGATGCCTTGGATCATTTTCCTACGCTCAAGAATCAGTTGAGGAACAAATGCACTACTCGTTGGAAAAAGAGATCACGAGTCGAGAAGCATATTTTGACCAAGGAAACTTCGTGTGCAATTCGAAACAAGGTACCCAATAAGAAGAAAGATTTGGGAGCTCACTATGTCACCTGTCAGATTGAAGATGCTGCATTCCATCGAACTCTTTTAGATAATGGTTCCTCGATCAATTTACTTCCATCCTCTTTGCTTGATATGCTCAAGCTAGGTCCTCTCTACAAATCACGAGCGATACTTCAGTTTGCAGATCGATCTGTAAAGAGACCTAGAGGTGTACTAAGGAACATTATCGTGACCGTTCAGGGCTTACAGTTTTCAGTGGACTTTACTGTCTTAGATATGACGTGCCCTAAACAGTTACACCTTGATCCAATCATTCTCGGGAGACCCTTTTTGCATACAACAAGAGCACTCTTTGATTATAATGTTGGGAGAGTATCATTCCGCACAGACAATGGAGAGATACACATTGAGATGGAGAGAGAATGTAGCAGTCCCAGATCAGTATTGTCATTTACTTCAGAGGACACCAGTCTTGCAGAAGATTGTCAACACATAGATGAGACACAGTTTCTGGATCTTGAGAGCGTTTATTTTGATACCCACGATATCCTACACAAGGATAGGGTAGATCACCTGGTACCTAGTTCTTCAGATGATTGTTCACATACAGAGGCAGATTTCATATCATCTTCAGATGAGCAGTCACCTGCAGTAGACATCTCAGTGCCGCAGATTGAAAGTACACATATTACAACACGAGAGTCAATTGATTACATTTCACAAATCATACAGTCTATTCAGTGTAAAGAGTCGGATGGTGTAATGCTTACACATATAGACACCTTCTGTTGTCCGACTCCAGAGGCGCATATTTCAGAAAAGAGAGCTATGCCATGTACAGAGTTCACTTACATAGGAGGCTCTACTTTTCCAGCCAATGATCAGTATGCACATAAAAAGCAGAAAATTCAGTGTGATCCTGGTTGAAGTGATCTATTTTGTACAAGATTCATGGCCATCCTTTCACTTCATCTCATCTTATACAAATTCTTTTGAGCCATTCGATTTCTGGAGATCCGCAACACTTGTATATTCTTCGTAGACCACAATCGTCCCCATTTTTTCTCATCTTCTATGCTTAGGATACCAGATCCTAAGTATGGGGGGACCGATTGTCCGCTGATTCACATTTTATATTTTGTTCTGATTCTTTTGTATATCCTTTCTTTTTCACAAATCACTGGTCTCTGATTTTTGACTACATTCTTTTCTATACTTAGGAAGCCTTATCCAAAGTATAGGGGGGACCGAGTGATTTCGATGATTTCGTATTCTTTATTCCTTTTGATCTTTCAGTGTATATTCTTTTTACTCAGTCACCTCATTTTTGCTCTTCCGGTATACTTACGATGACCTGGTCGTAAGTATAGGGGGGGTTGACTGACTTGTACTCTTTATTCTTTTTCACCCACTTTTACTTAGCACGAGTTATGTCCTCCTTTTTCTCTTTTGACGCTATAAGGACATAACACAAGCTAAGTATAGGGGGGTGCATATATTTTGTATATATACTTTTGTCCATAACTCGTACTTTTATGTATTTTCTATATCTATAAAATCCATAAAAAAGTGGGTAAGGGTTAATTTAAAATCCATTTATTTATTTATAAAATCCTTGTAAATAAGTAAAATATGTTTAAAACTTGTATTCAAAATCTATAATTAAAATATGTATTTAAATATGTATTTAAAATTTGTATAATACTTATTTAAAATCCTATTTATTAAAATATGTGTAAAAATCAGTTAATCCTTGTAAAATCCCTTGTAGATAAAATCTGTAAAATCCATTAGATATTTAACTCAAATAAAATATATATTGTAAAATTCATGTACAAAAACTTGTTTATAAAAACCAGAAAATCCATAAAAATTTACAAAGTCTTAAAAGTCATAAAAATTAAAAAAGCCTTAAAATCCATAAAAATGAGTAAAATTCAGAAATATACTTCACAAAAACATGGTTGCATTTGCATTCGCATTTTTCAGAATAAGTTTGATTTCTAGAACTAAGGATTGAGTCTAGTCTGAAGGATGGAGCTTGATTACGGCCTTTAACTTTTGTTGTAAGGAGCCTAGTTAGGATCTGGAATTTAGACTCTTCAGGTCTTTGACTTAAAATATTTGGGTTCTGTAAGACCATATTTGGGAAATCAAGTCATATGTGCTTAAGTAAACCATTTGGTGTCATCCGTACAACTCTACTCTAGTGAACCAATCTTGAACACATGCACTCTGCACTTAGCTCAACTCGCATGGAGTTACGAAGGGCGGTACATTTTGGTAGTGTGTTTCTATCCTTTTCTTTGCGGCATTGACGTCTAAAGACGGGAGAGATTGGGGTTGCGATAGTTGCTTCGGATGAGGGAAGGATCTGCTGACACAATTTTTCTAAGACCTCAAAAAAGGGACGGAATAAAAAGATGCTATATCCATCGAGGCACAAAAATATGAATGCAGTGCAAGCAAATAACAAAGTCAAAGCAAATAAGAAGCCACCAAATAAGACCACAATGGTCCAAGCTTCCATCAAAAATGCCGAGACTCAGCTACACCGGTTGAGCTTCACAAGGAGATGCGTATACACTGGTCTCACTCCACTTCTTTTCTCATTCTTCTACTTTCTCTCTATACTCGATTGTGGACATAGCAGAACTGACCTCAGAAGGGAATACCTCCCTCCCCGAGGAAAGAGTAGCGGGATGAGGAAGCCATAGAAGTGTATAGCCAGGATGGACGGTTTCTTCGTTTCTCTAAGCAGGAAGAGTTAAATCAATTCACACACAGTACAAATTGACTTCAAGGATGATAGAGTTTGAGATATGAATAAGTGAGTCTGAACTAGCCGATGAAGTGATCTTGAATAAGGATTTTTGGAACTTGAGGACTGTTGAGGTTAAAATCCTAATCCTAGTTAAGGCTCCGACAAAATGCTTGTTTCAGGCCCGATCGAGCTTTGTCCATTGTCTGTTCTCATGAATTGGTTTAGGAAAACAAATTCATTCTAACTTTCTTTCTTTTTCACTTACTTTTCAAATAAGTGTTTGCTAAGGGACTAGTAAAGTTTAAGTATAGGGGGTTGATGAATCCATGATTCATTAACTTTTCTGTCGCATTTTATCTTAAAACCCTTAACAAATGCATGTAAATATTCATTAATTTCCATTTTTTTAATAAATCCTCATTCATGAATAAACAGTCACTTTTAAGCATCAAAATCATGTAAATAAATAAAGAACAAAGAAAAAGAAAAGAAGGCGGATTGGATATATGTATATATGTACAATATGACTTATAAATATAAATATAACTGCAAGGTATATTTATAGCCTAACCTCCGAGATCAAGTCAACATGGATTGGTCGACAAACCAAAAAGTAGGGGGAGATAAGGAAAGAAAACCATAAAAATAAATTAAGACACAATTCATAAACCTCTCAATATTTATCAAATAAATACAAAACTTCAATGATTTTTAATTAATTCCTATGTATATATTTTTCACCAAACTCTTTTCCTAATTATTTCTAAAAATATATATATAAATAAGTTAAAAATATTACCCGGTACATATACCAAGAAATCCTACTTGTAAATTGTCAAAATCTCAACTTCCGAACATCATAACTTCTTCATACGAACTCCAATTTCACTCTACTCACCTTGAAAGTTCATAAAATAATATTCTCTAATTAATAAAGGTAGTTTCATAGAATTCGGAGTCCGTTTGCAAAAAGTCGGTTTTGGGACAACGGGGTTTCTGGGCTTTATTTATTATTTTAATAAAATCAGAAATCCTAAATTATAGGTAAAAATGAACTAGATAACTAATACCTGTATTTATTAATATATGTAAAATAATTTATTAAAATCCCTAAAAATTCACAAAACTCTTATTTATTGTTCTAATAATTAAGAAAATATAAAAGTAATTTTTAGTTATTTATTTATTAAATTAAAAAAAATAAAACCTATTTATTTATACATATTTATTAATAAAATATTTATATTTCAAATAATATTTATTATCTATAAAAAGTAATTATTCATAAATTAGTAAATAATTTATTTACATTTCTTGTATTTATACTTAATTAAAATAACTTTATTTACTATTAAATATTGAATTTACAAGCCTTTTTCTCATCTGGCCAACCAGGTGCTGACACGTGTCAACACCTGGTTCATCTTCTCCAAAGAAGCCGGTAGTAGAGTTTGTTCCACCCATGCTTCTTCACTGAATTATCTCGCACGCATTTTAACTTCCTCTGATGATTTCAACCCTTGATCTTCTTCACCTAACAACCACCCTACTCGCCTACCACTCGATCTAGCTTGGGGAGCACGACACCTGTCTATATAAGCCCCTAAAGGTCGCCATTCGTAACTAACTTTTCCTAATCACCTGAAGCCCCAGCTCCAGTGGCCGACCCCCATTCTTCCTAGCCTTGCTCCGCCTGATTTGGAGGTGACAGCTCCGACCAAGCAAGCCCGCGTGGAGGAGCGATCATCGGAGGAGGTACCAAGGTGCCTTGCCGCCTTGCATCGCCGCCATCGCGCCGCGTACAGC
This sequence comes from Ottelia alismoides, assembly GCA_037367405.1. NCBI lineage: Eukaryota > Viridiplantae > Streptophyta > Magnoliopsida > Alismatales > Hydrocharitaceae > Ottelia > Ottelia alismoides. Next base: position 103,083 of record JAZKJV010006660.1, read on the forward strand.
TCCGGCGAAGGTCGACCTTCGTGCAGTTACCAGAGGTAAATACACCTCTTCTTCACAGACATCTGCCTCCACATTTCTCCAATTTCGTCTCGATCTTCGCACCACGATTAGCGTGGCTAATCACACCTTTAGACCACCTAATCATCTATCTTAGACGCTTAAGCAAAATCAACCTTCAAATATTTTCAAATCCAATCCAAATCGCAACGCCTTTGTTTACATTTTCCACGCAATTCTCATTTAATCTGGAAACACCATGTTTTGAGCTTGCAGATCTATAATCCTTGAGCCGATTCTTTGTGAATCGAGCATATACATCGCTTATCTGCGGGTTTGTCTTCAATCAGGAGCAACTACAAAGCATCTGGAGTCTTCAATCATCAAGGAATTCATCTTCAAAGAAGGCACATCCATCTCCATCAGCCACCAGAGTCAGTGAACCTCCACCTTCGTCGAGCTATAGCCACCGCCTCGAGCCGTTTCCGATCGCCATCTACCGCGGGCGAGCTCGAGGGTTAGAGGAGCTAACCTCTGGCCCTGCAGGAGGTCCAATCTCGTCACCGATCGCCTGAGAGAAATTGGGGAAGAAGCATTCTTCGGCAGTTGCGCAACAGATTCAAGAACACCTTAAGAACTCCAGGTCGCACAGGCTTACGACACATGGCGTGCGCGGGAGCATCAAATCAGTGCCTCAGCATCTAATCTCCGCCGTCCATCTGAAGCGGTAGAAAATTTGCAAATTAAACCCGAAGACTTCCAGTAATTCATGTGCGCCCCAGAAGGTTTCCAGTATTTGTATTTAGGTCCCTCCGTAGGGACCTAAATGTAAAACTTCTTGTTTTCTTTACATTTCAGTCCCTGTTAAGGACCATTTTGCAATATTTTTTTGTATCTTTTTCTTGCGCTTATACCCCTGGATTGTAGGGAATTTTTGGATCTAGTTTTGACCTAAATTTTCGTAGATTTTCTTGGGGTAGTTAAGCAACTACCTCCACGAGTTTTTCATTAATTTTTCGTGTAATTTTCTCGTGTTTTTATCGTGTTTTTATTCGTCGCAAATCGACTTCGTTTTGTTTTGGTTTCGTGTGTAGTTCGAGCCCGTTGCTCGTCCCGTTCACTATTATATAGTATCATCTATTTTCACTTATTTTCCACCTATTATATAATAAATAAATTGTGTGAAAAATACTCCTTTGAAAAATAAATAAAAATTGGAAAAGATTAAAATCAAATAAAAAACTTTAAAATCAAAATTAAATAAGAATTGTAGCTTTTCTTTGATTGCTTTCAGAAGAGATAAAAAATAATCACAAAAATATTTTCTTTTAAAAAATCAAGAATACCCTATTCTGCCTCCTTGAGTTCGACCCAGGCACACTCACCTGGTAAAATAATTAGTGTAGGTTTTTCTTAAAAAACCGAATTTGTTTGATCGACTAGGATCTCTTGCGGCTTTTCTACAACCGACAACTTTTTCTTCTAAAAAGCCGTAAACTGATTTCAGCCGCTATCAGGCATCGGAAGAGAACAAGTCACCCTAGATTTCTGACATTCTTTAATAGGCCAAAACGCAGAACAAGAAGGGAATATCTCAACAAAAGACTTGTCTACAACATCAAATGAGGGATGAGGTGTATCTGTAGACTTATACACTCATCCCTAATGTTGTGTTTATGGTCGAAGGCCGTAAATGAAGGGAGAAATCAGACTATATCACCCCTTCGCAGCCAGACCTCGACACACGAGAACAAGGGTCCGCTGGACTCAAACGAAGGACCCGGGGCTGCCGAGGGTGCGTCGGACCCCTTGTGACTCAGGTCGCAACGCCTACGGAGGCAAAGGAGGGTAGTCGGGGCCTCGCCGGGCTGCTGCGAGGTGGGAGCGGCCGCTGGGAGGGGGCGGCAACGTTGGGAGTGGTGCGGGCCACGCGGAGTTGCACGGAGTGGCGCGGCAGTGCGAGGAGGGGCCGACAGGTGGGGCTAGGGTTAGGGTTTTGGTTCGAGAACCCCGGTCTAGGACCGTTGCTCTAATACAATGTTGGGATAAAATTCATTCATATTATAAAAGAAATCCCAGGGCTCTCTTATATAGGAGAAGAGCAATGGGTTAATTACATAAGTGATACCCAAAGAAAACATAAAATGTAAATATAATACGGTGATAAATAAACATCTCAATAATTGGCAGTAGAAGGAACTCTGATTTTGTTGAGTCGTTGATACACTTCCTCCACTAGAGGAATAGTAGCATTCACCAAGATCTGCGAGCGAGCCGCATCATAAATTGGGTCAAGTGCCGCTAGTAAGACCCCCACCATCGTAGCATTCCGGAACGTCTTCTGCTGCTCAAGGGTCGCCATCAGGGGAATGATACTATAAAGCTTCTAAAACATCCCTCGTGGGGATGTATACAACGAATGCAACAACCGACCATTCTGCTTGACCGTAAATATGTCATGCTGAAGCTGGAGGATCTTGGTCTCATTCCTCATCTGCGAGTACGTCGCGGCTAGAATGTCCCAAATGGCCTTGGTCGTAGGCTGATGGAAGATGTCATTAGCAATCTCCATCGTTAGAGTGCCAGAAAGCTAGACCTTGGCATACGAATCATCAACCTCCCATGAGGCATAAACCCATGTCTTCGTTGTCAGCCCATCTTCGGTAAGAATGTGCTTCTTACCATTGAACTTCATGGGACTCATGAACTGCATCGCTTCCATCCATTTTGACTATTGGCGCTGAACCTTTGAAAGTGTCGATGGAGGGCATTGATGAATCTCCATTTCATCACTTTATTCTATCATTTTGGCCTTGAAAACCCTAGCTAATGCATGTAAATAACATTAATTTGTCCATAATATCATTTATGATTTATTGTATTTCTTGCACATAAAACAAGGTTTTTAATGCCAAAATTAAAGAATAACGAGAAGAAAAGAAAAAGGAATAAAATATTGCAAATATTTTATGACCCTAACCCCGAGACCAAGTCCAGAATGGAATTGGTCGACAAGGAATAAAGTAGGGGGAGATAAGGGCCAAAAATACAATAAATACCTCATGTATCCATTCTTGATTTATGCATTTTTGACACCTATTTTGTATCTAAGTATTTATTCATCAAATAAAGAAATTTTGTACATAAAAGTTGTATATAATAATGTAAATAAAAATACAAAATTGAGTTTGTACAAAAATAATATACAGTGTACATTTTATACCCAGAATAAAAAGCCAGAAACCAAAATTCACAGACCCATATCTTACAAATAAAAACTTAAAACATAATAAAATCATCTCTAATTGTATATAACTTTTCATGAGCTATTAAATAGTGGTGGGTTTATATTTTTTGGAGTTACTACGCAAAAGATGGGTTTTGGGCCCCTATTGTACATAATACCGATTAAAATATTCAATTTATTCATTACTTATTATATTTACAAATTCATATTTTTATAATTTTTGAATAATATCTATAATATGTGTGTACATCAAAATTAAAATAAAACTAAGAAGAAAATGAAAAATAGAATAAAGTTATATAAAAACATAGATGAAACGCCTATATGTCTATAAATAAAAGGGAATTATATTCATTAATTATTTTATTCTTTCATATTTTTATAATATTGTCAATATCATATAAATTCTATTAAAAATACAAAACAAAAATAAAAACTCATTAAAATGCATTAAAATAAAAAGAGGTATACAAAACATGGGCAAAATACCTATACCTATACAGTTCATATACCTATTTATTTAAATGTGCAAATAAACTCATAAAAATCAAAGAAAAATATATTTATACTCATAAAAATAAGCTATAAATATATAAAATAAGAAAATAAAATAATAAAATAATAAATACAAAGTAAAAATAGAAATGCAAAAAACATAGATAAATATACTTATAAATACACTCATAAAAATTAACTACTAAAAAATCAAGCCAAAAAAATAAAAAATCATACTAAAATACTACATAAAATAATAAACATTTTTTATTTTATACTCAAAAAATTACTATTTTAAATTAATTATTTTCGAATGAAACCTTCTGTTTTGTCCTTTAGAGGCTACCGTGGACCAATCTGCGCGCGGCCTTCGTTGACCTCTGGTCAACTGTCCCATCTATTGCTATGAGTCGTCAGACCTGTTGAATCCCCGGTTTCCTTGCATTTTTTCGTGGGTGTCTCGTCCATCGATCGCACTTGCTTCCTTCACAAGAATTGTTCCTGACACTTTGTACATACACGCCTACACTTGTACATACACCAGATCAATCGCTAATCCCCGGTTAATAAGGGTGCCCAGATAGGGTTATAAATAACCCAACTCCTCCTCCTTCGCAAATTTGGTCAATTCTACCCTTCTCCCTTCCTCGTATTCGGTCCTAGGAGCTTCCTTGTGACAGGAGGGATCTCTTGGCACCTTGAATCGGTCGGAGGAGGTGGGAGCTGCACCCACGACGGCGCTCCGGCGATCGCCACGCTCCGTGGTTCCCACCAGGTATTAGAGCCCTTTTACTGCTTTCGTAGGTAGATTTTTATTCCAGCCTTTATTTCCCGCATTTAGTTTAGTTTTTAGTCCAGTAGTTAGACGTGAATCGGCTGAGTCGTACTTCGTCGGAGCTCCGCTCCGGCGACGACTCCCGAATGTTCCAGTCATTCTCCGACCCTCGTACCGCCCCCATATCGTTCCCTATCGCGTTCTTCATCCTTCGCATGCCCCAGATCAACCGGAACCCACGTGGCTTCGCGAATCGAGGTTTCACCTCCACCGCTTGTCGGAACCTCACCGCCCCTCTTCATTTTTGCGCAAAAGCTTCAAACCCCTAGTCGAAGGCGAAGCCCTCGAGCCGGTTGTTCTTCCTGTGCAGGTCTGGACTCAAACGGAGCTCATTTGGGCTTGATTTAACCCGAGAAGCGGTTCCTGGAGGTCTTCCCCTCCCTCAAGCTCTCCTGATCGATTGGGACCTCCAGGCGCCAAGCGGATGCCATCAGTAGACGCGGGGATCTTCCAGGAACGTGCAGAGACCCTTGGAGGCGATGGAGGAGGCCGGAGGCACCGGCCATTCACGATCTAAGCTCGCCGTGCGCGAGCTTCGTCCCTGTTCTTCCACCTTGCTCCCTCACCGTCCGATCAAGGGGAAGCTCCCAGATGCTCCTGCCACCGTTAGATGAAGCCTCGCTCAAACGTCGGATCATCCGATCCGATCTAATCTCAGCCACCCACCATCGAAACGTCATCGACCGTCAGATGGAGGCCATGTGTATAAGTGAGAAGCCATCAGCCGTCCATCAGCGCCTCATAGGGGTAATTTGTACCTTTAGCCCTTATCATTTTGTATTTATCGTTTAGTCCCGTAAATATTATTTAACGTTTAAAATAAAGTGGATATTTTATAAAAAGACCCATAGGTTTCTTGTATTTGCATTTAGGTCCAATCCACGTCAGCTCACGTGCGGTTCCACGTGGGTTTGGAAAAATTGCACTGGAACCCCTATATGTATTTGTATTTCGTAAAGGTCCATTAAATAAAATTTACAGTGTTATATTTTTGTGGAATTTGCACATGGACCTTGTACTTTATGAAATTGTGTTTTGGTCCCTGCGTGTGTGAGTCACGTGTAGTCCCACGTGATAGGTAAAATTGCAAGGGCCCCTGGCGGGTTTTGAAATTTGTATTTGGTCCTGAAACTTCATGTTAACGTTCAAAAGTTTTGGTATATTTGTACAGAACCCCCCTGGACTTTATTTTATTTGCAAAAATACCCCTGCCAGGGTTGGAATTTCTTTTTGCTTTCCCTATTTATTGCATGCATCTATAAAATTCCAAAAAACACCAAAAAATACCATAGGTTCCGGTTGCATTGTATTATCATGCCATATTTTTATTTTTTTATTGCATTTTCATATTTATAAAAATTCAAAAACATGCATTTTTGCTACTGTTTGCATTATATAATCCTAAAAAAATAAAAACTTCTTGAAAAATTCCCAAAAAATATATTTTGTGTCTTTTATCCAAAAAAGTAGGAAAATCTAGAAAAATCACAAAAACATTAGAAAAATGTAAAAATCACAAAAATATTTTATTTACTGTATTTTGAGTATTTTTCCCTATTTTCATCTCTCTCTTATTCCTCTTTTATTATATATTCTATATGGCTTTATATCTTATTTCAAAAAGAAAGTATAAAAACATAAAATATAAAAAAAATTTAAAATTAAAAATCAAATAAAAATTATAAAATCAAAAATCAAATAAAAAATATAAAATAAAAAACCCACAAAAAGACTTGTGTGCATACATGACTAGCATGTATATGAATAATTGTAGGCTACCAGGTTTTGCTCTCTGTGGTTCGACCTCTACATACTTACGCACTATGCATCATTATGGTAGAGCTAATAAATTTTAATTCATATTTTTGGGACTCAATTGACTTATTCTTTATTGTGGGTTAATTGATGATTAATAGGGGTTTCGTGAGCGGTCGCCACAGGACTTTGTCTCCGCCTTGTGTGAGATGTATTTTGACCCTCGCAAAACCTTTGTTATCAGATGGTGCCGTTGCCGAGGAGCAATGAGTGTAGCTTACTTTAGTTTGTCATGTTGTAAATACTTGCATGATCTTTTGCTAATATTCATGAATTGCTTGTAAATATTTATTGCCTTTGTTTATATTCTGTGATTATTTGTGCTAATACCCTTTTTCTTGCAACTTTGATGCGAGGGTCCGCCATGCGAGGACGGTCTTCTAGGAGACTGGTGCAGCCATGCATGGAGGGTCATGCCTGTTTGACCAGCTGGAGCAAGCACCAAGAAAGCAAGAAGAAGGCTTAGCTAGTTAAAAAAATGTAATTTTATGAGAGAGAGAGAGACACAATTTTGGCATGTAATATTATGGACTCTAGTCTTCACAACGAGGTCCAGTGCCCGGGTGTCTGTTCACCTGGGGGCCTCGTCGCGGCTTTTTCGTGTTTTCCCACTTTCTTTTCTTTGTTTCCCGCGGTTTTGAGCTTTCCTCCTTTTCTTTATTTTGTTTTGTGTGCATGGAGCCCCTAGAATTAGGTTGCTTGCCTCGGTAGCTAGGCCTACACATTAATAAGAATGCTTGTTCCTATAGTCTCTTACATATGGATTTAGTCGAACTTAATTGGTTCTTCATGATTAATAGCAGCTAATGTTTAGGGCGATTTCGTCGCTTGCACACCGTCATGTAGTTAGGTTTAAAAATTTTGTTCTGCATAACGTATGGAGAGAGCTGGGATGCACTGCAAGTCTTCTAACTCAGCATGCATCATTCGGTTCAATGGTGAGATATCCATCATGGAACCAACTTGCACGGCTTTTCCGCTATCTCCCTCTGATTTTGAGCACCTAGGACATAAATGAGAATCTACAAAAACATTATGCGCTTGTATAAAAACAGACTCAAAAAAAGTAAAAACCCAAAAAACTAAAACAAGGGGACTGCTAAATAAACTTTGACCTCAATTAAAACTTGTTATGGACTATCATTGTACTGGGTTCATAAAACCCTCATTGTTTTCAGGTACCTTCGGAGGGGGACCAAAACCCCACTCCCATGAGCGAGGCATGTCCCATAAGGAATAGAGCCAAAATCCCAGTCTGCAACTGCCTTGTGTATCGCCTGGATTTCCGAAGTATTGGCGCTTCTATCATACATGACCGAGTAGGGCCTTGTCAGCGATGGTGTTCCCGCCTTGTGTGGAACATCGACATGGTCTGAAGTACTGAGCATAGGCCACGCCTTTACGGGGGTGTCTGTCTCATCGGTTTGCGTCCGAGTAGGTTCTTGCACGCTCACGGGTGATTCCGTTCCGAGCGAAAAACGAAGTATTGGTTTCGCCTATCAGCTTCCTCTCTCTATTTCTTTGGCTGAGTAGGGATCCAGGAAGGGTTACAAGGACCTCAAAAAGTACAGACTACAGGTTACAAAAGAGGAGGACAAGTACGAGATTCTATTCTGGCAGTACTCTCTCTCCTATAGGGTTAGCGTGCTAAGGACTTGTTAAAAGATTTGCCTGAAATAACAACTCTAAAACTGAAAAGATAATAAGTAGCCGAACCTTCACGGTTCCACATGGCGTGAGTTGGTGAACCCGATTTTGTATTGCGTTTATATGGATCTAGATTAAGGTTCAAAGATCAAGTCTCGCGCCTTTGCACAAATTTTGTTGTATCATTCTCCTTTGACCCCCGCTCAGTCGAGCCTTTCTACTGTTTTGCACTCCTTTCTATTCCTCGTTGACCATCGTATCCTTCTTCCAACATACAATCCTCCTTTTGCTTTGCGAAGTCGATCCATGGATGGTTTCCGTCGGGATCCCGCCAACACCCACATCGATTCCATAGACTCAACTTCACCAATAAATTTGAGGCGATTCCCGAGAACCCGACCCGGACTTTGCGGATCGATCTCCAGACTCCTCATCTTCTACCTTTCTTTTGACCACCCAATAAACCGAGATCACTTTTGTCCCACTTTCATCGTTGTTAATGGAAGTCGATCACAGTCCATATCCTTTTCCGTTCATACCATTCTGGGATTGACCTTGATTCCTGGTCCATCATGACAGTTGAATAAGATTGCAAGTGGTCTGATTAGGATTCTCTCATTCTGCAGATAGAAGACAGACCAAGCCCTGGATCCTAATCCAGAACTCATTTCGTCAGACTCAAACCCTGACATGGCTCCTCAAGGAAAGGGCAAGGGTCAGCAACCACCCCAGCAAGAGCAAGGACAGATGCCTGATCAGAATCAGGTTAATGCACAACTATTGGCATCCATCCAAGCTATCCAACAATAGCTGACAGAGCAGGCCCTAGCACAGACTGCTTTCTAGGAGATGCTGAATGATGTAATGAATAGACCCGAGGGAGGAGGAGGACGACGAGGAGGTTGTAATCCTTCGGATGACGAGGAAGAGCCGGAACAAGAGAGACCCAAACCTACATTGAAGGAGACCTATAATCCTGGAGACAGCCAGATGACCGAGTGGATCCTCATTCCACCGGTGCATGCTCACTTTGAGCTGAAGCCCCAGTTCCTTGCTCTTCTTCCATCTTTCCATGGAAACACTAGTGAAGAGCTGTACATCCACCTACAGCAGTTCTCATGCATCTGTCGTACTACTTACTACCCCAACGTCCCCTTGGACATTGTCAAAATGATGGCATTTTCCTTCAGCCTGCAAGACAAGTCCCTCTACAAGGTCAACCATTTGGGGAAGGTTGTAACCACCTGGGAGGAACTGAAGTCAGCCTTCTTGCACAAGTTTTACCCTCTCGGTCTGCTCAACCAGATGCGAGCACGTATCAGTAATTTCTCTCAGGGAGTGCACGAATCCATACATGAAGCCTAGGAGAGATTCATCGATCTGTAGGAAAAATGCCCCATCATGAGATTCAGCCTAATCCAACATTTCTTTGGGGGCCTGAACATCAAAAGCCAAAGGCTCGTCGACGCAACATGTGGGGGCTCACATTTCAATAAGGATGAAGATGTAGTCTGGCAAATCTTTGAAGAAATGGCCGGAGGAGAGGCCACCCTCTCTTCGTCAAAAGCATACCAAAAGCAACCCCATATCTTCCAGAAACATGTGCATAAGGCAGCGTCCCGCGAGGCGGAGAGAGATGAGAGCTCCAACCTCAGCATCATCGGGGGCCATCTCTCGAAGGTTGATATCATCGAGAAACGATCACATGACTTAGAAAAACTCACTGTGGTCGAGAAGAGGACTCAAAACCTTGACAAACTAGATCAGATCACCAAACAGTTAGAACTGCTGGTGGGCACCATCAACTCTGTCCAGTCGGCAGCACCATCAGAATCTCCAGCTGAGAAGAAGGGCGATCTACCACCGTCGCATCAGCCTCAGCCGAGCCAACAACCACCGGCAGTCCAGCACGTATACTACGTGCAGGCGCCCGACCAGGGCCAGCTGCAACAACAGATGGTTGTGTACCAACCGGATTTTGTAACAGGATCCGATCCAGCCTTCCCACCACCATCCCTGATTCAAGAAGTCAACGGGGTTTGGAGCAATGAAGCACAGCCAACCCGTCCCATGGGACAACCTCAGGGCCAGCTACCAGCCAACCGACAATACCACCAACCTCAGGGTGGTCGATTTGGGCAGTCCTCACAGCCGCCGCCACAGTATCATCAGAATCCCTCATATGCAAATCAATGGAGGCAGAATCAATATTATCAACAGCCGCAATACCGCCAGCCACGGCCTTTATCATTTCATGGTTACGGTTGTCGGGGACTTCATGGGTTGCCTCGGAAAATCGTGGTTCCTCAAAGACGGGGACAGATTTAAGTGCTTCCAATGCTTTAAAATTGATTTCCCGAGTCTCACAATCAATAATTGCCTTAGTTAATGCTAAGAATGACTTTCCGAGAATAATTGGAGACTGGGTGAATTATCCTTGATGCTCAATATCAATGATCGTGAATTCTACCTTGAGCGGAGCAACTTGGAATGTCATAATGACAGAAATGATTCCTCTCAGCCGCTTTATCGATCGGTCAACCAATTGAACAATCTCTCGTATTTTCCTGATCGGTATAAGTTTGAGTTTGTGAAATACAGAGGTCGGGAGGATATTGATCGGTGAATCGTCATTAATCTGAGCATGGGTGAAAATTGTGTCTTTGATTACACAGTCAAATCTGGGTAACCGCTTCACTATGCGGCTCTTGGTTTTTCTCCTCAACACCAAGGAGGAGGCCATTGACAAGATATGTCTTTCAGTCTTTGTTCGTATCCTGTCCAACTTTTTCAACATTAATTTGTCCATTACAAATCTTTTAAGATCAGGAAAGTGTTCAATGGCCTTTAGAAAGGGAAGTTCAAAAATTAATTTCTTCTCCAATCTTCCCGTATAGCAAGATCCAAATTCCTCAAATCTTCTTCAGTCTCAATTTTTATGAAATTTTCTGGATTTTCGATTTTTTTAGTGTTTTTGAATATTCCCATTTTTTTGGTATTTTCTATGTGGTGTGGTAATGTGGTGTGTTCCTCAGATGAGCAGGGGTTCTGATATTCAGAGTGTGAGTCAGAGGCATAATCATTTCTAGGGGAATAATATGCAGAAGTGACACTATCAGAATCGTCCCCAGATTCCTGAATATCCTCAAAATTTTCAATCTTAGATCCAATCATTTCCTCATTCACTTTAATGTCCGAGCTACCAGAGATTGAAATTAATCGGTTGGCAAATTCTCGAAATCTATCCTCCATTAAATCAAATTTCTGATTCATCCTCAAAATATTCTCCAAAATCTTTTCATGACCAATCGTGGTAGCAGTCGGGATGTGAGTTTCAATAATTTCTCTTCCATTTTCCTATATGTGCTAGGAGAGGAGTCTCTTGAAATATCCAGCATTTTATCATTATCGTCTGAAAATATCTCCTCAATAATTATGGAAGCCAGCTGCTTATATGGTCCAGGTATGTGGAGTTGGTCCGAGTCGAGTTCAATACTTTGATATGGTCCAGGTATGCGAGAGGTCGCGAGTTCGCTTCTTTGATCATGAGTGGTCGGACCTTGATATTGTGAAGTCAGCATACATGGTTGATGTGTTTCTATGTGGTCAGTCCAATCCTTTGTATGAATATCATGTCTAAGAGGGGGTTGTTATGGTCAATCCAAGATGATGGTTGTTCATTGGTATTCCAGGGTAGGATCGATGGAAGAGGTGAACAAGTGTTCAATTCGATCATGTGGTTATCATCTCCTATGAATGATGGATTGACATTTATCGAATATGAAGGATGAATTGTATGATCAGAGTAGAGTGGATTGATGTATGAAGAAGTGGCGACCTCAGTCGATTGTTGGTTTGTCTGGTCCGAATACAAAGGGTTGTCATTCATGAAACAGATCGGATTAGTAGAGAGTGTTGGTGGTTGAGAGTCTCTTGTTGTTGTTGGAGGAGGTGTTTTGGGTCTAACCGATATGAATTCATTTTCATAGTATAGCACTGATGGATTCTCGAATAATTGTTCGGCCATTTTTGAAAGAGCTGAAAGGAATGAGGGGTCGGGTCTGCAAAAGTTTTTGGATAAGAGTTCTCTGATCAAAAAAAGAGAGAGATGATTGCACGGGATAGCCAAGAGAAATTTTATTAAGTGTGCGGCTATTGATCTTCGAAATCGGTTCAGGCACACCAATGCAAACACAAATCAAACCCCGGGTTCACCAACACACGCAATGAAGCCGTAAGAGTTCGACTATTATCTTTTCAATTTTAGTTGGTGATAAATCAATCTTTGAAAAAATTTAACGAGTTGTTAGGTGCCGAAATTTTCGTAAAGACTGGCCTGAATTCTTACGACTAGTTGCACCTACTTTCAGCCAGTATGGGAGTAAGTGCGGACCGTAGAACGGCTACCCGTTACTTGAGGACGGATCCTTACGTAGTCTCCTCTAAACCACCCACTCTGCTAAGGAAATCCGGACCGTTTACCGGCTATTCGTAGATCATCACTGAGAAGTAGCTAATCGTTTTTTGCAGAATCAGTAGTCAATATGAAAATCCGGATTGGGCTCTAGCCTTAAGTATCGTCTCTTGCTCACTCAGAAAAATAAAAGCATCCAAGTCCGGGGTTGCTCTCTCTCAGAAATTTTTGATTTTATGGGTCATATTGATTGGCTATATTTAGCAGTCCCAATTTTAATTAGGTGATCACTGAAGAATTTAAATGAGCACAAATACACGTCTACCGTCCAGTCCTAATTTCCTTTAAAATTTATGTGACAAAACCAAGAGGGAGGAGTTCGGGAAAAAGCCGATGCACGTGAAAATAATGATGTACGCTCAGTTAGATGACTTATAGTGAATCCTCGCAATCTCCATGTGGGATGCAATAAAGGAATTGGAAAATTATTCTATATGAATGCAAGCCGATGAAAAACTGCACCTAGCAGAAAGTTCTATTAGCGGGGAAGAATTGAGTTAGATTTTGGCTAAATTGAACGATCTATGTGCGTCCCAATTAATAATGAAGTGTGGACTTATGTCCTACGAGTACAATCAAAAATATAAATGCTATGAGAGCCGTATGTGCAGGTCTATCCTATCGCCACTCAAGTCGGGCCCCACCCTCACCGGAGAGTGAAACAGGCTACGGCACACCACAGAAGAAAGTTCAGAGTTTTTACATACGCGAGAGTCCAAACGGACACCGTTGTAAATGAGCAATTAATTACAGAAATAAAATTACAGAAATTAAAAACCTAGACTCTACGCTCTCTCACGACCTGACTCGATCTTAATTTAATTGCAGCTTTTTCGGAAGTCGGTGAAGATGCTTCAGTTTCTTGAAAAACTGCTCCACGTACGCCGGGTACCTTGCAAGAAAAATAAGAGAGATTTGTGTAAGAGAATGACTCAAAAATAAATCAAAAAGAAAAATAACTTCTGGAAATAAATTGTAGAAAAAATGGAATTTACAATGAAAGATTCGAGGTTAGACTACCCGAATGCGGAAAAACGAACAAAAATTTCAAGATAAAAAAACTAAGCCGTTTGCCTCCCCGGCAACAGCGCCATCTGACGAGTCCGAAATCCGCTTGTTAAGAAGATGTGTTTATTTGTCATGCGTAAAATTAATGTGTCGTTTCGTGCGTGGTAGGCGACAATCGGAATCGGTCAAGAAAATAACTACACAAACTATTCGTCAATTTAATGAATGCGGTTTTATGTTTATTTTACTTGGGCAAGTCCTAAGGTTGAACACAAGGAGGCAAAGAAATAACATAGAATTATGTCTATCAAAGTTTATGCGTGGTTTTCGAGGCGGCCTTTTTTGGAATTTTTTAATGCAATAAAGGATGTAATATGCAATTTTTGGCCTATTTTAGGGACTAAAATGTCAATTACGTTAAAATGATGTCCGAAAAATACGAAACTTGGCCAAGATGCAAAACATGATGAAATGAATGCACTATAATTTTTTTGGAACTTTTGGATACAATATGAATTTTTTTATGATTTTTTAAAAAATATCCTCATTCGCTCCTCCTTCCGCTAAATAAGTGGAATCGATCTTATTATATAGAAAGTCTAGTCGCGGGCTTGAAATACAAATAAAATGAATTTCAATATTTAATTATAATAAATACTAAACCTACTTATTTTCAAAGGATAAAATTACCTAAGATCTATCACTAAGTGATGGATCTCAGGAAAATCTTAAACTTCGAAAATGTGAGATTTAATATCTAATAAAAATCAAACATTGAAATATGCAAAATGATTTTTACGGGGCAATCTATGCATGCAAATGCAAACCTTTTTGGGCATGATGTCAAGCACAGTTAATTCTACAATATGGGATTTTTCGGGAATTTTAGAGCAACGGTTAATTAAATAAAAATTTCAGAGCAAGAAATGGTCAAAATATACAATTTTCCACAGAACAATTAATTATTAATTAACCATCAATCATAAAAATATCTACCATATGTCAAAATGTAGAGAATTAAGTGCTGAACAAAGTGCCTATTTTTGATAAATGAATAATGTAATGTAGATGTCCAGAATGAAAGGGAAAGTATGGGTGTTTCTGCAATTAAATAAATAAATAAAATGCAGTGGGGGTCTTAATTGTAATTACCATTATCTAGGGGGACAATAGTGCAATTTTTCCAAGGGGCACGTGCGCATGGAATGGCTGGACCGGATTGCAATTTTAAGGAAGGCCAGGGGGCGACTTGCAAATTTCCCACGTAGTCACGTGCCAGGCACATGACCCGTGGGGTGGCTGACGTAGTTCCCCCAACTCACGTGCCACGCACGTGTGTGGGGGCCTCGGGTCCAACACTCGGCCGGCGAGGAGCAGAAGAGAGGCGAAGGTGGAGGCAGAGGCATAACGCCGCTGCTCCTGGCGGTGGAGGCGAGGCGGAGGAGTGCCAGGTGTCTGCAGCCTGGCGGTCGCCCGGCGGTGGTGAGGAGCTCCGATGGCTGGTGGAGGATTTGCGATAGTGGTCGGTGTTGTCGAAGAAGAAGCTTGTGGATGACGTCGGTGGAGTAGTTGTCAGGGACGTAGGCGATGAAGCGTTGTTGATGAAGCTTGGGTAGTCGTTGGTGAAGTTGCGGAGGTGGGGCGGTCGTTGAAGATGTGTTGGTGAAGAACGGCGAAGGCGAAGTCGGAGGAGAACGGTGATGGCATTGGCTCGACGATGATCGGAGCAGAGCAGCGATGGCGACGGGGAGTCGTGCTGCAACAAAGTCCGGAGGACTTCGGATCTCGTCGCGGGCACCTCTGGCAGAGGAGCCTTTTTCTTGATGAATCGGCGGATGAGGGAACGAGGGTCGACGGTGTTCTTTAAATAGGAGAGAGGGAGGAGGCCGGCGATGGAAGGTCGGAGATTTTGGAGATCACGAGATATGTGGAGGAGGTTGGCTGCGAGATACGCGGAGATGGTTGGCCGCGAGATATATGGAGATGGTTAGGATCGCGGGGCGGGGCGCGATTCGCGGAGGAGATCGACGAAATCGCCGGCGAAAGCTGGGGAGGCGGCGCCGATGGGGAAAGGGCCAGGAGGTTGAAGGCGATATGTGGGCCGTCCGATCGGCCGAGATCGGACGGTCCATGCTAAGGCAAGCGACGCTCAAGTGGGAGGGGCGTTGCACGGGCGCGGCGCGTGCTTGGGAGGCACGTGCCTTGCACGTGCATCCCTTTTATTTTAATAATATTTTTTTATAAAACGAGTAAATAAAAAGACCAAAAATGGCTGACACGTGGCGGCCCCAGGGAGCCACGTGTCAGCACCAGAAAAATTGAAAAATAAAGATTTTGTAAAATGCAAAATAAATAGCAAACGACCTCGGATTGAAAAAGTTTCTTCACAAAAATTGCTCGTCTCGATGAGATCTACAACTTTTACGAAGACATCAAAACCAAAATCGATCAAATGCACAAAATGATATTTTTGGGGTATCCCATGTACATAGAATACCTTGATTTTTGGGATTTGTAATTTTTTATCATTTTTAAACCATATAAAAATCCGAAAAAGTATATGATAAAATCAAAGATAAATAGATACACACTAATCTATTTTTTTGGATTTTTATTAATTAATAAAAAGAATAAACAAAATAAAATCTAAAAAAGACCAATTTTGTACAGTCGGTTAGTGAAGATTCGGACTCAATTTATTTATTTGATTTCAAGCTCAATTTGGATTTGGATTTTTGATATTTTAATAAAACTTTTATCAAAGAAAACAAACGAAAAAGAAACAAACTAAAATAGGTTAAATACATACAAAAAATAATAGGTCAAAAACTACTAAAATACAAAATGTACAAAAGAGGCCCAAAACCCAACTTTCACATATGAGCTCCGATTCATTTGAACTTGGTCTTGTTTGAAGGTAATTGAATGTACATTAGTTTAAAAGTGAGTAGGATCAAAACGGACACTGGATGAGGAAGATATGAGGTTTTTAGTTCGAAAATCCTGAAACTAGGGTTTGGGATTTTGGTCCACTTAATTGGCTTAGTTTTTTTTGTATTTTTCATTTATTCTTGTCAACGATATGTACACAGTGGAGGTGGTTTTGTGTCATTCGGAGTAAGCATGAACGAGTTAAAAAAACGAGGAAGTTAGGCTATTTATAGGTCAATTTTGGCTGAGATTTTTGGCTTCTTATTTTGTGCAGAAATTAGTGCTAAAATGCAATTCTTATGAAAACATGCATGAATGCTAATTATGGAGAATAGATGCAGAAATGCTGATGATTTTGAGGGATCTGAGCTTAGTTAATGAGATTTAGAGTGATGAATCCGAGATTCATCAACGGGCGACGACAGTCCTCCGACGATGAGGGTTGAGCTCCGTCGCCACTACTCAAGCATGGTTGACCTCCCCGGAGCTCTTGTAAGTTACGTCGAGGTAGCTGGGAGCTCGGGGAAGGAGCCAAACCTCCTGGATCCGGCCATCGGAGCTCGGACGATGGGGACGATGTTGATGAAATCCGCTTTGATGACGCTCCGGCCATTGATTGATTCGAAGACATGCAAGGTTAATACAATAGCCGAAGCATAGGGCAGGCGAGTGTGAGTGGTATGGGGTTCCATATGAGCGAAGGAGGTGAGGAATCGGAGCTCCATCTCCGGCGACCGGAGAGGAGATGGGTCGTAGGTGGCCGGGGCATTGAAGAACGAGGGAGAGGTGATGGGAAGAAGCACGTGAACGGGGGAGGTGAGGCGGAGCTCTAGAGGTGATCAATGGCGGTCGAAGATGCGTGACGTGACCTAATTTATTAAGCAAAAAGATAAGAAAAATACAGAGGAAGAGTTTGAGGTTCTTACCAGAGATTAAGGTAGAGCGGGGCCTGGGCTCGAGGTTCCATGAAACCTCTGTTCATCACTGAACTCCCCCGACTACGGGGAGCAGCTTGATGGGCTCGAAGCTCGGCGACACCGCCATGGACGACCGGAGGCTAGCATCGTCATGGCGCCTCAATCGATCCTCCCCCTGTCACGGGGAGGAAGGAAAGAGCTGGGCGTAGCCCCTCGTAAAGGTGGACGGGTGTGACCGGCGGAGGAGACGGTATATTTAAGGGGCGGAAGTTGACAGCTCCAGAGGTGGTGTGCGTGTTTTGACCGAATGGTAGGGAGTGACTGGAGGAGCTACGTGGAGTGCGTGACATCTCTCGAGGGTCGTGGATGAGTGGGGAAGACCGTGGGCTACTAAGATCGTGGAGAGGATGGCTGGAGACACAGGGAAAAAGGAAGGGGGAAGTCAGTTCATGAGCTGGTGATCGTGGGAAAGAGAAGGGGTTCGGAAGTAGGGGACGACCTCGTGGCCATAGGAAATATTTTTGAGGGTATTTTTAAGGATAAAAATACCACGAGTTATTATTTCGACATTTTTTTGTGATTTTTAATTTATTCAAGACTCTGATAATTACAGGACTTTATCTGGTTTTTATTGGCACACACTTAAGCAAGGGGGTTAAAAATGCGAATTAAGATGATGAAATCGAGTTTCATCAATGGGCGAGAAGATCGAAGAGGTAGTTTGCCGGGGTTTTCGGAGATGGGATAAGGGATGTGGCCGGAGAGGATATGATATAGGGGAAGGTGTGTCGTCGATCATTGAAAGGAGCGAAGAATAGGGGGAAGGGGCTAAGGAGTTTGGTTAGTTAGGTTTCATTGTAGATGATGATGTGGTTGCAGAAAGGATGGTCGGAGAAGAGAGGAGTCTGCGGTACGAGCCATGTAGAGGAGGTGGCATGGTGTGGGGAAGAAGACCATGTGCATAGGTGCAAGGGGGCTAATGGGGAGTTGAGCATGGTCGTTGGATCGAGTTCGATCAAATAGCCCAGATCTTTGCCACTAGAAGACAAATGGGATCACGCGCACAACACGTGGAGAAAGGGGTTGAGGGTGACCAGCGCCATGTGACCCAATGATGTTGCACCACGTGGCAGACTTTGACCAGGGATGTTGACCAATGCCTAAAAATGCAGAGATAAATACATTAAAAATAGAAAATGGATTCAAATGCAAAAGTGCTCAACACGAAAAATGTGCATCTAATTATGATCTACAATGCTCACGAATGACATATGTGCAAATGAATTGTAGAGTGCAAGATATGATTTCTTTGGTGATATTTTATGTATAAAAAATATCAATTTTTAGCTTTGAAATTTTTATTTGATTTTCTATGATTGAATAAATGCATGTAAAAATCCAACACACTATGAAATAATGAAATTAGGTCAGAAAAACTAGGGAGGTTAATATGTAGAAGTGGATTAGGTCAATAAGGTCAAGTCAGAATCTGCCTCTTTCTTTTCTTTTCTGATTTTTTGGATTTTGATTTTTATTTGACTTATTAAAACAATAAAGAAATAAAAAAGGAAATAATTAGAATGAGTGAAACATGCACATGAAATGATGAGTTAAAATCAACAAAAATGTACAATGTGCAGTTAGGTCCCAAAACCCAATTTTCACAAATGGACTCCAATTCTTTTGTATTTGGTCTTGTTTTCTCGATTTGAACGTACATTAGTTCAAAAGTGAGTAGAGTTCATTTGGACACTGTATGAGAGAGATATGTGTGTTTTCGTCTGTCTTTTCAGAAATTAGGATTTGGGATTATTTCGCATATGTACAAGTTAGCATTTTTTAGGATTTTTCATGGATTAAGGTTAGTGATATGTACACAATGAAGTTGGTTTGAGGATAATCAGAGTTAGGATGAATTAATTAAAATCAGTGAAGTTAGCTGCTTTTCAGGTCATTTCACACATGGATTTTTGGCTCCTTATTTTATGCCTTGATGCATGATAAAATGCAATTATTATTTACACATGCATGAATGTTAATTATGCAAATCAGATGATTAAATGCAGATGAGTTTTGGGGTTTCGAGCTTCATTGAACTCTTTTAGAGCGAAAAATCATAGACTCATCAAGCAGTTGAAGGATAGGCGCTTGTGTAACCAGTCTTTTCAAGGAGTTGAAAGCAAAAGTACCTTATCATCGACAACAAACTCAGTATCCTTGCTTAGAAGCTCGGTAAGAGGTCATGCAATTTTACTGAAGTTCCAGATAAATCACTTTGTAAAATCTGACATGCCCTAGAAAAGACCTCACATTCTTCAGTGTTCTAAGTGGTTCAAGATTTGTAGTGACATCCACCTTGGTCGGGTCGAGCTCCATACCTCTTTAGAGATGACATGTCCTAACACAGTTCCGTTAGTAACCATGAAGTGGCTCTTTTCCTAAGAGAGCATAAGATTGACTTCACAGCATCTCTTAAGCACTCAGTCTAGATGCATTAGACAAGAATCAAAATCATCACCATAGACCGATAAAATGTCCATGAAAACCTCAAGAAAACTACCTACCATGTCGGCCAACACAACCAAATGCATCTTTGGAATGTAGCGAGAGCATTACATAATCAAAATGACATCCATCAAAAGGCGAAGTTGCCAAATGGACAAGTAAATGTAGTCTTCTCTTGATCCTCAGGGGTGATTGCCACTTGGTTATACCTGGAGTACCCATCTAAGAAACAAAAGAACGTTTTCCCTACCAGTCTTTCAACAATCTGGTCAATAAATGGTAGCAGAAAATGATCTTTCTTGGTCATGGAGTTTAGGCGTTGGTAATCTACACAGACACGTCAGGAAGTATGTACTTGGGTCGAGATCTACTCTCCTTTCTCATTTGTGACCGTAGTGATCCTGGCTTTCTTCGGAACCACATACAATTGGATCACCCATTTAGAATCGAAGATGGGATAGATAAAGCTTGCCTCACACCATTTTGTTATCTCTTTCATGACAACTTCTCGGAGATTAGGATTCTGCATGTGCTGAACTCACGGGACGACTTGTTGTCATCCTCTAAGTAGATGTGGTGTGAACACAAGACCAGATTTATCCCCTAAAGATCTGAAATATTCCTACCAAGGTCCTTGCGGTTTTTCTCTACAACCTCTAGCAAGCGAGATTCTTGATCAATGGTCAATCATGAAATGATGATGACCAGATACTGTTTGGGCTCACCAACAAGGAAGGCATACTTACGATTTGCTAGAAGCAGCGTCAGCTCAAGTGGAATCAAATATGATTTCTCGTTTACTTAGAAACTGTACTTATTACTGGTGAATGCTTCATCAAGGTTTTTGGGTCCACCTTGGTTACTCCAGGTTCAGACAATGCAACATCAAACATATCTGCAATTATTTCCTCTTGTTTGATCTAGGATGGACACTTTTGAAATAGATGGATCAACTCTTCAGATTCTACCTCATTAGTGGCAATGGAGCAAAATTCGATTGTACTTTCAAGGTCTTCATCAGGGAAGAGGAATTCCTTGGTCTCGGTTTCAATCCACAAAGTGTTTATGTCTCCGATCTCCTCAGATATGTCACACTCGGCTGCATGAACATGCATCTTTTTCTCCGATGTGCTATCTTGCTTCTGCGGCTCTACACGTATCTCTATTGTTACCTTGTCATTGTAGGAGCGAAAGGTGATCTTTTCAGATCCATAATCAACCACCGCCTCGGAGGAATGATCAACCAGGGATGATCGATTTCTAGAGTAATGGTACCGAGGAATTCATGTCCAGGATAATGAAGTCCACTGGAAATTTCATACCTTGGACCATTACAGTAACAACATTCAACACTCCATGTGGTCGCTTAACCGATCAATCAGCAAACTGAAGGATCATCCTGGATTGTTTGAGCGTTGGAGCCCAAATTCTTTGGCCAAGGAAGTCGGTACGATGTTGATTGAATAAATGCTATCAAGAAAAGTGTGATCAAATATCTGGTCGAAGATCTCATATTGAATCAAAGGGGATCCTTTGTCTTTCTTCTTCTGAGGGAGGTTGCCGATCGCACTGACAATGGCCATGGTCAGGATATGCTTCTCTACACGACTACGTCAGTCCTTACGAGGCTGATGCTTAGATGTACATGCCTCTTTTAGAACATTTTTGACATTTATCATGTATTCCATGGATTGCAATAGTGGCATTTCAAGCATGAAAATCTCCATAGTAGAAGGATCCGATAGAGTTGTTTTCAATTTTATCACAATTTTGTTTTTCATTGCTTCTGGAAGAGATATGAATGCATTTTCAAAGGCAACATTTATTCATTAAGAGAATTAACTTGTACATCTGGACAACTAGAAGTGATACAGTCATCCAATACAGGGGGAGAAGTAAAAACTAGAAATTCACGCTCCTAGGCTCGAACGAGAATTGCTGCTGGCACTGGCATCTCCTTGTCTACATTGGCTTGGCTTTTGCTGTTATTATTGGTGTTTTGATTTTCTTCATTTTTTTGTATTTTGTCGATTAAGATTCATCTCCTCCAGGTGCATTGGGTCCATGCATTCGAGCCAGCAGCTCCAGGGAGAGTCTCTGGGCTGGCTCGAATGCTGATGTAGAAGACTTGCCCAAAGAAGCTTTATTCTCCCCCTCCGCAACTGCAAATGGTTGTAATGTCCTACTACTCCTGAAATTCACGACATTAGATAACATAAATCAATTCTACCTGAATCCAGGGGGGACTATGGGCTACCTGCTCCCTACGCTTGAAGTGGTTGGGGATGGCCTCTACCAGCGTTGTATGGTCGTGTTCGCAGTTGTGAGGTCATCGATCTTCTGGCTTATCTCATTCATATCTTTGACAATTGAGCCAAACAATCCAGAGCAAGATCCACAAGAGCGGCCTCAGATGGTTCATGAGCATGTGGTTGCTGATGCGGGTAACAGTAAGGTTGTTGCTGGAAGTTCTGATACTGATGCAGAGGGTACGGCTGATACTGGAAATGAGGAGGAAAATTCTGATATGGATCCGTAGACTGCTGGCGATAGAATGGTTGGTGGTATGCTGGCAACGAGAAGTTATGTATACAAGTATAGTTGAGATGCGTGGACACTAATAGTGTTGTTGCTGGTGCTGGTGCGACTGCTACTGAAAATTACGTCCATCCTGATATTGGTGGAATTGTAATATGTGTTTTGAGTAGTTGTGAGTTTTGTAGAATATGACTACACTATGCTTTTGAATGTTATCAAGTGTAATTTCAAGGAAATATTGAATTGATAAGGTTTACACTATACGTTTGACACAGTCAATAGATTCATCTTGATGCAACGATTTTATTGAAACTTGTTTTGTATAAATCAGACACCATCTTGAATAATTATGACTTTAAAAAGGTTCTTTGGATTTTGAAGCACATCCAGCATAGTACCACATCTAGTAATCTGGAAGTTTGGTAGTAGCTTATAAGAAGTAGAAGCCACTACTAGCATAGGGCCCATAATGTTATAGATTTATGCCCATTAGACCATAATCACATCATTAAGACTAATTAAGCGTGATTAGTACTGATTACCAGTCATTAGTGATAATTAAGTGTCATTAGCAAAAGTAGGACACATGGAGGGTAAATCATGGGACATGTGTCGTTATACATTCAGGACAAGTGTCAATACACAAGAGTACCATGTGTCATCATTCTAAGACTAACATGTGTCTTAGTGTAACCTCTTACTTGTGCAACAAGTTCTCTCATGCATGAGCCATATGCCATGGTGCATGAATGGCAAGTGTTGCCATGTGTCTTCATCCATGGAAGAGATGTAACATGTGTCTTAAAACCTCCTTTAGATGTTGACACATGTCACACATGTAAAGGGGTGGAGGCCTATATATACCCATGACCCCCCCATTCCATTCACTCCATCCCACACTCCTCTCACCACCTTAGAGCCACAGGGCCGTCGAGGTTGCTGGAGGAGCACGATAGGAGTTGCGTCAAAGCTCTGCCGGTTAGCGAGGACACGATAGAAGCCGTAACGAGGTTCTGCCAGCCATCAAGCTGTAGTATTCGAATTTGAGACAGTTATACGTGGTATTCACTAAAGAAGGCGATCCCGACTCAAGTTAGATAGCAATCAGGTGAGGGATTCTCAAGCGCTATTTTAGAGCAATAATCTTTAGCTTTTATGCATGCTTTTGATAGCAAGTATGAAATAGTATGTTCTAAAGTTTTTACGTACGAATTACAAGTACCAGATAGTAGATACGAAATCAGGTCTTTAGAAAGTATTCCAAATGTAGTTTTCAAGTGTTTTATCATGATAGTACGTTTTTAAAGCATATAGTTCTTTACGGAATATGAAACATAAGTTTCATTACTTAGACTTGGAAGAAACATGTTTGAACAATTATTATGCAATATGTATCGATTTTCAAGTCCTTAATAGTTTCCAGTTACAAGAATATGCATGCTATGTCAGTTTGTTTTATGTTCATGAATTAGCTGTTATGAGCTTGAATTAGCAAGATTACGGATTATTAGTGGCAGGAAAAGAATCAGAATTAGAAAGTATGCACCACAGTAGCTATTTTATACAAGTCATGAACTAGCCATTAGATATGGTGATGTCATTAGATATGACCCTGAAACCTCCATTAGATATGGCAAACCATTAGATATGGTATCAAGAGGACTTTGGGTCCGTATTCTGTATACATATAGGCTTTGGGTCGTATGCAGGGTGTTTTTGGTCTTTGGGACCGTCTGCGCGTATGACTTAGCTTTGTTTCAGCGTTCATGAGTCGATAACTTAGCCACAGTGGTGATTAATACAAACAGCTTGATAGTGATAATTATGTTTCAGTTTATCTTCTTTTGAAGTGATTTCAGTATTCAGTTGCAAAACTAGCATGTTGTTGTTATATGATTACTGTCATAAAGTCTCTTTCAAGCTATTTCAAAGTTTTCAGCATAAATTTTGGTATGATGCTCATATTTCAGCTTTTATCTATATGTAAAAAGCTTGAGATCCTTTCACTGGGTCTAAGCTCATAAATGGGTTTAGACTCATCCCTTTATATTATAATCATGTACAGATCAACAGAATCACGACCAGAAAGAGAAAGGACTGCTTATACGCTAGAAGGAGGTGGTTCTCATTTGTTTTTTTGTATTATCTGTTGTTTTGTAGAGAGTTGTAATAGAACTTGTGTAGGACACTTCTTTGTGATGTGAACTTTAAATACAACGATGATATGTTTGATGAGATTGCCACTTGTGTACTTTGAGGAAAAAGAAGCAGAAAGATCTCTGTCGCGGTACGTTCTGGTTAGCGGGACGGGTCGTGACAACTTGTGGTATCAGAGCAAAGGTTTTAGGACCATGAGCAAGAATTATATTAGGAGTTGACCTATAAGTATTGAAAGATAATTTAGTTATCATAATTTGATTTGAACTTAGAAGAAAATTGATGTTATAGTCTTGAGGATGTCTAGAATCATTCTTGGAGGATTTATGTTGATGAAGGATCTAACTGAGGTTTTATTTTTTTATAGGAAACAATGGCAGCAGAACAACCACCTGTGACCACACAAAGCCCTAGTCATGAGAATGATAACAATAACAACGTGTACGACACGTTGACTTTGATAGCTTAAACTCTAGGAGGCATGGCTCCCCAGTCTGTTAAGAAACATGAATTTGAGCACTAGCTGTCACTTGAACATGTAAAGAAGTTGGAAGCTGAACCATTTGTAGGAGACACTGATCCAAAGAAGGCAAGGGAATGGTTCAAGAATATGGAGAAAATATTTGCTCTGATGGATTGTACGGATGAACAATAGTTAAAGTATACAATATTTTTACTGAAAGATAACGCTGATGATTGGTGGACATCACTGAAAATGAAATATCCGAGCCCATCTCACATTACATGGGAGATCTTTGAGAAAGAGTTCAATGAAAAATATTACCCAAGGGTTTATCAGGAGGAGAAACGTAGGGAATTCCTATTCCTTACTCAGGGAGCAATTTGTTTGATGAATATGAGAAGAAATTCACAGAACTTTCAAAGTTTACTGCTTCTCTGGTTGCAACAGAGGAAGAAAAGTGTAGATGTCTAGAAGATGGTATGCATATTGACCTAAAGGAAATGGTTTCGGCCACGGTTTATACTGATTATGCAAAATTAGTGGAGGCTGCTCGTAGGGCTGAACGAGTAGCGATAGAAAGAAGGAAATGCAATGATCACGGAAAGAAAAGATTTGCAGATAGACCTCAATGGAGGGGAACCATGAACAAAGAACCTAGAATAGTTGGGAATTCAAGGCAAGATAATAGGCCAGCCTTTAGGGTATAAGGAAATCAAACAAATAGATTTACAGTTGGGACTTCTAAAAACATAATACTTTCTTTTCCACAATGTACAAATTGTGGAAAGTATCATCCAGGAAGTTGCCGCAAGGGGACCGCTGGGTGTTATCAATGTGGCGAGATAGGCCACATATGTCAGAATTGTCTCGCACTTGCCCATGGCTATAGGGTTATGGGAAGACCAGCACCAAATGAAAATCGTGATATCGTTATACGTCCTCCACATGCAAGGGAACAAAATAAAAACAATACACAAAAAAGATCAAACCAGAGAGAGGGAAAAGCTTTTGCTATGACCTTAGAGGAGGCCATATCTGCAGATGATGTTGTATCAGGTACCACTATTATTTTTGGTAAAAGTGCACACACTCTTATTAATTCTGGTGCAAGTCATTCTTTTATTTCACAAAGATTCTCCATATATGCTGATAAAGTAACAAGTACTCTCAAGCATGCTTTAGCAATTTCTTTTCCTAAGGGAGAACCAGAAATTATTAGGAATGCCCTCCGAAATTGTTTGGTTAAGATAGGAGAAAATGATATTGAAGTAGACATGATTCCTATGGAGATAAGGGAATTTGATGCTATCATAGGAATGGATTGCTTAAGTACATATCATGCTCTTCTAGACTGTCATAAGAAACATGTTACTTTTAGAAAATCGGGTGATGTCGAATTCACTTTCTATGGAGAAAGAAAGATATATCCTACCATGTCATCTCCTGTCTCTTAGCCCAGAAGTTGTTAAGGAAGGGATATTCCTCTTGTGTTGCTTATGTGTTTAATACTAAGGCAGAAGCAATCAGTTTAGAAAATATCTCTATGGTTAAGGAGTTTCCAGAAGTGTTTCCAAATGAATTGCCAGGAGTTCCTCTTGATAGGGAAATTGAATTAACTATTGACCTCATTACGGGTACCAATCCAATTGCCTTAGCTCCTTACAGAATGGCCCCAGCTGAAATTAAAGAACTCAAAACCCAATTGTAGGAGTTGATAGATAAGTATACAATCTAGTATGTCTCCATGGGGCGCTCCTGTTCTATTTGTCAAGAAGAAAGATGGTTCCATGAGACTTTGTATAGATTACAGGAGACTAAACAGAGTGACTATTCGCAATAACTGTCCTCTGCCCAGAATAGATGACCTATTTGACCAATTGCAAGGGGCCTCTTTATTTTCCAATATTGATTTGAGATCTGGCTATCATCAGTTAAAGATTAGAGGAGAAGATGTCCCTAAAACTGCATTCCGAACCCGATATGGGCATTATGAATTCTTGGTGATGCTTTTCGGCTTAACAAATGCCCCTGCTGCTTTTATGGATTTGATGAAACAAGTATTTCGCCCTTTCATAGACAAATTTGTGATTGTATTTATTGATGATATTCTAGTATATTCTAAAAAGGAGGAAGAACATAGAGAGCACTTGAGAATTGTGTTACAAACTCTGAAGGAACATCAATTATATGCCAAGTTTAACAAATGTGAGTTTTGGTTGAAGAAAGTTGCATGTCGAGGCCATGTCAAATCTAGAGAAGGAATATCAGTAGATCCATCAAAGATAGAAGCAGTTCTTAGATGGGAACGACCGATAAATGCATCAGAAATCCGAAGATTCCATGGATTAGCTGGGTATTATCGAAGATTTGTAGAAAACTTCTCTAAAATTACCGCACCATTGACAAGGTTAACTAGGAAGAATGTGAAGTATAATTGGGATGAAGAATACGAGAAGAGTTTTAAGGAACTCAAGAGTCGCCTCGCTGATGGCCGCCCCTGTACCCTTGGTTAATTCGGTCAGATTAATGTCCAAATTAATTATCAGTTTCATTGCAGTCGGATACGAGAGGGAATATCAAAAACCACTTTTAATTAAATTTAAGTTAATTTCAAGCGGCAGAATTTTTTTACTTGGTGAAGTCCATGGTCGAACTCAGGGAGGCATCTGTCTCCTTAGATGGATTAATAGCAAAGTCCAATGTTTGATTTTTCAAGGTTTTATTTTTTTTATCTTTTTCTATTTTCTGTGTAGACACATGCAACAATCTAGCCAATACAAAGTTAAATCAGTTTGAGATATCAAATTAAGTCCAAAAATTATGAAAATTGGTCAGATGATGAATTATGGTGAAAATGAACTACCCTAATTTTTTTGGAATTTTTAAACACTAAATGGATTTACTGTGAATTAAAAATGCAGACAGGGTGATTTTCACTAATTTAATTTTAATAAATAACAAATCACAATTTTTCCAAGAACAAAAATTATCCTAGATAGATTTTATGATAAGGAATCTAGGAAATTTAACAGAACTTAATTTTAATGCAAAATGAATCTATTAAAATTAAACTAAAGAAATCACTAAAACATTTATTTAGGCCTCATATGCGTGCAAATGACATGAAATTTTTATGCAAGGTTGAGTTAACTATCCTAGAGCTACTGTGATTTTTTGAGAATTTTTAAAGTCACAGAAAATTAATTATCAATTAAAAGGTCCAACAAGGTAAAATAACACAGAAATCAACCAATTAATTTATTTAAAAATCTACAGCAATTACAAAAATGTGAAAAGTGTCACAACAGATAGAGGACAAGTTACTCAACAATATGCAATTTTTAGAATTCAAAATGATGCAAAATGACGCCTAGGGATGCGTGCAAAGACAGGGGTGTATTTACAATACAAGAAATAAAATTACATAAAAAGAAATATGCTGACAGGGACTTAAATGCAATTACCTATCATGCTGGGGGATGGAATGCAATTTCTTCACTGGGAACGTGCTCCTCACGTGGGGGCTGCTTCACAAGGACCTTTTTACAAATTTGAAAAAGCTTCCAGGGCCTCTGTGCAAAATACCCAGGCCGCACGTGCTCCTCACGTGGGGGCCTAGGCTCGGGCGGCGTCTGAGGCTCGGGGCTTGGCTCGGGAGCTCCTGGAGGTCTAGAGTGAGGCTGGCGTAGCCTCGGGTGGTCCGAGCCTAGGGTCGGGGAAGAGGCTCGGACTTCGTTGACGTGGCTGGCTGCGGGACTTTAGATCAAGATCGATCCAAAGGATGTCGGTGATGACGCGTGGCGAGATCGGAGGCCGTAAGATCTGGATAGATCCAACGACGCCTGAGAACCGAAGGAGGAGGCGACGTGGTTGAATATTGTCCGCTGGATCTAGATGGATCCAACGGTGATGGGCGGCTCCAGTGAATGGACACGTGGCTCGTTGAGGTCAGTAGGATCACAACTGATCCAACGGCTATCTGTAGCTCCAGGCGGATGGCGACGTGGCGTGAAGTCGACCGTTCGATCGAGATGATCGAACGGTAGCCGGTGCTTCTCTCTCAATGGTCCTACGCCGCCTGCGGAGGAGATGGCGGATCTCTGGCGACGAGGCTTCTGCTCCGCCTGGTCCTCCTTGCGTTGGTGAGGCTCTCCGGAGGGTCGGAGATATCCCAGAAGATGCGCGGCGGTCCGACGAAGCTTCGGGTGATCCCAGGAAGGGGAGAGAAGCGTCGGAGCTATCTGGCGATGAAGCTCGATAAGCTCTCCGGTGATGTTCCGGCCAATGCACGAGATGGGTACCTGTAGGTGTTAGAAGAGTAGCCAAAGCTCGTGCGTGCAAGTGGATATGTGAAGGATGAAGTGGCGAGGCCTAAAGCGAGGGAGGAGGATCCGGCGATGGTGCTCCGGCCAGGTGGCGGAGCTGGAGCTGATGGAGGGCGAAGTGCGTCGTAGGAGATTGCAAAGTGTAGCGCGAGGATGAGAGCTCCATCGCGGAGCTCGGAGAGGTGGAAGCGAGGCGAGAAGATGAAGATGGAGCTCGAATAAAATCAGAGAAATAAAGGGAAAAATCAGAAGGAGAATCAAACAGAGATGGAGGAGTTTACCTGGGGTTTGGAGCTCGAGGTCGAGGTCCAGGTCGTCGCTCAAAGGGGCGGTAAGTCCCTGAGCTCAAGCAGCGACTCGGATGAGTGGTTGCGACATGACGGAGGTGTCGCGGATCTCGCCGGAGAAGAAGACCGTCTTCGCTCAAGGATTCGTTCAATCTCTGTCACCAATCGGACGCTCCGAGCTCGAGGGATCTCTCAGGGGGTGGCGGATTGGGCTGAAGTCGGCCGGAGGGCGAGTATTTAAAGGATGTAGGTCTCGGCAGGGCTGGTGATGGGGCGAAGTTCATGGAGGTAGTGGAGCATCTATGGTGGAAGTGGTGGCGAGTGGGGTAGCTGGCGAGGATGAGGGACGAGTGGCGATGAACGTGGAGGTGATGGTGGTCGAAGAAGTGGCTGGAGTGCGGGCAAGAATAGGAAGGGGTAGCCTCTCCCGCAAGGCGGAGATCGTGGGAGAGAGGGTTGCCAGAGGTAGGAGACGAGGCCCTGG
Organism: Ottelia alismoides; assembly: GCA_037367405.1. NCBI lineage: Eukaryota > Viridiplantae > Streptophyta > Magnoliopsida > Alismatales > Hydrocharitaceae > Ottelia > Ottelia alismoides. The sequence goes on from JAZKJV010006660.1 coordinate 133,208, forward strand.
CCGTTGGATCTTGTGATCCAATGGCCAGATCAAAGCGCGAAGGAATGTCTAGGATTAGATCAAGGTGAGGTGATCTGAGGTCGTGATGGCGCCACGTGGAGTGAGCTGGGCGAAGTGCGAGCGAGCGGCTAAGATCAGGTCAACGCAACGCGATCTAAGGGTCAGGAAAACAACACGTGGCGTGATGGGGCCGAGGCGCGGGCGGGCGGTCCAGATCAGTACTTGGCGATCAATCGGTCGGTTGAGATTATTGGGGAGCTAACGGCTCAGATGGAAGGGCTGAGAATGCGATCGAAGGGCTCAAGATGTGATGTGTGGCGCACTGTGGGCGAGGCGCTAATGGATGGCCCAGATCTGAGGCAGGAATGATCTGACGGTGGAGAAGATAAACGCACGTGGAGAGCATCTGGCCGTTGGATCAAGAAGACTATCCAAAGGCTGAGAGGCGCGGCGGCTTGGGCAAAGGGAGCGGGTCGCGTGGCGCAACCAGAGGGCGCCACGTGGCCGGCTGTGATTGGCCGAAATAAGAAATGAAGTTAGGGAGAGAAGTAGGCCGAATTTGGAAAAACTCAAAACATGAAAGCTGTAGATCTTGATGAGATCTACAAGTTTTATGTTGACCAAAGATGGATATGAGGTCAAATATGATAAAAATTACAAAGATACAAATATACATATAAGTAGTATACAAAGAGGCCCAAAAACCCAACTTTTTCATACGATCTCCAAATTGGATGAAATCAGTCTCATTTTAAAGGTCTTTTAATGTGTATTAATCTGAAAGTGAGTAGACCTATTTTGGAGTTGGTATGAGGGATCTATGGGCATTTTATGGTCCAAGAGCTTTAGGGCTTTATTGGTGATTTTACAAAGGGGATTCCTGGCTTTCTTCCTTATATTATTAACTAAGGTGTACATAGTATAAGGGAGAGCTTATTTTTATGAGTGGACATTTTACAAATGATTTTGGCTTCTTATTTAATGTAAATGGAGTGCTAAAATGCATGATTATGTATGCATGAATGAATGCTATTTATGCATTATAAAGGGAAATATGCCTCTATTTACTCGGGAACAAGGCTCTATTTTTAACTTTTAGAGTGATGAATCACAGATTCATAACTCACCTCAGCACCTATACTTAGTCTTCCTTCTGGACAAGGTAATTATGTGATCTATAGCGATGCCTCAAGACAAGGGTTGGGATGCGTCTTAATGCAGAATGATAAGGTGATTGCATAGCTTCTAGACAGCTAAAACAACATGAGTTAAATTACCCAACTCATGACCTTGAGTTAGCAGCTATAGTATTTGCCTTAAAGATCTGGAGACACTACCTATATGGAGAAACTTGTCGAATCTTTACAGATCATAAGAGTTTGAAATATATTTTCTCTCAGAAAGAGTTGAATTTAAGGCAAAGAAGATGGTTAAAGCTACTCAAAGATTATGATTGTTCCATTGAATATCACCCGGGGAAAGCCAATGTTGTAGCTGATGCTCTTAGTCGAAAGTCTAAGGGTCAGTTATCTCACTTAAAAGCAGAGTATTTACAGTTGAAAGAGTTACGTGCAAAGTTAACCATAAATAGCTCTGGAGCCTTATTAGCATCCTTACAAGTGAAACCCATATTATATGATAAAGTTAAGAAACACAAGTCCATGATTCTGAAATCATTAGAATGATTGAGAATATTAAGGGAGGTGATGAAGCCGGATATACAATAGATGGTCAAGGGGTCTTATTCTTTAAAGGAAGATTGTGTGTTCCGAGGAAACCTGATATAAGGACTGAGATTCTAGAATAGGCACATAACTCCATGTATACTATGCACCCAGGAAGTACTAAGATGTATAGAACGCTTAAGAGTTACTATTGGTGGTCTATCATGAAGAGAGAGATTGCAGAGTATATTTCTAGATGTCCTATATGACAACAAACAAAACCAGAGCGTTTGAGACCTGCGGGGACTTTACAGCCACTTCCAATACCAGATTGGAAATGGGAATACATCACTATGGATTTTGTTACAGGATTTCCAAGGACCCGTCGCGGTCACGATGCAATATGGGTCATAGTAGAGAGATTAACCAAATCTACACATTTCTTAGCCATTAACATGACATACAGTCTAGACCGCTTGGGAATGATCTTTGTTAATGAGATAGTTAGCCGTCATGGGGATCATGTGTCAATTGTTTCTGATAGAGATCCACGATTCACTTCTAAGCTTTGGCCAAGCTTACATAAAGCTATGGGAACAAAGTTAGCATTTGGTACAACCTTTCATCCTCAAACAGAATGTCAATCAGAACAGACTCTCCAGACTATAGAGGACATGCTTAGAGCTTGTGCACTGAGCTTTAAAGAAAGCTGGGATGAACACCTCTCACTTATAGAGTTTGCATACAATAACATCTATCATACTAGTATTGGAATGGCACCTTATGAAGCCTTATATGGTAGACCATGTAGAACACCTATCTGTTGGAGTGAGGTGGGAGAACGAAAATTGGTTCAATCTGAATTAATACAAAGCAAAATAGAACAAGTTGAGGAAATCAAGAGATGCTTGAAGGCAGCACAAAGCAGGCAGAAAAGTTATGAAGATAAGCGAAGGAGAGACTTAGAATTTCAAGTGGGAGACCATATGTTTCTGAAAGTATCTCCATGAAAAGGCCTAATCAGATTCGGGAAGAAAGGGAAACTAAGCCCAAGATACATTGGCCCTTACGAGATCACAGAGAGAATCGGAAGTGTAGCCTATCGTCTTCGACTTCCATCTGAACTAGCAAGGATACATAATGTCTTTCATGTCTCCACACTTCGGAAGTATATTCCAGATCCAACCTATATGATACAACCCCAAGAAATTCAATTGAAGGAAGATCTATCATACGAGGAGGTTCCTGTAGAAATTCTAGATTATAAAGAACAAGAGCTTCGTACAAAGAAGATTCCCTTAGTTAAAGTTTTATGGAGGAGTCACGCAATAGAAGAAGCCACATGGGAACGAGAGGAAGAAATGAGATCTCAATATCCCCACTTATTTTAAAGCTAGCAAAGGTACTTAAATTTCGAGGATGAAATTTATTGCAAGTAGGGGAGAAATTGTAATACGCGTTTTGAGTAGCTGTGAGTTTTGTAGAATATGACTACACTATGCTTTTGAATGTTATCAAGTGTAATTTCAAGGAAATATTGAATTGATAATGTTTACACTATAGGTTTGACACAGTCAATAGATTCTCCTTGATGTAACGATTTCATTGAAACTTGTTTTGTATAAATCAGACATCATCTTGAATAATTATGACTTTAAAAAGGTTCTTTGGATTTTGAAGCACATCCAACATAGTACCACATCTAGTAATCTAGAAGTCTGGTAGTAGCTTATAAGTAGTAGAAGCCACTACTAGCATAGGGCCCATAATATTATAGATTTATGCTCATTAGACCATAATCACATCATTAAGACTAATTAAGCATGATTAGTACCGATTACCCGTCATTAGTGATAATTAAGTGTCATTCGCAAAAGTAGGACACATGGAAGGTAAATCATGGGACACGTGTCGTTATACATTCAGGACAAGTGTCAATACACAAGAGTACCATGTGTCATCATTCTAAGACTAACATGTGTCATAGTGTAACCTCTTACTTGTGCAACAAGTTCTCTCATGCATGAGCCATATGCTATGGTGCATGAATGGCAAGTGTTGCCATGTGTCTTCATCCATGGAAGAGATGTAACATGTGTCTTAAAACCTCCTTTAGATGTTGACACATGTCACACATGTAAAGGGGTTGGAGGCCTATATATACCCATGACCCCCCATTCCATTCACTCCATCCCACGCCCCTCTCACCATCTTAGAGCCACAAGGCCGTCGAGGTTGCTGGAGGAGCACGATAGGAGTTGCGTCGAAGCTCTGCCGGTTAGCGAGGACACGATAGAAGCCGTAACGAGGTTCTGCTAGCCATCAAGCGGTAGGATTCGAATTTCAGACGGTTATACGTGGTATTCACTAAAGAAGGTGAAATCGACTAAAGTTAGATAGCAATCCGGTGAGGGATTCTCAAGCGCTATTTTAAAGCAATAATCTTTAGCTTTTATGCATGGTTTTGATAGCAAGTATGAAATAGTATGTTCTAAAGTTTTTACGTACGAATTACAAGTACCAGATAGTAGATATGAAATCAGGTCTTTAGAAAGTATTCCAAATGTCGTTTTCAAGTGTTTTATCATGATAGTATGTTTTTAAAGCATATAGTTCTTTATGGAATATGAAACATAAGTTTCATTACTTAGACTTGGAAGAAACATGTTTGAACAATCATTATGCAATATGTATCGGTTTTCAAGTCCTTAATAGTTTCCAATTACAAGAATATGCATGCTATGTCAGTTTGTTTTATGTTCATGAATTAGCTGTTATGAGCTTGAATTAGCAAGGGTACGGATTATTAGTGGCAGGAAAAGAATCAGAATTAGAAAGTATGCACCACAGTAGCTATTTTATACAAGTCATGAACTAGCCATTAGATGTGGTTGAAATCGCCATTAGATATGGCAAACCATTAGATATGGTATCAAGAGGACTTTGGGTCCGTATTCTGTATACATATAGGTTTTGGGCCGTATGCAGGGTGTTTTTGGTCTTTGGGACCGTCTGCGCGTATGACTTAGCTTTGTTTCAGCGTTCATGAGTCGATAACTTAGCCACTGTGGTGATTAGTGCAAATAGCTTGATAGTGATAATTATGTTTCAGTTTATCTTCTTTTGAAGTGATTTCAATATTCAATTGCAAAACTAGCATGCTGTTGTTATACGATTATTGTCATAAAGTCTCTTTCAAGCTATTTCAAAGTTTTCAGCATAAATTTTGGTATGATGCTCATATTTCAGCTTTTAGCTATATGTAAAAAGCTTGAGATCCTTTCACTGGGTCTAAGCTCATAAATGGGTTTAGACTCATCCCTTTATATTATAATCATGTACATATCAACAGAATCACGACTAGAAGGAGAAAGGACTGCTTATACGCTAGAAGGAGGTGGTTATCATTTGTTTTTTTGTACTGTCTGTTGTTTTGTAGAGAGTTGTAATAGAACTTGTGTAAGACTCTTCTTTGTAATGTGAACTTTAAATACAACGATGATATGTTTGATGAGATTGCCACTTGTGTACTTTGAGGAAAAAGAAGCAGAAAGATCTCTGTCGCGGTACGTTCTGATTAGCAAGATGGGTCGTGACAGGAATGGTCGATTGACCTGTGCTTGCCCTTGCTGTTGTCCTCACAGATGGGACGAAGACTATTCGATTTCCCAAACGACATCAACTTCATGGATCTGCGGGTGTGGAGGTGAAGTAAACTGCTCGGAATAAGATGGAGCTTCTGGTGATAGACGACCATCTGTGAGTGTTGTGGTGACTGTGAACCTTGGTCTGGAGCTTGCACATAATAAACATGTTGGATTGTTGGTTGATGTGATGGAATCTGCTGCTGCTGTGATGGGGATGGTGCCTTCTCTTTCGACCCAACTGTTGGTGTCTCGATAGTTGTGCTCACAACATGGACGGAATTGATGGTGCTGAGAAGAAGCTCCAATTGCTTTGTGACCAGATCAAGCTTATTAAGGTGCTTTGTTCTTTATTCGATTACATTGAGTTTGTCCAGATAATGTGATCACTTTTCTATTATGTCCACCTTGGAAAGATGGACCCCGATGATGCTCAAGTTGTAACTCTCTTCCTTCCTGTCGTCTTCATATTGTTCTGCCATCATGTTTATGGCCTTGTGAGGAATCTGTGGAGCCTTCTGAATGGCACGAGATGAGGACAAAGTTTCCGATCCTTTGACCATTTCTTTGGTATTTGCCAGACCACATCCTTATCTTTATTGAAGTGGGAACCTCCACAGACGACATCCACAGGTTGTTGGCTCTCCTGATGTATTCCCCCAAAAAAGTTCTACACCAAACTTATCTTCAATAAATCATGGTGGTGACACTTCTCTTGAATATCGTGGAATCGTTCCCAAGCCTCATGGAACGACTCGTGGGATAGCTGTGAGAAGTTGGAAATAAGAGCTCTCATCTGATTGAGGTGACCCGGGGGATAATACTTCTGTAGAAATGCAGATTTCAGTTCCTCCTAGGTTGTGACTACTTTTACCAGGTGATTAATCTAGTAAAGAGCCTTACCTTGAAGGCTAAATGGGAAAGCAATTATCTTCACCACCTCAAGTGGTATGTTCGAATAGTGCATGGTACCACAAACACGGTTGAATTGTTGTAGATGAATATGTGGTGGAAGGTCGACAGGAGAGGTAGTAGTGATGGATTCAGCTCAAAGTGACCATGTATCTGCGAAATACGGATCCAGTCGGTGACCTGCCCTGCCCCATGGTTGTAGGCCTCTCTGAGAGTCAGGTTGTGCTCAACCTCTCTCTCATATTCCTCCCCACCATGGTTTCCTCCTATAGCTCCTCCTGCTCCTCCATTGACACCTCCATTTGCACCTCCTCCATTTGCACCTCTTGGTTATTCACCACCACGTTCACCACCATGATCACCTCCTCCTCGATTTTCACGTTCCATCCTCATCTCCATGAGAATTTCCTGGAAAGCACCCAGGGCATTTGTCTGATCGGTTAACTATTGCTACATGATCTGAATGGACACAAGCATATGGGAGTTAAGCTCATTCTGATCCACACCATGGTTGGATCCCTGCCCCTTTCCTTGTCTATGAGGAGCCATTTCTGAATCGGTGTCGCTATCTGACTCTGTTTTGGGTTGGTGATCTGCATGATGAAACGTGCCATGATTAACTTGTATAAATAGTGGAGTCTGAAAAGATATTTTGAGCTTGGAGTCAAGATTGAACAACAAATTTATTGGTGAAATGTGTATAATGAAAGAAGACGATTCGAGAAGAGAGTCATCCCAAACCCTAGGTGCAGTGAAAATAGAGGAGCTCAGAACGAGGTTCGCAAATGCCGAACACAACTCTCTGAGATCGCCTCGGTGAAGCGACGATATCAAAATCATGGAGTCAATGTTGGTGTTTGCAGAGTTTGACCAAAACCTTTAAGATACGACAACGTGATGACAAGAGGAGTGAGATGATGATAGAATAAGAGAAGGGATGGAAGAAGAAGAATTCAAGAGGAATTGAGAAGAGAAGGCTCAAAGCGAGCATGATGAATGAGAAGAAAAAGAAGAGAAGTAGAGATGGATGGGTGCAATATGCACGGAATTTTTGATCTTGACCTACTTTTATTTGATCCAAACAAACCTCAAAACAAGGGTTAATTTACCAACTCAACTCAATGAAGCCATAAGAGTTTGATAATTATATTGTCAATTTTAATGGTTATTTTCAGGCAATTATCTTTTCACTAGTCTTTAAAGGGCTATCCCTATAGGAGTGTGTGTATTTCCAGGAAAGTTTTCCGTACTTGTTCCACCTCCTTTGTAACTTGTGATCTGAATACTTAAAGGTCCTTGATCTCTGCACGGGGGGCTACTCATCTAAAGAAATAGAGAGGGGAAGCTGATAGGAGAAACAAATACTTCCCTCATAAGTGAGGTACTCGAACGCAGGACGATGAGACAGATACCCCTGTGAGGGTGTGGCCTATGCTCAATAATTCAGATCAAGTCGGAATGTTCCACACAAGGCAGGAACACCATCGTCGACGGGGCCCTACTCACCTACATACGATAGAAGTGCCATTATTTCACTGTCCCAGGTGATTATCAAGGCAGACACAGATCAGGTTTTAGGCTCTAATCCTTAGGGGGTCGTGCCTCAATCTGTCTGGAAAGTACCTGAAAATAAGGAGGTCTTTATGAACCCAACACAATGAAGTTCATTAAGGATTTTAGAATTAAATAAAGTTTTCTTCAACAGTCCCTTGTTTATTTTTCTGGGTTTTGACTTATTTTGAGTATTTTTTATGCAACGGTCTAACAATTTCTTGATTTCCTTTGTTTTTCCTAAGTTATCAAAAATAGGGAAAAGAACAGAAAAGCAATGCAATCTAACACGATGCTGGAAAACTCATCATCGTGTTGTATGATGTATGCTCAGAAAGAAGACTCACTTTGCTTCTCAGCACTCTCCATGAGGGATGCTAGACAAAATTGAAATTACACTAAATGCATGCAACTGTGTGAAATCACCCTTGAGCAGGAATTTCTATTACGTGATGCACCCGATTAATTTGAATCTATATCCAAGCATGTGACTATAGGAACATGAGATATATTAAGCTATGGATCTATATTACTCGATCAAGCAATCCTAATATCTAGGGGCTCATTCACACAAAACAAAGGAAAAGAAAGGCAGAAATACACAAATCACGAGAAATAAAATAAAGCGAAAAATAAGGGAAAGGAAAGGAAAACGAAGAAAACAATCAAAACTTGGTGAGCTCCCCCAAGTGCGTAGGCACTTGACAAAATAGACCCTGAATAATCTAAGTGCCCAAGTATGCATGTTTTATTACAAATTCAAAATAAATATCTCTCTCTATCAAATAGAAAAAAAAATAAAAACTACTATGAAAGAGTTTTATCCTCAGCACTATGCTCTTTCTCCTTTGGTGCTCTCTCTTGCAGGTCGGAGAAGAATGACCTGCTCCGCCTCACGTGGGTGCAAAGGCGATCTGAAGATGACCTCCCTTGATCAGCAGTCCCTTGCAACAAATGAAATAAGAGGCACTGTCATAAATAATTATGAAGCACATATAAGCAAAATAATATAGAAAGCTATGTAAATGAACAAGCAAGTAGATCAAGCAACAAAAAACCTAAGTGTCTAAGGATGTTAATCTACCCGACTATTGCTCCCCGACAATGCCACCAATTGATAACTGAGAATTTTATAGAATAATGTAGTTCCTAACGCCTGGTCTTGGAGGGTATGCGGTGCATGATGAATATGCATTTCATCATCTTTATTCATTTATTTTAGCTTAAAATACCTTATAAAACACGTGTAAAATAACAATAAATCTCTCATTTTACTAACCCTCATTCTTGTGTAAATATTGCATATTTACCACTATTTTAACTTAAAATAAAACATAAAGAAATAAAGGAAAAATAAAGAAAACAAGAAGACTGTATATATGCAAGAAATACATGCTGACTCTGACCCCAAGAGAAGGTCAAGACTTGACCTGATTGATAAGGAATAAAGTAGGGGGTTTAAGGCCTATTAACAAGAATATTCAAGAAAACCAATCCTTACTTGTGTATATTCATCACTTATACACCGCTATTTATGTTATATATCTTTCTACTATTTTATGTATCACTAAATTCATCTCAAATAAAAAAATTTTTTCTTGAAACTTGTGCATAAAAATGAGTTGTAAATATTAAAAATAATTGCAAGATGAATCATTGTACAGTTTGTAAATAACAACATTGTGAAAAGTTGCAAAGCTCAACTTGTCAGATTAATATCTTCTCAACAAAAATTCAGAATAAACCAAACTCACTTTCATTGCATTCCAAATTAAATAATATTTAAAAGTGGTTCCATCAAAATCGAAGTTAAGATGTGAAATGGGCTTTTTTGGGTGCTATTGTATATTATACCTATGTATATTATTTATGTATATTTATTTTCCTTGTATTTTTGTATAGATTGTATTTTTTAACTAGTTGTATATTGTGTATTTACTTTATATAAAATACAAATAAAATAACAAATCAAGAATAACCAAAAATAAAATTATGTATTTTATGTACCACACACTTATATTGTAAATATCACTATTTATTTAACCTAATAAATCAACTCATAAAAATCAAACAAAAATACTCTTAAAATCCTTGTAAAATATTGTAAAATAATAAATTGTAAAATTATATGTGTATTTGTAAAAATAAATAACTAAAAATTATTGTTTGGTAGGTATATATATATGAATAAAAGGATTTATTTATTTTTACTTATGTATATAACTTATTTAAATCATTAAAATTTTAAATAAATTTATTTAGTTACTAACATATTTCACTTTCAAAACCTTTTTCATTTGAATTCATTTTCCATTTTATTTTTAATTAATTTCACTTTTTTCACTTATTTTGTCATTTTATCCTGTAATGTAGTCGTGTCTTGATTGGTTGAACCCGGGTCCATTGACCCGGGTCAACTACCCAATCTCCAGTTCCGCCCAATTCAATGGCTCGCCGATGATTCTCTTCCGATTTCCCCTAAGCAATCTAGTCACTAATACCACCCACTTCCTTCTTCGATTTGTTAGCCCTATCAACTAGCTCTATTGCTCAATCAATCATTCCACATTTCAAGCCTCGATTCACCTGAATTTTGAATTTCAAAACCGCTCGTCGCTTAAGCCTATTTATAGTTGTAGATCACCTCCTGCCCTGACTGATCCAATTTTCATGAGTTTCTTCGCCCAAGATTGGTTCTAGTGAGCGAGGTTTTGACAGAGCCAAGCTCCTACATCTGGGAGAGTGTTATTTCATCATGAGATCGAGATCCATATGGTATCGGACCCTTCGCTAGAGGCGTCAAGTTTCTTCGCCTAATGAGCGAATCGAGGCGATGACCACATCTCCGTCATCCATAGGTTTGATTATATTAATTTAGCTTTCATTCCATTTAAAATTTCACATTTAATTTGTATTTTAGGTTAAATTCAATTTTCAACTATCCGAGCTCCGATCTGCTCAATCAGAGCTTCCACTTCATCAGTTATTGATTCCGACTCTCGCATCATCTTTGCCTTTCCCTTATTCATCTTCCTCCACAACCTGACCCCCAGATCTGCATAGGAGATGGAATTTTGTGTCCTTTCTGACCACCCGCTACGGAGATGATCCATTCATCCCCCCATTCTCCGTGTTTTTCTGCTAATAACGTGGACAGAGCTCTATCTCCGAGCAATAATTCATTTGTAGGTGTTTAGGTGCAAGCTAGAGCAGGAAATAACACATCTGGAGCCAAACTTCATCTTCAGAGCTTCAGAGCTCCAGATCCGTGATTTAATAGATGTCGAGTTTCATTGAGCATCAGACGAGGAGGAGGAGGAGGTGCGGTGATCGATTCAGACTGCAAGGAGGAGTTTCAAAGGTGGATCAATCGAGATATAGTCGATTGAACCTCGTTGATGTTGAACTTCTTCCTAGTTCATTCGACCTCCTTCTTGACCGTATGATCAAGAACGAGCGAGCCCAAATCAGATCTCAGCCCTTCATTTTGACCCAAATTTCCGTCATCGATCTAACGTGCCAGATCAAATCCTACACATCTGATTCACACATGCAACTCACTTTCTTGGTGATCATTTACGTCCTTAGTTCTTTCATTTTCTTATTTTGTATAAGTCCCCCATGGGATGCATGTCAGTCAACTGTGTTTGGTTTATTTGCATTTTTCCCATATTGTTTGTGTTATTTACATTCTAGTCCTTTGTGAACTACATAAACGTGTATAACACGTCAGTTTGTGGATATTCTGCAATAAAAATCATGTGTTCCTTTGTTATTGTTTGATCTTTTGAAATAAAATATTCACAGAAAGGTCCCTGGCAGTGCACCTTACATGTGCTGGCATGGGTCTCTAGTGTAAAAATTGCCTTTATTTCCCTGCATTTCCTTATTTTGTTATTAAATTAGTCCAACAAATAAGTTTTCCTTGAATAATAGTCCATGTTAGCAATTTTTAAAATTGCTTGTTAACCATGCTTATTAAATAGCAAATCACCATTAAAATTTCCAAAAAAATTCCCATGAACTTCTCCTAATCACATCTTTAACAAATAATTTATGTTTTACCATTTAATTATTTTAGTTATTTTTAATAATACAAAATCCATAAAAATATTTCCTATTTGCATTATATATATAATAAAAATTTGAAAAATCTTTAGAAAAATTCTAAAAAATTATGTTTGCATGTTTTTATTTCTTTTATTTTCTTTGTCAATGTGATCTTTGAATTCCCTATAAAAACAAAAAAATTCACAGAAAATCGCAAAAAATTCATAAAATTTCTTTTCAAAAAAATCGAAAAATTATCTTTGCTTCTATATATTTTATATATTATTGATTTTTCTTATTTTAAAAACTCAAAAACTTTTTCTTGTATTTCTATTTTCTTATTTCACTATTTTTATTTGTTTTAAAAAACTTAAAATAATAAAAATTCACAAAAAAATAGTTAAACTTTAACAAGAACCTTAAATTATTTTTATTTGATTTTTCGGCGTGCTTTCCTACTTTTTAAATGCATAAAAAATCCTTTTATTTCATTGATTTCTTCTTTGATTGAATCAACCCTCGGGATTATGCAGCCTATGCTATACAGGTAAATAAATAACACTTTCTCTTGCTTACGTTTGATTTCTTGATTATTTGCTTGAGAATTAAATAAATTTTTTGTTGAGGGATATTTAGGGTTACATAGACATATTAATTCAATTAAATTAAACCCCTTGATTTTCCCTATTCAACAGTGCCCGAAAAGTCGTGTACGACAATCGTTGTATCAATGCCTCTCGCAGTATCGAATCCAATTACTCAACTCAATCCATCAATAATTAAACCCTTAGATTTTTATGTGTAAACTAGATCATGCAGTGCGAGTGATGAACATTATTTAACTCTACATGAAATGTGCATAGGCAAGCAGGTAGACTATTGTCCACGGGAGCAAACATGGATAAATCACAAGAGTGAAGCCCAACTCAAAGAATCAAGCACAAAATTATCCATTTCACACTTTATTAGATTTTTATATATTTTTATGGGTTTTTAATTTTTTTATTGATTTTTTTAATTTTATAATTTTTATGGATTTTAATTTTGCAAAATATTTTTTAATTAATATATATAATAAATATATAATAAGGGTTCAATGGGTCTACCCCATGGGGTAGCCAACATGGCTACCTCCGCCCAAATTTCTGACATTTTTTTTTATTTTTTACAAAAATAAAGCCATGTATTTTCATCACTATATACCTCTAATATGTCATTCCAATTTCATCAGAAACATCGACTCTAATGCCCTTCATCTAGAACACGTCGATTAGAGAAATTCTATGACCGTTAAAATTACTTGTTCTAGATGGAAGGTATATGAGTCTCTTTTTCTGATGAAATTGGAATGACAAATTAGAGTGATATAGTGATAAAAATACATGGATTTATTTTTGAAACAAAAAGATGAAAATGGGGTGGGGGCAACCCCATTTTTTTCCATATAATATATAGTAATATATATATGAGAGATAAATAAAGAAAAATAAAAAGAGGTATTTTTATATTGTTCAAGTATAACAACTAAAGTCAAAATGCACAAAATACGATATTTTTGGATTTTTTTATATTTTTCTCTGTTTGTGGTATCTTTAGGGCATTTTTAAGCTTTTTATGGATTTTTACAAATTAAAATAATCAAAATAAAAGAAATAGAAATACATGAACTTCAAATGGGTCTAAAAAATCTATCAGATCATAACATGCCCAAACTTAGTTTTTCTGTATAGTAGACAAAACAAATAAAATTTGAGGCTTTAGAACACATCTTTCTGATTTTTTTATGATTTTTAAGCTTTTCTGAATTTCATCAATTTTGAACTTTCTGTTTTGTATTTTTTATGAATTTTGTGTATATATAAAATATAGTAAAGTACACTTACCTTATGTTTTAGTAATTTTTGGAGCTATATTTTAATTTTTATGATTTTTCTAAGTCAAAAGAGTAAATATATCTTGTTTTGCAATTTTCAAATTAGAAAAAAATAATAAATATCTTAATAAAAATATATATGATATAATATAATCTAAGATATTTAAAATAATTTTCCTAGATTTTTTAGAGATAAGTAATTAAGTAATACAATTAAAAACAAAACAAACAATTAAATAAGCAACACATGGACTGATTTGCAAATAAAGAAACCCTAGGGATGCATTTGTAACAAAACATCAAAGTCTAGCGGTCTTCCCGCAAACTTCCCAAATAAATTCAGAATTTAAAATTGTTTGACAAGGGCATTTATGCAAATGGGCAAAGATCCAAGGGTATCTAAGAAAATATACAAATAAAATATATTTCACTTTAAACTTGTAGGGATAAAATTGGAATTTCCAAAAGTATTTTCAAAATTTCAGATCATGTCCAATAAATCCGCATGATAAAAAGTGCAATTAACCCATGAAAAGCCCCCACGTGGGACACACAATAGGTGATGTGGCTATGGACTAAATTGTAAATAACATAAACCTTAGGGTCCTACTTGCAAAATATCCCAAAATTTTTGAATTGAAATATATATATATATATATATATTTACAGGAACAAAATATAAATGCCAAAATGAAGAGGGGTTAGATGCAAAATTCCCACTTTTATGTACGATGACCGACGATGGAGATCAGGTCACTTAGATGATCCAATGGTGGAGGCGTGTCGATAAGGCTTCTTTGATCATCAGCTCATATTAGATCCCAAGATAGATCATGTGGTGGATGATGAGTGTGATTGAACGGTTGCTGAAGAGTCTAGACATGTGTTCTTCATCAGACAGTCCAAAGAGCCGCTAGAAGAATGAATGAAGAACATCAACTCGATGACTTTGGATCGAAGCTCCAAAGAAGCTCTGACCTTCTCCCTCGTGGTGGATGGACTGGAAACACTCTTGGGATGATGTAGACCGGCTGATGGTCGAAAGGAAATCCAGGACCCACAAAATGGGTCTTGGAAGTCGAAAATGGTCTCAGGACTTGGAGGAGCTTCGCCTAAACTTGGGAACCCTCAGATGGGGTCCTCCTGAGCTATAGCCTGCATGGTTAGCACAATGGCCTAGAAGTAGAGCTTCCAAGCCTAAAAATAGGTAGGGGGATCAGTGCTTGAAGTGAGCGGAGGGTCTTCGGTGATGGTGGTAGAGTGAGACCCGACCGACCTGATTTTCGCAAAATCGAGGTTAAGGGGGTGATCAGGAATGAGTGCTAGAGCTCCAAGCTCCAGTGAGGGACTTTTTGGATTTTTGATAGATTTAAAACAGAGTCAAAATGATGGAAATTAAAATTACGCTACTGCTATCCAAAGGAACGAAAAACAAGCAAGAAAAGCACAACTCACCAGAGAGAAGACTGGGAGTAGAGCTTCACTGGTAAAGATCCGGTGATGGCTGGATGCGCCTCTCCTCCTTTGTCCTTACCCAAGAGCAGGTGTCCGACCTTCCTGTCACCAAAGCGTAGCTTCCAGAGGGCTCAAGGGGGTTAGAGAGGGCAGTAGGCGATCAAGGAGCAAAAGGAGAAGTCAGAGGCTTATTTATAACAACTGGAAAAGTGGAAGAGGAGATTCAGGGTTTTGGCACGCACGCTTAACAAGAATCTGATCAAAGTGATCCGCGAGAAGAAGGGTGATATGATCTTCACTTTTCAAAAAGAAATCGGGCCCAAATGGGCAATGTCGCTCACATGAAAAATCAGCGAAGGCGTCTACTCGACCAGGTCTAACAAGACACAGAGGGAGAGGAGGGTGTTGACCTGGGGTCAATCACTCGAAGACCCGTGATTGGGCCACGTTGGTGCCACACCTGCGTAAAATGACAAAATAGTTTGAAAATGAAAAAAAAATTAATTAAAAAAAATAAGGTGATTTTATTTAAATAAATTTTAAACATAAAAATGTGACATATTGAATTAACTAATTTTTAATGATTTTTAATTATTTTTATCACTTTATTTGTGAGGTTTTAATTTTTACATGTCTAATACAAGTATAAATACCTATATATCCTATATTTTTTATTTTGTGTTTTATATTTTATTATCTTATATACCTAATTTTTATATTTACGCTATATTTAAACACATATATAGATATTTTTTATTTTTCTGAAATTATTAACTTGCTTAAATAAATATATATACATATATTATAAGTACTTTATAAGTATATTTACCTATATGTAAGCACCTTATTTATTTTGGGGTATTTTGATTTTTTTAGTATTATTATGTACATATATTTTAATTTATACAAATTTATAATAATAAAAAGATGAAAAAATATAAAGGAAAATAGAATAGGGAGGCTGCTACATGTAGCAACCAAGGTGGCTGCTAGATGTAGCATTTTCACCTTTTTTATTTTTTTCAAAATTAAATCATGTATATTCACACACACAGATATATATATATATATATCCCTCCTAGTCATTCAAATTTTGTCAGAAATAGAGACTCATATGCCCTCCATCTAGAACAGATCGATTACAACAAATCTGAGATCGTTAAATTTACCTGTTCTAGATGGAGGGTATTGGAGTCTCTATTTCTGACAAAATTTGAATGACATATAGGAGTGATATATAAATGAATATACATGGTTTAATTTTGAAAAAAAATAAAGAATGGGTGAAACACTACATGTAGTAACCACGTTGGCTGCTACATGTAGCAACATCCCTATTCTCAAAGGCAAAATATATTGAATATTATATATAGGTATATTGCACAATGAGGGCCCAAAAGACAAGTTCCGCATCTTAACTTCAAACTAAATGAAAGCATCTTCATTAAATAGATAATATAATTTTGTGAACAATGAAGGTGAGTTTGATGAATTTTGAGTCAATAAGGAGAAAATATAGGTCTGAGAAGTTTTCTTTGCATCCTTTTATTTTGTGTGTCCCGAGCACACTGTGTATTATTTTTGAATGAAATAAGTTTTGTATTTTTCTTTATATTTTTATATATAATGTCCATCTTCATAATTTATTGATTTGAGGTATAAAAATATGAAAATAAAATAGGTCCCAAAATCAATATATTGACAAAAATAATTAGTGTTTTAATTCTAATTTTTGTGTGGTTTTTATGCCCTATCCCCTACTTTATTCCTTGTCGACCAAGTCACTGCTTGACTTAATCTTAGGGGTCAGGATTAGTCAGTGTCTATGATATCTCCTTTACTTTTCTTTTATTTATTCCTTCATTTCAGGTTTTAAATACATGTATTTATATACAATATATAAATGAATATACATGTATTAATTCAGGAGTGTTATTGTTATTTACATGCATATAGGGATTAAATCCTGAAATGAATGAATAAATGAATGCATATATAGATGAATAACATGTGTCCGACCTTCCTATCTCATCACCCTGCATCCGAGTACCTCACTTGTGAGGGAAGTATCAGTTTTGCTTATTGGTTTCTTCTCTATTTCTTTGAGTAGCCTCCCAAGCACAAGATCAAGGAACTCTAAGTGTGCATATCACATGTTACGACAGAGGTGGAACAAGTACGAGGAACTTTCCTAGCAGTACACACACTCATATAGGGATAACCCTCTAAGGACTTGTGAAAAGATTTTGCCTGCAAAACAAAATAAAATTGAAAAGATAAAAGTAGGTGAACTTTTAAGGCTTCTCTTGTGTAGAGTTAGTTAACCTAAAACTTGTTTGGTGTTTGTTTGATTTATAATAAGATCCAAGATTTGGTCCCGCATATTTGTGCCATTTCTGCCTTTCACTTTCTCTTTTTATTCTCATTTGACCCCCACTCACTTTGAGCCATTCTATTATTTTGCACTCCTTTTATTTCTTATTCATCACCATATCATTCATCCATTCTCGATCTTCTTCTTGACCCTCGAGATGGTGACTCATGGATGGCTTGGTCGGGACTTCGCCGACACCCATATTGATTCCATGCAACCACCATCTCCAACAACTTGGGGCAATTCCTGAGATCACGGTTCGGACCTTGCGAGCTGCTCTCCAGACTCATAGCCTTATTTAATAATCTGGAATCACTCTTGTCCCGAATTATGCCAATTTTGGATGGAAATTGATTTCACTCCATACACATCTCCATCCTTAATGAAATTCTGTGTGACCTTAACATAGAACGATTCTCTACATTCGGTACTTTTATTCAGACTAATCGGGCATCATTCCATGTGCATATAAAGAGCCTGATCTAGAGCCTGAGATTTCATCAGATTCTGATTTAGAGGTGGCTCCAAGAGAAAAAGGGAAGGGACCACAGAACCCACTCAGCCGGAATAGGGCCATCAACCAAACTAGAATGCAGTGAATGCCCAGCTTCTTGCCTCCATCTAGGCAATCCACCAGTAGCTCACGGACCAAACATTGGCCCAGGTCACCTTCCAAGATATTGTTAGAGATTCGAGGAGAAGAAGAGACAATCAGGGAGAAGGAAGAAGAGAAGAGGAAGAAAGACAAGATGGAGCCCGTGGAGGCTCAGCCAATGAGACAAGAGGAGAGAGGCCCAAGCCTACTCTCAAAGAGATGTACACTCTCGGAGCAGGACAAGTGACTGAGTGGATCAAAATCCCAACGGTCCATGCATATTTTGACTTGAAGCCTCAACTCTTGGCTCTTCTTTCTACCTTCCATGTGAATGCCAATGAAGAGCCATATATTCATCTTCAACAATTTGATCGCATATGTGGAACAACTCCCTACCTTAACATCTCATTAGACATAGTCAAGATGATGGTGTTTCCATTCAGCCTTCAGGACAAGGTGCTATGTTGGATCAATCATCTCGGCAAAGTCATCACGACCTGGGAGGAGCTCAAGTCAGCCTTCTTTCACAAATTCTACCCTCTCCGTCAGTTAAATCAGATGCAAATCCGCATTACCAACTTCTTTCAAGCCACCCATAGGTCTATTCATGAGGCTTGGGAGTGTTTAAGAGATATATAGGAGAAGTGTCCCCACCATGATATTCCTTGGACTAGCCTGGTCCAACACTTCTTTGGTGGACTCACTCTTGATACCCAGAGGCTCCTTGATGTCACTTGTGGCGGTTCACATTTCAACAAGGATGGGGACGTCTTCTGACAGATCTTCGAGGAAATGGCTGCCTTGTCATCGTCCCGCACATACCAATGCTAGCCACAGAATCTCCAGATGCCAGTTCATATGGCGGCATCACATGATCCTGACAGAGACAAGAGCTCCAACTTGAGCATCATAGGAAGCCACATGCCCAAAGTGGACATATTTGAGAAATGATCACAGGACCTCGAGAAACTTGCTCTGATCGTACAGAGGACTCAAAATCTGGTTAAATTGGATCAGATCTCCAAGCAACTAGAGCTGCTGATGAGTACAATAAGTTCTTGCCAGTCGGTATCCGCATTAGCATCGACTCTGACTGAGATGAAGGAGCATTCATCACCTCAAACCCCTCAGCAAAATCGAGCACAACTTGTGGTCCAACACGTATACTACGTGCAAGCCCCCGAGCCCACATCGCCTCAGCAGTCGCAGCAGTAGCTGGTTGTTTACCATCCCGAGCTCCAGATCATTCAGGATCCATGTTCTCCACCTCCGCCTCTCATTCATGAGGTGAATGGTGTATGGTCCAATGATGCACAACTGGCCCATCTAGACGGACTTAAGCAGGGCCAGTCTACAGGATACCATTCATTCCCTCAACAATAAGGGGAAAGATTTGTCCAAAACCACATCAGCCCCAGCAACAACAGTCTGCCTTACCAGAACAATTGGAGAAAGAATTAGTACCAACAATCATCGTACATCCAACATCTGCCATACCATTAGTACATGGTTGCTCCTTATCAGCATTACCCTCCTCAGCACCACCAATATCATCCTTCTCCCTAGTATAATTCTCACTACTCCTACCAAAAGCCTCTAAACCATTCCCACTCTCATCGTGGACAACACACTAAATCATCTGAGGCTGCTCTTGTGAACCTTGTCTTGGACTGCTTGGCTCAACTGGTGAAGTGCCTTATAGAAATGAGCCAAAAACTCGATGACCTCACCGCCACCAAAATTCCAAATCTGACACAGGTGGAGGCCAACCTAATAATTTCAAGAAAAGAGAATAGGTAGTATGTGATGATTGGTCTAACATAGTCAGATGTCATTGATACGTTTTTATATGTTTCTATCACTCTCAGGAGCGGTAGGACCTTGCAACCTTCTATCAATGAAGGGAAAAAGTAAATCTTCACTTAGTGAACCATCATCATCTTCTACATTAGTCGATCCAGCATCCAGGATGGATGAGGAAGGTGACAACGGAGGAGAAGCACTAGAAATAAAAGGCTAAAAAAATAAGGAAAATAAAAAAACAAAACAGTAGCAACCGAAGAGATGTTACGTCAAGAGTGGAGACGACCGCACCTGCAGCCGAACTGATGCCAGCTGATGGAGCCCTGCCTGCATTTTTGGTATGCCTACCTTTGTTGTATGATCATGTTCTTTTAGCCATTTATTTATACAGTTAGATGTGGACAATGACTTTGATGTAAATAAGAACATTATTTCTACCTTTGATTCTGCATATATATTCCATTTCCTGAAGCAATGCACAAATCCAAAAAAATAGAATTTGAAAACTACCTTATCCGAACCTAATGCGGTCGAGATTATTCAGAATCTTATTCTGGAGATGCCTCTACTAAAGTCCATCAAGTACATGTCAAATATCAAGAAAGGATTGAAGGAGACATGTACTTCAAAGAGAGTTGTGTCGAGCCAGAGAAAGAAATGTGAAGCATATTCTGACAGCAACTACTGTGAATGCAATCTGCAATCTCCCAAGCAAGAAGAAAGATATGGGAGCTCCTCTTTTCAGATGCAAGATGTTTGACCAAGAGTTTGATCGAACACTTCTTGATAGCAGGTCATCGATCAATCTAATTCCTAATTCACTGCTCAAATAATTTGGGTTAGGACATCTCAAGTCTACCAGAATGATTCTGCAGTTTGCAGATACATCCATGAAGCGGCCTTGTGGCATTCTGGAGGATGTCATCGTCACCATTCAAGGGATGCAATTCCCTATGGACTTCATAGTGCTTGACATAGAAACCTCAGCTTCTTTATTGCATACCCCCATTATCCTTGGATGACCATTTTGTTGAACAACTGAAGTAGTGGTGGTCTATGGCATCGAACATATCACCTTTCATTCCAGCATTAATAAGATTCCCATTGAGACGATCCAAGTGCCAAAACCATCATATTCTACATAAGAGAGCGAACCTACAGAGTAGGGAATAGAAGACTGTGACTTTCTGGATGAGATCAGAGTCTTTTCAAGGTTGATATTAAGACCCACATATCCTCTCCATGGAGGAAGGAGTAGATAGCACAATCGAATTCCCCGTTGTCTCTAAAGATACGATTTTTGCTGTTTTGCCTGATGAATTCATTATTGGCCACCTGTCCTTGGCAGAGAAGGAGGAAATCATTGATATTTTTTGTGAATAAGATTATATCATTGAATATTTTTATGCAGTGTTGATTTCAGAGCTTGAATTACCTGTGTGGACACTTTACAGTTGAATGATCTGACACCACCTCCCTGCACAGTTGTTGAAGTCGCTATAGAATTGATTCGGACCCCACCTGAGCTCAAACCATTTTTAGCAAACATGCAACATACCTTCCTTGTGGGTGCACATAATATGTTCCCTGTAATCATCCAACATGCCTCATGAATCTAGCAACCAAGAAGGATCATTTTTCGCTCCCCTTCATCGACCAAATAGTCGAAAGACTGGTCGCGAAGGAGTATTTCTGTTTCTCATATGGATAATATGGTTATAATCAAGTTTCCATTGCTCATGAAGACCAAGAGAATACCATCTTTACCTGTCCATTTGGGACATATGCCTTACACAGAATGTCGTTCGGTTTATGCAATGCTCCAGCGAGATTCCAACAGTGCATGTTGGTAGTATTTGCAGATACGGTTGGAAATTTTCTCGAGGTTTTCATGGATGATTTCTTGATCTATGGAGATAGCTTTGATCATTGCCTAAGTTATCTAGATTGAGTATTGAAAAGATGATGCGAAGTGAACCTGGTGCTCTTGTGGGAGAAGAGTCACTTCATGGTGATTGAAGGTTAGGCCATGCCATCTCAAAAATATGACATGAAGGTTGATCCTACGAAGGTGGACGCCATTTCCAAACTCAAGCCACCTACAAATATGAAGCAAGTCTAGTCATTCCGGGGCATGTTGATTTTATAGAAGATTCATCAATTACCAGCAAAATTGCCTGACCATTGACTGAGCTTCTTGGCAAGGAGACAGATTTCATTTTAGATGCCAAAATCCTCCAAGCCTTTAATCAGTTGAAAGATTTAATCACTCTGACCCCTGTCCTTCAACCGCTAGATTAGTGTCTCCCCTTTAAGATCATGACAGATGCTTCAGATTATGCCATTGGAGTGGTTTTAGGATAGAGAAGAGATGATGTACCATTTGCTATTCACTATGCTAGTAGACCGCTAGATTAAGCTCAAAAGAACTAAACTGTCATTGAAAAAGAGCTGCTAGCAGTCGTCTTCCTGTGCAAATTCAGATCGCATCTGCTTAGATCCAAAGTTATTGTCTACACATACCATTCTACCATCAAATACCTGCAAAGCAAGAAGGACGTCAAACCAAGACTCATCAGATGGATTCTTCTACTCCAAGAATTTAACGTCGAGATTCGAGACAAACCTGGAATTAAAAATGTGGTGGCAGCTCATCTTTCTAGACTATCAGAGCCAAACACTCCTGAGTAGAGCTTGATTCCAATTACAAAAACTTTCCCAGATGTAGCCATTCTGTCAGTCACCTCGCTCCCCTAGTTCGCCGATATTATGAACTATCTTCTTTAAAGTTCATAAAAAATATTCTCTAATTAATGAAGGTGATTTCACTAAAATCGGAGCTCATTTGCAAAAAGTCGGTTTTGGGACCTAACCACAACTGGGTTTCTGGGCAATTTATTTTATTTAGAACACACTATTTATTGTTTTAAAAATTTTTAATTTCTAATTATTTTTTTGATCTTGTATTTTAACCCTAATTTATTTCATAATTTTTGGAGCTTATTTATTATTTTAAATAAATAAATCAATCAATCAAAAACCCTAATTTATAGGAATAATGAACTGTATACCTTATATACCTATTTATTAATATACTTAAATTAATTTTTTAAAATCTATAAAAATTCGTATATACATTATTTATTAACCTAATAATTAACAAAATATAAAAATGATATACTATTTATTAATTTATTAAATTAAAAATCTAAAGTCTATTTATTAAGTATTAATTATACTTATTTATTAATATAATATTTATATTTCGTAAAATAATTATTATTTATTAAAACTAATTATACCATAATTTAGCTAATTTAATAATTTACACTATTTTATCTTTATTTATTAAGATTTTCATTAAACTGGCCAACTAGGTGTTGATACGTGTCAACACCTTGTGCCTTCTTCTTCAAGAAGGCAGGCCGATGAGTCTGTTCTAACGACCCATCTTCTCCTTTTTCTACCCACCATCTCATCACATTTACCTCCAATCTCCACCCTCCATCTTCTTCCTCCAACTATCACCATCCACGCCGACGGTCGATCACCAACTACCTCCTCTCCGATCATCTATAAAAGCCTCTCCAAGTCGCATCTCCAACTAACTGCTCCTAAGCTAACAACTTCCAAAAAACCACTGCCCATCACCTCACCTTCACTGACGTGCCCAGCCTTACACCGGAGGTGACAGCTCCCCTTGAGATGCCTGCGTGGAAGAGGGAAGATCAGAGGAGAGTTCCAAGGTGGAAGCATTGCCTTGCAATGCCTCAGCTGTGACGTATAGCTTTGACCACCGACCGTCGAGCGACTACCAGTGGGAGCATACCTCCTGCTACTCACAGGTATCCTTTTATCTTTCACAATTTTAATTTTCGAAATTCGTGCCTCCATTAGACATCTTAATTACGTCATTAGGACTCTTGATTATCCTGCTTAGACGCTAACTTTTAATCACTTCTCAAATCTGAATTGATTCATTCCATATCCACCTTCCACTGCTTGTATTCTCATTCTTATCTGCTAATCTGGAAAGTACATGTTAGAACTGCAAATCCCTTAAGTTTGTTGGCTGATTCGCATGCGAATCGGGCAAGATCGTCTTCATTTACAGGTTCTTCTTATAATAGGAGCATCAACAACCCTCTGGAGCTCAACTACTTCAAGGAAAGATCAGATCAAAAGAAATGTTCTTCAGTTGCCAGACAGAGTTGCATCGTCTTCTTCGAAATCCACCATCGCCTCCATTCGCCTTTGGAGAAGCTCACCCGCAGGCGAGCTCGGAGGGAGAAGAAGTCTCCCTCCTGGCCTTGCCGGAGCCCAGAGATCGACGTCGACCGTCAGGGATAAATCGTAGAACCAGCCACCTCCGTTATATGCGCAAGACTACTGAAGAACACCTCAAGAACTCGCGAGCTACAGGCCCGCGACATGTGTCCCTCTCTACGGTCCAGATCACGTGCTAACTTCTAATCGCGGCCGTCAAATGCGAATCGGTGGAAAAGTTGCTACATAACTCCGGACGAAGATTCGTAATTTCAAGCTTCTCCAAGACTTTCAAGATATTACATTTAAGTCCATGCCAGGGACCTAAATGTAATAAATTTCATTTTTGTGCAAATTAGTCCCTGCTAGGGACGTAAATGTAACAGAACCAGAAACGTTTCTTACATTTCTATCCTTGTGATGTAGGGATATTTTGGACCTTAATCTTGTTGTATTTTTCTTTGATTTTTCTAGGGTAGTTACACAACTACCCTATTGACATTTCTTGTATTTTTTTCACGGATTTTTATCGGGTATTTTTGTCGCTTTGATTTTTGAAAGTTCGTGTAAATTTTTGAATGTTTCTTGAGTTAGTTGTAAAATCAAGAAGATAGTAAAAGTCTCGAGATTTCTTTCTTTCATCAAAAATCATTGTACAATCATTCTGCCTCCTCGAGTTCGACCCGAGCACACTTACCTGAATAAATATTAAAGTGTAGATAAAATAGGAGAGAGAAGCTGCTTATTCTCTCTCTCTCTTTATGTTATTTTATTGATTTTTGTTTGATCAACCTAAATCCAATCTCCTCGATTCTTTCTACAACTGACAACTCTCTTCTTTAATTAACCGCGCGTCGGATTTCAGTTATCAATGACATGCAGACATAGTCTTCTGGACTCAAAAATTAAGTCTCGTGATTTGAAAAGTCTTATTTCCAGTTCCTATAAGGCTCTTGTTGAATTAAGTGGATTAATTTCTAGACCAAGCTCCAATCTTCAGATTTTGTTCAGACTCGTTCAATTGTCAACATCTTTCAGAAAAATGCCTATGCAATGCAAGAAAATATTTTTGGGAAACCATTTTCAGATTTGTGAACTTTTTAAGGATTTTTCAAAAAGTTTTGAAATTTTTTAACGAAGATTTGAAACCATTTTTCAAATTTTTATGGGGTTTTCGGAATTTTATGATATTAGGATTTTTGAAAAATAAAAGAGTTAGCGTATTCACAAAGAATTTTATATAAGGTATATATGTTTTATATAGGTGTATAAGTAATTTTATATAGGTGTATACATGTTCTATTTGGAGAATTTTTACATGACTATTATTTAAAGGATTTTCAAAATAATTTGAAAATAGTTTTACAAACATTTGTCAAAAATTTTGAAAACTTATTTTGCAAATAATTTTACAAAGATATCTCCAAAAAGATTTTTACAAATAATTTTTACATATTTTATAAATATTTTAAAAAGATATTATTTTCTAAATGGTTTGAAAATATTTTTAAAGATTTTTCAAAGGTTATCACAAAGAATTTTCCAAACATTTTACAATCATTTCCAAAGCATTTTGCAAAACAGTTTCAAACTAATTTTTACAAATAATCTTGAAACATTTTTGTACATATTTATAAGAATGTATTCTTTATAGTTGGTTTATTATATACCCTTACCCCCAATAATATATTAGCCATATTATTGAAAATACGAAAGTAAGAATTATGGCTAAGGTATATATAATGTATATACGACCCTCCTATATGTAGCACAAACTATGTCCTCATAGTTATCAAAGAGAAGAAAGGAAGACATAACTCATGTTGAGTATAGAAAAGCTCAAAAATGAAAGAATGAGAGGTTGATCGTCCACCCATACTTAGGATTAATTAATCCTAAGTATAGCAGACTATACACAAAGTGGGGCTGATCCAGGGATATAATGAACCAAACCAATAGCTTGATCTGTCTCCTCCTATACTTAGGGTAAAGGAGCCCTAAGTATAGAACAGAATATCAACATATTAGGAGACATTGGAGTGATCAAAGAATGGAATACAAAATAAAAAGGAGAGAATGAACACATCACTCCCCCTATATTTAGGGTAAGAGAACCCTAAGTATAGGCAACAACAAGAGAGATGAAGGATGAAAATGAACGACGCAGTGGCAACATCCTCTATACTTAGGATAAAGTACATCCTAAGAATAGCCATAACTATCTAGAGATCTAGGGTGTAAGACAGTATGCAGAAGAAAGAAGGAGTAAAAAGAGGAAATACATATATACAAGCCGTATCGAGTGTTGAGGTGCCTCTCAATGAGCGCTAGGTTTTATGCCCCTAGCCATGCGCAAAGGTTAGGATAACATTGTGTTAAGGTTCAAGACGACATCTATCAGGCAAATGTTGTACTCTCGTCGTCATCTCAGTGTGATAACAAATCAATAGAGAGAAGAAAAACACCTGAATATGCAATCAAGTGGGTGTTCACTACCGGGAGAAAAGAATAAAAAACTAAGCAAGGATCTAGTAGCATGAAGGAATCATCAGCTTATAAGAAAGGAATGGATGATCAAAGCTGATATTAGCGAACACGAAGAAAGAATGATCACTCACGGAATCCTCCACAGTCTCAAAAATATGCAAAAAGTAAAAATCAGGAGACTCTATATGCAGTTCGATATCCAATGGAAATAAGGTTGAAAGATCAGAGAAAGCATTGAATATCTCCGAACATGGTTCATCCTCGTGAGGGTCATAAAGGAGAGAAGACTCAAAGGAGTCAGAAGAATTAGAAGACTCGATCTCATGATCCGACAGATCAGATGCACAATCGGAGAGTGAAACTGAATGCAAATAAAATGTTGCATCTTCCCGCAGACAACCCTTAGGGACTAATGCAAACTGATCAGTGAATAATGGGGCAATTCTAGCATCTATATTCTCATCCCCAAAAAAGTTATCAATCCCATTAATCAGGAGGATAAAAGGCCGGTGGTAGGGGCTTACTAGATATGGCATATCAATATGTAGCTCCTCACTTAGAAACATTTGCTAGAATGGCACATGGTATTTGTTAAAATCATATGTGCTCTCTATGGGGATAAGGAATTCAGGAGGAGGAAAATGGGTCGGATGATAGAATGTCTAAAACAATGCGGATTCCTGCTCTGTATCATGAAGTACCACAAACAAGGGAACATCAGACTCCTGAATCATTGTGCAGAACTGACTCAAGGAATAACATCTGGAAATGAAAACACACAACATCGATCTCATCATAGAAATCTGTACGGCCTCTATGATCACATCCTCAACATAGTGTGCAAGAGCAGAAACATAAATAATAGCATCACACCAATCATGTCCAATATTCGCTTAAGGAAGCACACTCATTCTAGCCATAATTCTGCCTAGCTCACTGATAAAATTAAATACATATTTACATTTTTTATTTTATTTTTTCTAATTTTATTTATATACTTAAATAAATATAGGTATATATATTATATGCATATTATACCTATATAGTTTATTGTATTATTTATTTTAATGTATTTTTAATATTTTTCATATTTATATTTTTAAATTATTGTAAATAATATTTACAATTATTTAAAAATATAAAAATTGTAAAAACATAAAGAATGAATTAAATGAATAAAATATGCAACAATTAAATGAATAAAATATGCAAGTATATACTGCAAATGGCACCCCAAAAAGTCGTCCTTTGTATTTTAACTCCATTTTTAATGAAATCACCTTCATTAGATAGATAATTTAATTTAGAATATAATGGAGGTGAGTTTGATGAATTTTGAGCTTGTATGGAGAAGATATTAATCTGTGCAGTTCGGTTTATGGCCTTTTCATCTGTGTATCCCTGCTAAACAGTGTATTATTTTTATGTGCAATTATTTTTATAATTTTTGTATTTTTAGTACACATTTCGTGTCGAGCATTTTATTATTTATGATTTATAAAATTAAGGATAAAATAAAGGAATAAAGAATGAAAATTAAGGCTTTATATACAGTATTTGGCCCTTATCTCCCCCTTCTTTACTCCTTTTCGACCAAGTCAATATTGACTTAGTCTCGAAGTTTAGGGTTATTCAATATCTTTGTTACTTCATTTATTTTCCTTTCTTTTTCTTTATTCTTATATTTGATTTTTAAATGCAAGTATTTATGCATTATTTGCAAACGAATAATGTATGTTAATTCGTACAATTTATCTGTATTTACATGTGTTTCTCTAGGGATTTAACGATAAAATAAAGGAGTAAACGTGAATGAATGGGTATTCGTTAATTGACACTTAGGTTTTGAATCAAGATAGTAGAACTACCTTGTTCTCATATTTGCTAAAGTGTTGACACTCAAGTTTCATGAAACAATTCTTAATCTTATCCCATATGAGCATCATTAGATTAGGTTGAAACTCAAACCTCTCACCCAACTTCCTCGGCAAAACAACGACCCATCACAATATTTAGGCTATTATGCAAGTGTTGGTCATATTCTTTTGATAATGGAGATTCTACATGCAATATAGCATGTATATCTTTCAAACTAGGGGGTTCAAGTTATTAAGTTCTAAGACCATAATGATCAGGAATGGTTTAAAATCTGAGTCAAATGTCACTCTAAATCAAGTATCCTGAACTACACAAGTCTATGTGATGTGAAAGTGTCAGGGACAAAACCATTTATTAGTTAGTATTTTTAGATTTATTTTTATCAAATAATTTTGTAAGTATATACAAAAGTAATGTGTAAAAATCATTAGTAACTTTTTGCAAATAATATGTAAAACATGTTTACAAAACCATGTCACATATGTATAAAGAGTTTCAAAATGTTTCACAAGTCATTTTTTGTTATCAGTTTCAAATCCCATTTTGCAAACAATATATAAAATATTTTTACAAAACCAAGTCACATATGTATTGACATTTTCCACACATTTCACAAATCATTTTTCAAAAATCAATTTCAAAACTATCCATTCTGGTTTTACATTTGTTTGAATAAAAATGTTTATCTAATTCAATGCGTCTAACTAAAAAATCATTTCTTCTTCTAATTTATGTATCATCCTATTCATTTCCACTGAATTCTTTATCTCATAATTCCTTCCACTCTAATAATAACTTATCCATAATAATTCACAAATCCAAATCGGCTAACTGATTTATTATAGCACCTGCTCCGATTAAGATTTCTTTATTTCAAAATGTCTCAAAGCCTTGGGTAGAAAAAAAGCGGGACGATGTATTTCCATGATTGGATTTCATACTGAATAAACCTCGTAATCATAAGAAAGTAGGGTTTTTGGTTATAGGCACATGAAGAGAAAAATCAAGATAGGTTCCTATGAGATCCCCCCTTAAAATTTTCACGTGAGGGTTTCTTGTCGTCCGTCTCAAGTAGTTACAATAAGTAAAGAAAGGAATTCTTTTTTTCTTTATTTCAGTTTTGTTTGTCTCGAAAACCCCACAAAAAGCTACTCCTTACTCAAACTTCCAGTTAGGGCCAACCTATATATATATATATATATATATATATATATGGATTCCTTTTTACTTTGACTTTCACTTTTTGAATCACTTATTCAATAAAAACATAAATGAAATGTGAAATTATTGAGTAGTCTATTTTCTCTCGAATAATGAATCCTCTTAGAGGAATACTTTGAAACTTGTAACACAAGGGATTTACTTGTCTCTATTCACTTATTTATATATTGTTCCATTTGATCTTTTAGGTCTCTACTCCTCTCACCTCGTTGGTTATACCATGATGTTCCTTTAAGCATATATGTGATAGATATACCTTAGTAACCATACTATATCCTATTTGCTCACTTGATGGGAACTCCCTTCTAAAAAAAGGTGAATTCCATATTTTTTCCAAGAGGTATATATAACAATTTCTTTATGGAATCAACCATAGATCAATTCCCACCCTTTTTTTAATTTGGAAATATTGAATACACCCAAAATTCTGAGCTTCAAGTTACTCTTTCCAAGATACATGTCAAAGACAAGGGCACCCCAAACAAATTGAATGGGATGACTGTTTATTAGCATGAACCTGTAAAATGAAAGTTTCGATTAAATCACACATAGTAGTTGATGAATTGTCAATTAGCTAAAATAATATGCTCTTTTTATAGCATGGGCCAATCAACAATCACTCAGATCCAAGAGAAGATCTTCATGAAGAGTTCTCAACTTGAATTTATACTTGAGCAAGTCCAGGGTCAAACACAAGGACACGAGCAATTATCTAATTAAATTTAGGAGTCAACTAATTAATTAAGCAATTTATAGGTTCTAGGTCAAGCAAAATGTGAAGAAACATAAACAGTATGCATTTTTTAAAACATTTTTACGTCATTAGTTTACTTGACAAAAAATGATACAATATACTCACAAAGACAAACAACACACAATAAGCTCCTGATTAAATGAAATAAATACTTGCGAGATCAATTGGTTATTTAATGATAAATCAATTCCAAGAAAATAGCAAATTCAACCTTAATATCAATCAATTCTGAGTGAAAAAATGCTCAATAGACAAAAATAGCACTTTAAAATTTAATGCATGAAATGTAACTCACATCTATAATTAAATTGCATCAGATTAAAGAGCACAAAATTAGCATTCAAACGACACCAATTTCATTAAAAATGGATAAGTGATTCATAAGTTATTAATAGAACAATGCAAGTCATATATACAATAAAACACTAATTATTTAATTACAAATAGGTCCAAATTGGACTTAAAAGCAAATACAGAAAGTTGCCAGGGTATTAGTGCAATTTTTCCATGGATGGGACTTATCTGTAACATTGAATCTTCCTGTAGATGGTCTGCAATTTGCCTAGACGCACGTGCGCACTACACGTGATCGGGGCTAGGCTCGGGCCACGCCTCGCTCGCTGGTGCATCGTGGCAAGTTCGATTGCTCCCTTCCTCAGGGTTGAATCGATACTTTGGGTTGATGATCGGGTATATCAGGGTCGTTGGATATGATATGGAGGACCATATCAAACAACGGTTGTACGTTGCGTTCTTCCCTCTCCTCTTTGGAAGACGCGCATGGATGGAGCTCTGGCAAGACCTCGTTTCCTTCTCCGAACATGTCTACTAAATCTGAAGGTTATAGAACCTTCCTCGAGTCATGGCGAAGAAGACGATAGCCTTATGAAGGCCAGGCGTGTGCTAGAAAGCTCCATCGATGAAGTGGCTTCGGTGACTAATGTTGAGATCAGAGCTCGAGTAATTTTCCAATCATTGAGCACCTACAATGATTAATTGCACATAACAATCAATTGCAAATCTCATTAGATGAAATGA
The DNA here is from genome assembly GCA_037367405.1 of Ottelia alismoides. Classification (NCBI taxonomy): domain Eukaryota; kingdom Viridiplantae; phylum Streptophyta; class Magnoliopsida; order Alismatales; family Hydrocharitaceae; genus Ottelia; species Ottelia alismoides. The sequence continues at coordinate 164,773 of JAZKJV010006660.1, forward strand.
AGTGGGATGATGAGCTTCTGGAGGTGAGAGAATCGAGCCCTAAGTGGGTTACTAGCCTTTGGATGGTTAGTGAGAAATCAAGGCGAATCAGCTTATGGATAAGCAATCAAAAAAGAAAGGTGAATGCATGTGGATGAACAATGAATGATGATACTTTTCCAATGCTTAGATGCATGATGAATATGAAAGAACACCGGAGAGAAATTGGAGAAATACTGAGAAGACAAAGATCAGAAGCTTTACCTGGAGATGACCCAAGAAAGAAGATGGAGCATATGGAGGAATTGGGAGGTGAAATAGACCTGGAGGTTGGAGATATTGAAACTCCGATATTCGATTGATGGTCTATAAGTCACAGGCTCGAAGCTCGAGCAACTAGTGGGTTGCAACACAAGAAGGAATCTCGTGGATCTCATCTGAGAAGATGGCACCGTTCTTTCTCTCAAGACACTCTCACACTCTGTCACATGTTACGATTGAGGTTGGGGGTCCCTCTCCAAAGTGGCAGATGACAGTTGTAGAGGTAGGAGAAGGGGGTTTGAGGGATGAGGTTTGGGTGGTTCCAAGTGGTTGATAAGGTGGTTTCAATCACATGTAACCGATGAAGGAGGTAGGATTAGGTTGGTATGGAAAGTTGGTGTGGAAGAGAATGGTTTGAGGGAGAAGAATGTGGAAGAAGTTGGGTGAATGGTTAATGGAGGTTGTTAGAAAAAAATGGAGAAGTTGGTGATGCAGAAGGGTCGCAACCCTTGGAGGATGAAACTTGGAAGTCGAGAAAGACTTCCACGACATTGGATCTTAAGATCCAATGGTCTGGAGTGAGGCAAATGACAAAGAAGGAGTGGGGCGACACGGTACACTGAGATGGTGCCACGTGGCCCAATGAAAATAAAGAGAAATACATAAAATGGAATAAATTGAAAAAGAAAAATAAGAGACTCAGATTATAAAAATGGAAAACATGAAAGTTGTGATCTCGATGAGATCCACAACTTTCATGAAGAAATCAAAAAGAATCAAAATCTTCTATATACAATAAATAATTTTTAAGTAATTTAAAGTATTAAATTACTTAATTTTAATTTTTTTTATTATTTTTATGATATTTTATCCTACAAATTAGGTTAAATTAATTATGTACAATATTATTCTATTGTTTATTGGATTTTTAATAAAAAATATATACATAAAATAATAGTATAATAATATACAATAATTATAGGTCATTATTTACGAGACAATATTAGTTAATTAGTGATAATTGTCAATGATTTTTATTGGTTTTCCTAAGCAAGAGAGATACAATAATAATGTAGATGAATATGGGATTCATCGCCCCCATATACTTAAGCTAAGCTCATCCTTGAGCTAAAAAAATAAAGAATCATTTAAAGAGTTAGATTAATCAGTGAATTCCCTGACATGTGCATATGAATAGACAATGACATGTGCATATGAATAGACAATGCTTAAGAAAACCAAAATTCTTGATTTTAGAGATCCTACGACTCTAAGTTCAACCTCGTCTTAAACAATAGGAATTCAACTCCTCTAATCATCAAACTCTCAATGTATACATCTATAATAATAAATTTGACATTAATGTGTTGACTGCATTCACAAGAATAGAGTTAGGATGTCCCCTAAAGTTCCAATACTAGAGATTCTCTTAAAGACTAAATCCTCAACACTAGAGATTAAATCTAGTCTTACTTCAATCCACTGTCTCTTTAGTTTGTCAGACTTTAAAATGTGGATAATAGGTCAGATAATGGAAGAAATCAGATGGTGTCATCTTTTCTCCATCTCATTGGAACAATGTATCTCTCAATGCCTTATTAACTCAACACAATTATATTTTATTGCTATCAGTATGTCCGTCAAAAGAAGTTGAGTCGTATGCACTTGTTTTCCTGGGAGTACACTGGGGCACATCTTTTTTAAGCATCTAATATACTTACACCCAGACTTGTATTGCTTATGATGCATAGTCCTTTTTGAGGTACTCGACTTATAAAAGCCTAATAGTTTGGTCCAAATAGACACTTAAAGGTTGGGAGCGCTCGATTTGGTGCAAGCTCATATGATTGGAACTTTGTAATGCTTTGAGCTTTTCTTTCCATCATCATTTTTTCTTTTCTTTTTGGCTAGCTCCACTGCTTTTACCAAGGATTGGCACACACTGATCAACAAATTAATTCAATGAAATCACACCCTGGCACTTAGATTTTGATCAAAAAATTAGTATGAGAACCATGACCCATATTGGCTAAGATGCCGACATTCAGGTTTCATGAAGCCATCATTATCTTATCCCATCCTCGAGTATCATAAAATCATGTCCAAATTTGAATATAAAATTCCAGTTCCTCAACTCATCGTAATAATGAATGTATTCGTGCAAGTGAGTGATGGTCATATTCTTTTAGGAGGAGGTTAAGCATGCATATAGCACACATATATTTCTAACTAAGAAAGTTTGAATTATTAAGTCTAATACCCTAATGATTAAGATATATTAACTCTAAGTCTCTGGATCTCATTAATCAAGTGTTAAAGATCTCAACAAGCCTTGAGTGCAAAGTGAAAGTGTCAAGTAAAAATACCAAATTAATTAGTTTATTATTCACAGATTTTTTTGAAGAAGTTGTTTATTAATAAGAATTATATAACATGTACCCTTAAAGAACAAGAACATAACACAACAGACACATAAGACACTACAAGGATACCCACACAACACAACAAACTTCAGACTCTCAAAGATCAGTCTTGAATCTTCTAGGTTTAAAATCACAGGCTGCCTTATGTTTAAATTGTTTCTTCCCCACAGAGTAAACCTTAGAATCGGAATAATAAAGATCTTCACCAACTTGGAAAATAAATCACTGAAAATTATACAATTCTTCCTCAAATGTAATATCCTTAACCACATGGGAAAACCTAAAATTATCCAAAATAGAGGTAACACATATCCAAACCCTTGGTTCATGTAATGGACTTCTGGATTTTCCTTAAAAGAGAAAAACTAGACATATGTGTACAACCTAACTTACAAGTAGGACGACAATCAAATGACTGAATATCCTCAACAAAAGGTGTAGGTTCCTCCATGTCTAACTCTTCTAACAAAATATCATCTTCCTCAAGCAGCATCCCTCTATTCAAAGAACTCCTTATCGACTTGATCTTCCAAAATATCGAGTTTGAATCGAGAAATTCCTCCCATGATTGACTCTATAGAGAACTAATTATAGGCACCCTTTTATAGCCTAAGAATCGAACGGTTCAAAATCTAACCGTTACACCCAAAGCACCCGTTCAGAACTATGACTTTTCTTGAAAAAATGAAGTAAGGTTTAATTTTTATTTTTTTATTTTTTATTTATTTTAATAGAAGAATATTGTAAATATATATAGAAAATAGTGAGTATAAAGTCAAAACAAATTCTTTACCCATTTGAAAATAATTTGTAAAATATTTTTCAAACAAATTAAAAAATATATAAATTTTCCAGACATTTTACAAACTATTTTTACAAAAAGTTTTCAATCCTCATATACATATCCCAAAATAAATATACAATATATGTGAAAGTACGAGCTATGACTGAAAGTATATATGCAATATATGCAGACACCCCCTACACATGGCTTGTACTATACCCTCATGGCACAAAGTAGAATGAAGACATAACTTGTACTAAGAATAAAGAGGATAGAGAAAAGCAGGGATAAGACAATAGGTCGGACCCCCATATACTTAGGATTTGAATAGCCTAAGTGCAGGATAGGAAGACAACAAAGATGGGTACAAAAAGAATAGGTTAACAAGAATAACAAGGTCTCAGTCTCCCCTATACTAGCCCGAAAATAGGCTAAGTATAAATAGTGAATCAATAATGAAGAGACTGAGAAGAATATATAAGATACTGGGTGGGATTCCCCTATACTTAGGATCTCACAAGCCTAATTTAGGAGTAAGAGAAGAATCTACATCCATAAAAGAATACAGTCAGAGTGAATAAAAGAATAGATGAATATCTAAGATAATGAATCTATCTGATCTGAATCTTTAGCTGCGACTTCACGATGTAGCTGATATATCTGCAAATGACTCAATCAACATGAATTCAATCACTTCAATTGGAGTCAGTTATTCTTTAAATTCGACAAAGTACTTCAATAGGTGTTCATTGACCAAGAAGGAAGGTGCACCATCTGTGAGATCTGTTATCTTTACACTTCCATTTCCATGCACTTCCTTGACTATATAAGGACCTATCCATTTAAATGTAAGTTTCCCGTGGAAAATCTTTTACTTCACATTAAACAACCATAGCTTCTATCCAGGGATAAAGTTCTTGCATCTAATATGTGAATCATGCCACTTATTAACTTTGTCCTTATAGATCATGTTGTTGTTGTTGTTGTATGCTCGATTGTGGATCTCCACAAGCTCATTAAGGTTTAGGTCTCTATACAACTTTCCTAAGCGACAACTCCAATTGATTTCCCATTTAGACTTGTGAATCAATTCAGCGGTAAAAAGACATGGTGTGCCATATATCATTCTAAAAGGTGAAGTGCCCAAAGGGGTCTTGTAAGCCATCCTATCGACCCACAGAACTTGGTCTAATAATTGGGACCAATTCTTCCTATCGGGATGGACTAAATTCACAAGAATACTCTTCACCTCTCTATTGGAAACCTCTGCCATGCCGTTCGATTGAGGGTGGTAAGGACTAGTTACTTGGTGTTCAAACTTGTAGTCCTTAGCTAATGATTTCATCTCTCTGTTCACAAAATGGCTACCCTCATCAGATACCAAACTTTTGGAACATCAAACCTTGAAATAATATGATCCTTTATGAATTTACAGATAGTCCTACTAGCCTCCACCCATCTCGAAAGGTAGTTGACCATTAATAAGGTGTATTCAAAATTGTCACTGTTGGGAAAGGGACCCATGAAATCTATGCCCCATGCATCAAAAACATAACAGAAAATCACAGGATGCATGGACATCTCATCTCTACAGTTAACCATCCCTCCCATCCTTTGACAATCAGGGCACAACCATATAAAATCAGTGGCAACTCTAAACAAGGTCGACCAAAAGAGTCCACATTGAATCACCTTGTGTGCGGGTCTTTTTCCTGAATGGTGTCCTCCAGACTCAAGAGAATGACAATGTGTGAGGACACTCTGGTAATCCTCCTAAGTTATACACCTTCTCCAGATACAATCCGATCCTTCTAAGAAAAGGAATAGATCCTCCTAATAGTATTTCCTCGAATCTGACTTCAGTCGGTAAATACTTATCCTATTCCAACCTTGGAGAATTCGCTTGGAAATAAGATAGTTCACCATGTTGGCATACCATGGAAGTGAATTAATAACACAGATCGAATTATCTAGGAAGGTCTCTCTGATAGGTTCATAATCAGAGGAATCCTTCAACTCTATTCTCGATAAATGCTCAACCACTACATTCTTGACTCCAGGTTTATCCTTAATTTCCAAATCAAACTCCTGAAGTAATAAAATCTACCTAAGAAGACACACCTCCACATCCTTCTTTTTCATGAGATACCTAATGGCTGAATGATTAGTATAAACGGTCACTTTTGCACCCAAAATATAAGACCTGAATTCCTCAAGAGCCCATAGTACAGTAAGCTCCTTTTCGATCACTGTGTAATTTTTCTGTGCAGGGTTTAAAACTTTGCTCGCATAGTGAATGGAAAACGAGATCTGATGTCGCCTCTGCCTCAATGCGACTCCTATAACAAAATCTGATGCATTAATCACGATCTCAAGGGGAAGAGACCAATCCAGATCTTGCAGAATAGGCAAGTCACAAATCTTTCTTTTTAGTAGCTCAACGGCATATATACACTTGTGATCTACAATAAACTCGGTGTATTTACCTGAGAGTTCAGTCAGTGGTCAGGCAATCTTAGAAAAATCCTAAATAAATCTTCTATACAATCCAACATGCCCTAGAAATGATCGCACTGACTTGATGTTGGTTGGTGGATCAAGTTTCTTAATCGCATCCACCTAGGTAGGGTCAACCTCCATTCCCTTTTTAGAGATGACATGCCCCAACACGTACCCTCCTTAACCATAAAATCACTCTTTTCCTAGGAGAGTACCAAATTAACCTATCTATACCTTTGTAGAACTCGGTCTAAGTGCGCTAAACATGAATCGAATGAATCATCATGGACCGAGAAGTCATCCATGAAGATCTCCAAAAAATCCCCCACCATTTCGGCAAATACAACGATCTTGCATCACTGAAAAGTACATGGGCATTGCATAGCTTGAACGACACGCGCCTAAACATGTACTGCCAAAAGGACAAGTGAAAGTGGTATTTTTCTGATCTTTGGGAGTGATTGCTACTTGGTTGTAACCACAATACCCGTTAAGAAAACAAAAGAACTCCTTCCCCTCTAATATCTCCAAAACCCGATTAATAAAAGGTAGGGGAAATTGATCTTTCTTGGTCACAACATTCAAACATATGTAATCGACAAAGACACACCACAACGTGGGTACTCGTATCTTGATCTCAACTCCCTCCTCCTTGGTGACCGTTTGAATTCCCGACTTCTTCGGGAAAACATGAAGGAGGGCCACCCACTTGGAATCAGAGATGGGGTATATAAATCCTGCTCCACACCATTTCTCAATTTCTTTCTTAACTGCTTCCCAAAGATTTGAATTAAGTCTTCTCTGAAATTCACGGGAAGTCCTAGAATTTTCCTCAACATAAATGTAGTATGAGCAATGAGCGGGGTTAATACCCACTAGATCTGACACTGTCCATCCTATAGCCTTGCAGTTCTTCTCTAGCACTTTTAACAACCTAGACTCCTATTCTACGGTCAATTTAGAACTAATGATAACATAAAATCTATTTTTAGGCCATGTAAGGAAGGAATATTTGAGTGTAGGAGGCAGCAGCTTCAGCTCTGGCAATGAAGTATCATCAATAAAATTCAGCTAAACTATTGTTGAATCTAGTTCCGTGCTGCATGAAGGTGGTTCTAACTCTGTAGTGCTAGCCACCAACTATACTGAACAAGGAGTCAGATCGCCAAAGAAACACGGTAGTTCGATCAAAGCCACGTCCGACTCTAAGTTTAACTCCTTTGATTGTTCCTTAAGAGTAGGAACTGACAGATCTGCATCGATCTCTGAGTCATAAAAGGAATAGATAAACGATCCATCTCTTAAGAAACCTGGCAATACCTCATAAACTACATCATGTACACTATCCTCTCCAGATGAGAGGTTCTCACTCAGTCCTACCAGGTTTTGTTTTTATTCCCCAACTATGCTAGTAAATATGCAATCCGCTTCGGAAGATGAAGAGAAGTATGTACTTGATTTTGAGTCAGGTCTCTGCCATTTCATTTTCTTCATTCCAAGTTCCACTTCTCCGCCTGGAGAACAAACTTCATCATCCACGTATGATAAGGAAGCTCCAATGGTCCTAAGGAAAGCATGCCCAAGGATGATACGTGGTTCTCTCCAATGATTGGGGGTATCCCTCTCAAGGACATTGAATTCCACTATGTAATCTTGCCCCTCAATCAAGATGATAACATCCTTGACATCTCCCTTTGACTTCATCATAGATCTATGAACTGGAGTAATGCTCTAGATTTACGGAGTGGACCCAACTCTATCTTCTCATATAACGCAAAAGGAAGTAAGTTGATCGAAGAACCGTTATCTAGGAGAGTGCGTTCAAATGCTATGTAATTAATATGACTCACCACATAATGCGCATATAAATCTCTCTTCCTCCTTGGTAGCTGTTGGTTCTTGGGACAATATGTAGTGGCAACCGACAAAACATATGTCTTGGCATAATTGTTCGGTTTCTTCTTGCTAACCCTATTCGGTGTACAACGTATCTTCAAGTACTTTTGGAAAGCAGGATGACTCATCACATACTCATCAAATGGCACTTTCACCATAATGTTGTCCTTACAAAAACACACCATTTCAGGATCATCTTTCCGAATCTTTTTGATAGTGTGCTTTCCTACCATAAGAGCACGGGGGAAAGGGATTAGACAAGCAATAGAATGAAAAGAATCTGAATCATAAATAGAAACATGCTCTTTATTCCTAGAAACAGAGTTCTTCACAACGGTATCTTTTAAAAATAATTTGGAACTTGAAACACAATTATCTACTATAGGATGGGGAATGTCTGCTGAAGGTACATTCTCCTCAACTAAAGTTACAAGGTCCTCCGTAGACTCTGAATCTTCTCCTAGTTGTAGTAGTTCTCGCGTACTCCTTCTCTTCCTTCTTGCATATTTCTCCGCCTCATGATGAAGATGATGCTGGCGATGCTTGACCTCGTCATCCTCTGAAGACTCCTTAGGGTGAGTGTCAAATGTCCTCTTCATATCCCTTGCCCGATCAGGCACGACTACGGTCCTTCCTCTTCTGAGTGACATGTGATTAATGCAATCAAAAGGAAGGACCTCATGCTCATGTTTTGTGAATCTAAAGAGTATACTTGATTATATATTTGTTGCTGTTGAATCTTGTTCAGGCTGTTGGGTTTAGCCTAAACCTGGGTGGGAATGGATGTAGAAGGGGCAGTCTACTCGTCGTGCAAACGAGATAAGTGGTTGAGGTCAACCTGCAAATCATGTTTTTCATTCTCTTAGGAACATAAATCCTCGAGAATCTAACCTAGGAAATCTGTGGGCCTGGACAATCACGACGGTTGTTGTGAAGAAGGGTAAGGAGAACGTGAAGATTGGTCGTGATGGCCTTGGTACTGCTATTGTTGAGGCTGATGCTGCACATGTGGGCCTTGCTAGCCCTCGTGGTACGTCTGCTGACAGACGTACAACTACTATTGCCTCGGTGCCTGAGAATGATAGGCTCCAGAGCTCTGCTATGCTGGAAGAGGTGTAGGAGCAAATGACATGTAAAAAGCTAGGGATGCTGGCAAGAGAAATGGTCCCCTAAATTCTCCTACCTGGTAGGATCATGTGTTTACCACACACCATTTACCTCCCACACCTTGGAAGGCTCCTCGGTAACTGTCTCCACGGATGGTGGCTACTTCTGATAAGAATGGGTTAGAGTCTGGTCCTCTACCCACGGCTGGGGTGTTCCTGACATCGACTGCTCCTGAATGTTATGGAAACGATACACGAGAGTAACAGATGCAGTCACGATAGGTATCTTGATCTTAGATATGTTCTCTGGCAACTCTACCATCTGTTTCGACAGTTTGGATAAGTTGTTGTCCAACTCATCCATCCTCCTGTCGACCTCTCTACAGCTGTTAATTTATGTGCTACGATACCCATGTCAGAAGGATCAATTGCAACCTTCACTCCCCCTCTAGGTAAGAGTGGTAAGGGGGTATCTATCTGAGCTCTGCTTACGGTCTATGCTCGACTCGTCTCAACCAGTATCTCACACACCTTCCAGACGATGTCCGCACCATGTGAAGTGTAGTTGCCTCCACAAGCAGCACTAACCAAACCCCGCACCTCAGGGTTTAGACCGCAATACACTAAATGAACCAGGATGGTAGACTTAAAACTGTAACAAGGAAACTTTTCAAGATGTCTTTGAATCTCTCTCATGTATCACAGAATGCTTCATTGGAAAGTTGGGAGAAATTAGGAGAAATTAGTGATGCATGGGCACATCAAGTTAGTTCTACTCGAAGGGTAGAACTTCTTCAAGAAAAGGCCCTTGAATTGCACATAGGTAGATACAACTACCCCCAGGTTCTTCATCCAATAATCAACCTTTTCTTTCAAGTCAAAAGGAAGGGCTTTGAGCCTAGTGTAGTCTTGGCTAACCCTAGGATGCCTAAGGTTAGTACAGACCAACTCAAAGTCCCTAAGTAATGCAAATGGTTCCTCATGTGCATTCTCGTGAAAGTGAGGTAACAAACTGATAAATTGTGGCTTTAACTCATATTCTACTTCAGGTTAAACTGGACTCAACCAATTTGTCATTAGTATTGTCTAGGGATATAGGCTGCGTCCATAGGTACATCTAATCCCAGGTTTAGCTGTCCAATCTGTGCTCTCAATAATGTTGCATTATACTCTGAAGCAGCTAGCCTAGCTAACACCATTTGCATTAGATCTTCACGCTCTTTATCATCTTCGTTCTATCTCTTGGGAGGCATCATAAATGAATCTTCTAAACCTTCATCAAATAGAGGATTGGAGTGAGATCTTGATGAAGACATTGAAATCAAATCAATCTCACCAAGACAATCGTCTTCCTTGGTGAGAAGAGAAGAAAGAAAGGGATTGATTGAGATATAACCTCTCCCTAAGAATGAACATGATATACCAAATTGAAATAAGAATTATTCTAGATCTGGGAAGGTCCACGAGAAGAAGGTGGTAGGACCTTGGGATATGTGATACTTGGACGAGTCAAGGAAAAGTTCGTGAAGTCCGAATAAATTTCCGACCAACTATCCATCTTTGATCTCAAAGAGAATACCAGAAATGAGCATGCTCGATTCAAAAAAACACTTACACTACGATGCACGCAAATGTGTGGAAAGAACTCACACAATACAATGTAAACAAACCCCTTTTAATAGATTTACTAATTCAACACATGAAAGCTGTAAGAGTTCGGCCTTATTTAACTTGTCAATTTTAATCGGCGATTCAAACATATCTTATTCAAGCACCAAGGGGTCTCCTACTACACCCAGTTGAAGTCCTATAAGCCCTCAATCAATGGAGTCATCTTCCTGGGCTGTTGGGTTCAATATCGCACCCCAAAAGGAACTTATAGGCGCAAGCAATCAAAATGTACTTCTAAGGTCGGAGGCAACCACTTGTATCTCCCAAAATCGGTAAAAGTCACACCTGAAGACCCAGGGTTTTTGGCTCTAACCTTAGGGATTCATCCTCACCCACTCTGTATGGGGTAAGTACTTCATACAATGAGATTTTTACTGCTCATAGTACAATGTGAATTTTATTCCAAATTATTTAAGTCAACTTGCATTAATTCCATTCTAATTTTAATTTATGCACCTTTGGTGTTAACAATTGGCTATTATTTTGGAGACATATTTAGATATTATAAATATATTTTATTATCCAAAAAAATTATCTTAGAAATTCATAAACAAGGGATTTTCATTTTAGTGAAAAAACAATATGAAACACACATCAAATGTAAACCAATGAGCCCCTCGCGTAACAGATATACAAAACCTTGTTCACCTAGGGTTTTGGATCATATACAATACCTTTGACCAAGGCTATGATACCACTTGAAGTCTAGGGATTATGCCTTAGTGCATCACGGAAGCATGTAGATCGCATCGAATGTGATCTAGGTCAACTAGTCATACTAGTTGCAAGGGGCAAAAAAATTTTTAAAAAATAAAATAGATGATACCACATGAATCGTAAACACTTCTCAAATCATTTCATCAAGATCACAGACGAGTAATTAGGATTACCTATTGGAGCATGTTTGCTATCGTTAATTTTTGAAGTAAGAGATTCTCTTATCTCAAGTCCGATCTGACGTAGAAACACTTGTGGGCACGTAGATGACATACGAAGCTCCTGCAATCCGAGTTGATGATCCAATGTTGGAATCTCCTGATTTTGTCTCACGAAATATGATCCTTCTTCACGAGCAAGGAGTACTGAAGAAGAAGGAGATCCACGAGCAGTTGATTCGGCAACACAACGATGTTACGACTATGTCGATGCTCTCAACAACCCTAAAGTGGACGACCACTAGGTTGAGAGAGATAGAGAGAGGCTACGGATGTGTATGAGCGAGAGAGAGATTTTTTGCTCTTAAAGTTGTGTAGTTAGAAAAGGCTGGGGCTACCCTTCCTTTTATACTATATTGGATGGTGGAGATGCACTCCTGATTCAAACCAATGGTTGAGATTTTGTTGCAATAATTTACAACAACAAATAACTAATTTAAAATAAAATAAATATATTGCAAATAATCTTCAATATATTCAATTTAATTCAAATCAATTTCATATGGAAATAAAGGAAAGATGACAAGCCTCCTTCCCAATATAGAGTGGACGACCAACATGGAGTAGGACTCCAAGGTGGTTGTCCATCCTTTTGAAGATGAATGGGGATCTCTTCTTCCTTAATGGTGAGATCTCATATCTCATCAAATATTTCACATGTGCAACAACTACTATTGCATAATTATTCACCAAAATAATTCCAAATTATTTTGTGATAATTTCAATCATACCAATCACATATGAATCATATTCAACCAACCAACACAAAATGTAATTTGTATTTATAATTAATTATCCAATGTGAATCCAATTCACATCAACATTTAATTCCTAGATTCTATTTACAATTAAATCTATCCAACATATCATAATTCACATTTATAATATTTATAATTATTATGGATAGTGATATCCATATTAATCATATCCGTGATAACTAAATCATATTTAATTATCTTATATTTCAATTCTCATTTGTCCAATATACGAATCATATTCATGTTATTCATATAATTAAACCACATCTAATTATCCATTTATCATTGCTCAGATACATTACTACCAATTAAATTATTCTTAAACTCTTTCAAGAACAATGTGCTTTCTCTGCAGATACTTGGAGACAAGGACTGGGCGATTGTACATTCCATGTATAGTGACTTGGATTGAGATCATATCTCAAATCCAAATCTTAGGGACCTCTTATAGATGTTTGATTAAATCAAACTGTGAATCCAATCTTCTTATTGCATATGAATCATATTCAGATCCCAACAATTGGACTAAGATCATATTATTAATCTATCAAGAGGAGTCACTAAAATCCAAACCTATTTCATCACTCCATCGGAATGGAAATGCCTTGTTTATACAATTATTTACGATAAAAACACATCTGCGAGTATTCCTAATACTCGTACATCCTGCATACTATAAGATCTTGGTTAAACCTGCAGTATTAAACCATATTTGAACTCTCCTCTTCATGGTTTTATCATTAAGTTTCTCATTTGATCATTGGGAGTTGGTATCGATCATATACTTTCCAAAGCATATATCATACCTATAAATTCTGTCAAGCTTCCAAAGCGAGACAATCGTGCATGAAAATTTATCCCAATATCTCATGAATGAGCTCATGTCTTCTATTCAGTAATGAACCTATATGACCCCTTTGAGAGATTGTATTATTCATATGTCATTGTATGCACACCAGCTCGCCAGTGTATAGACCTTGTCTAGGTCATCAACCCATCAGTCTTCCAAATGTACATATTCAGACATATAGTAACACATCTGTCTCTGATCAGAGGATGCATGCCTAATCTTCATAGTATACGACACAGGTCTTTGTTATTTTGATCTCGCTAAGTCAACTCTTTGACCTGACTTATCTAACACTTCTAAATCTCTATTCTTATGCAGAGGACCTGTGTCAAGAGATCGATTTGATACCAGCCTTTAGAGAAGAATTACCATCTTCTTCTCAGGCTGGAAATCCATTTCTAATAATCATTTGATGGTACTTGATGAGCCCTCAATCTAACTCTTTAAATATCATCAAGCGCCAGCCTCTATGATTCAACATTTGAATTAACAGTTGTATGATCATTAAGATGGCCATGATAAATAACCCTTTATTGTACAGAGGGACCTTATAGTACATTCATTCATTTAATCTCAAATAAGGAGTGAAATAAATCGATAATCTTTATTGATGTATATAAGATTACAATAACATGTTATTGTAGAAATGGTTCGCCCCGGGATCACATGGCTAACATGAATGATGGTTTTGGTGGCGGTGAGGTCATCAACTTTCTATCTTACCTCTGCTCGGATCTTCACCAGTTGAGACAAACAGTCTAAGGTAAGGTTGATGGACGCTACCTTAGATGATTCAAAGTGCTGACCACACTGAGACTGGTAATGAATCTGTCGAGGCTGCGACTGATTCTGAGAATAATGCTGAGGAGGATACTACTGCAGATAGTAATGAGGAGGTGGAGGATACTGATTGTACTGAGCAACCACGTAATGGTAATATGATTGTTGTTGGCAGTACGCCATCTGCTGGTAAGATTGTCTCCAGGTATTGGCTTTTGGTGGAGATTGATGTTGCTAAGGCTGATTCTGGATAAATTTCCCATCATGAGATTGGTGGTACGCCGAATGGCATTCGATTGCCCCTGCTGATGTCCGCTGGGATTGGTCAGTCATAGTTCATTATTCCAAATGTCGTTGACCTCCTGAATTTGGGGTGGAGGCAGGAACAACGATCTACAAAGGATTGTGCTCCAGATGATACACTATCATCTGTTGATGTGACTGCGATGACGATGGTGCCTGATCAGGGACCTATACGTAATACATGTACTGGACAGATGATGGATGCTCTTGACTCTACAAATGTGATGGTTCCTTCGGCTTGGCAGGAGTCCTAGTTGATGCACTCAGAGACTGGAATGAGTTGATGATGCTCACTAAGAGGTCCAAATGATTGGTGATCTGGTCTAATTTGTCCAGGTTCTTTGTTCTATGTTCGATCACATATAAATTTTCAAGGTTTTGTGATCGTTTCTCTATTATGTCCACTCCGGATAGGTGGCTCCCAATGATGCTAAGATTGAAGATCTCATCCCTATCCTATTCTTGAGATGTCTTCATGTTGACGGGCTTGTGGTGGATCTGCGGTTATTTATGATAAGCATGAGATGAAGACACATCGACCTCTCCTTCGACCATTTCTTCAAAGATCTGCCAGATAACATCTTCATCTTTGTTGAAATGAGATCCGCCACATGCAACATCTATCAGCCTATGGCTCTCTTGATTCAGGTCCCTGAAGAAATGCTGGACCAAGCTGGTCCTCAGAATGTCGTGATGAGGGCACTTCTCTTGCAAATCTTTGAACCTTTCCCAGTCTTCATGAATGGACTCATGAGGTCCTTGGGAGAAGTTAGAGACATACGCACACATCTGATTCAAACTTTCGAGAGGGCAGAATTTATGGAGGGATGCTGACTTGAGATCCTTCCAGGTCGTTAATACTTTCCCTAAATGATTTGTCCAATAAAGAGCCTTATCCTGAAGGCTAAAGGGAAAGGCAATCATCTTAACTACGCCTAACAAGATGTTAGGATAGTGAGTGGTGTCGTAGATGCGACCAAAGTGCTAGAGATGAATATAAGATTCTTCATTTGTGTTCCCCTAGAATGATGGAATAAGTGATAAGAGTTGCAGCTTTAGTTCAAAATGTCCGTGGAACGATGGAATCTGAATCCACTTTTCCATCTGGCCAGCAACTAGATGGTATGTTTCTTCAATGTAGGCTTGAGAGCCTCTCTTCTTTCATCATCTTCCCCTCCATGAGGTCCATCTTCATGTGCTTCTCCTCCTCTTCCTCCTCCTTCTCTATTCTATCTATCTCTCCTCAGTTCCAATAACATTTCCTAGAAGGCAGCCTGAGTGACGGTATGTGCATTCAGTTATTCCTGAATCGACTATATGGAGGCGAGCATCTGAGCTTTCACTTCATTCTTCTCAACTTGCACCGATTCTCTTTTGGTGGAGCCATCTCTTAATTAGACTCATAGTGAATTGAATTTTGATCGGACTACAGATCTACATGATGAAAAGAATCTCGATCAGTCTTGAATGGTGCACCAGATGCAGAGAGATGCTCGAAATCAAGGTCAATTCTGAGGTTTATTGAATCAAGCAATGTGTATAGAGATAAATCAATCTCCATCCACAAAGAGGGAATGTTGAGACAAGAGTGATCCCGATTTATTTCGAATGAAGAAGACAGTGAGTCTTGAGAGTGGTTCGCAAAATCCGAACAGATCTCTCTGGAATCACTCGAATTGTTGGATATGTCGGGGTCATGGAATCAATGTGGTCGTATGTGGTGTCCAGACTAAACCATCCAAGACCTGAAATCTTGAGAAATAAGAGGAAATAAAATGAAGAATAATGAGTATAGAGATTCACAAGAAATAAAGTGGAGGAAATGAGAAAAGTCTCAAATGAGCAAAATGAAAAAGGGAATGATACAAGAAGTGAAAAAGAAAAGGCGCAAGTGCGTAGGACTATGATATTTTATCAAAATCTAGAACCAAGCATGACACCAAAGCAAATGGATTCACCAACTCAGCACCAGTGAAGTCATAAAACTTCAACTATTTTTATCTTATCAGTTTTATTATTATTCAGGCAATATTTTAGCAAGCCTTATTAGCTAAGCCTATAGGAGAGTGAATACTATCAGACAATTGGCATGTACTTCCCAATTCCTTTGTAACATGTAGCCTATACTTTTTAAGAGAATCCTTGCTATTAGCTCTAGATCCACTACTCAACCAAAGAATAGAGGAGAAAGCTGATAGGTGAAACTAAGACTTCCCTCTTGAATGGTACTCGACCGTTTTACGATGAGTCAGGGACTTGCCGTTGCAATTCCCCTATGCTAAGTACTTCAGACTAAGCCTGCAAGCAGACTTATCCCTACTCGCCTACACGCCAATAGAAGCACCAATACTTTGTGAATCCATTCAACAACAAGGCAGTATCCAGGCTGGAATTTTGGATCTATATCCTAGGGTCATGCCTTACTCTATCCGGAATGTACTTGAAAATAATGTGGGCTTTATGAACCCAATAAAATGAAGTCCACTAAATATTTTATTTAGGGTATGTTTATTTAGCAGTCCCCTTGTTTTAATTTTTGGATTTTCTCTTTTTAAGTATTTTTTCAATAATAATTGCCTAACGATTTTTCTATTTTCTTCAAACCTAAGTAAGTGAAAATAAAGGAATCCAGAAAAGCAATGCAAGTTAACACAATGATGGAATGCTCACCGTTGTTTTTGAATGATGAATACCCTATCAAAATCACTTGTAGTGCTTATTATCTCTCTCAATGCAGGATGCTAGACAGAAATTTAAAATTACACTACATGAGATGCAAGTCACTTAAAATCACCATAAGCATGAATTGCTATTAGCGTATGAACGAGATTAGTTTGACTAAGTCAAAGCGTATCAAACTAGAGGCACATACAAATAATTAAGCTTGGGAACAAGTTATTGAGTCAAACGATCCTAAAATTATGGTCTCAATCAACGAAAATGTAAACAATAAAATTAGTAAAACACAAATTAGGATAAATATTAGGAACAATGAGAAAATAAGGAGAATAAAATAGAGAATGTAGTGAAAACACGAGAAAATCGAGCGGGCCCCCAAGTAAACAAACACTTCGTAAAATAGACTTGTAAAGTCTGAGTGTCCAAGAGATTCTGTCCTTGTATTATTACAATAATAAATGGTCTCTCTCACAAAATAAAATAAAGATAATCTGCTCCTCTCTCCTAGTCTTCTTCCATGCTATCTCATATCGACTTAATAAGAGAAGCTGATCTCTGCTTCGTGACTTTGTCCATGTCCTCCTAAGAACACCTCCTCGGTTGGCGGGCCTCCTAGAAAAGTGAACAAGAGAGTGGTCAGAATAGATAAATAATTATTGAAAAAGATGGAAAAAAAGATATGCTATGTACATACTATCTTACGCGTTGCTCTCAGGCAACAACACCATTTGTTGATAGAGATCTAGCCGAGTACCAAAGTATGGTCTTGCAGGGCTTGCAATGTCCGACAAGTTGGATCCAGTAATCGATCTATCGACCGGTCTCACAACACACGCTAGCCAAGCCAAATCTTCTCCATAATAATCAACTCATGAATAATATATGCAATGAAGAAGTGTGAGCAAAAATTTATTATACACTACAAAATTTGTATATAGTGATAAGTAATAGAGTGTCGAACTTTGAGGAGAAAATTGGTAGGTAGCTTAATTATTAATAATTATTACTAATTAATAACTAATTGTTTTTATACTTTTTAGCTTTTTTATGTAGGTTTTAAATTATATTTATTTTTTATGGATTTTTAATTGTTTTTTATATATATTTTAAAATTTTCACTTTCTTTTTATTTTTATATTTGTAATTTATTTTTAATTTTAAAATAAATTTTATAATTATATAATAATATATACTATATAAGTAATACATGGTATATATAGTATTTACATGATTTTATTTCTTTAAAATATAAATATATATAATTAAGATATAGAAAATAAAATATTTTTGTATTTTTTTATATTTTCCTCTATTTTTGGTGATTTTTGTAGAATTTTTGCTATTTTTATGTATTTTAAAGTATTAAATATAGTAAAATAGTGTATAATTTAAATATCCGAGCTAATTTTAGGTTAAATAATTATAAATAAGTCTAAATTAACCTAAAACTATTTTTAATATATAATATATAATATAGAGAAAATTTAGAGACAAGAAAAATATATTTATAGATTTTCTTTAATTTTGTTAATTTTTAGAAGATTTTTAGAGTTCTACAATTTTTCAGTTTTATATTTTGTAATTTTTTGGTATCTTTAGATATGTGTTAATACATAATATTAATATAGGTAATATTTTTTAGGGAATTTCTAGAGACATTTTCCAAATTTTTATGGGTTTTAATAATTAGACAGAACCAAAATACATGTTTTCATACTTTAATCAATAAGAAAACTAATTAAAATTCAATGCAAAAAATGTAAGTGATTAATCAATATGTAAATCACTTTAATTACGTTTTCTTAACAATTTTTTGGAGTAATAAAAATATTTATAAAGATAAATATTCATAAAAATTAAAAATCTTGAACTAGCACGGGCCTAGTTGCAATTAATGAAAACCTTTAATCTATTTAATAACAGGTCCTAGAAGTTTAAGGGCATAAATACAATCTACCCAAAAGACGCCTCACATGGTACAACACATGAGGTGACATGGACAAGGACCTAAATGCAAATATGGCAAAGATCAAGGGTCTACTTGCAATAATTACACAAAATGTTACTCTAAACGAAATATTTATAAGACTAAATAAAAATACAAAATGGTCGATAGAGGCTTTGTAATTTACCCATTAAGTGCAGAGATGAGCGACAACGCACCATGTGGGCGCACTTAAGTCAATCAGGCAGCTCAGGTAGTGCAACAATTCGCTTCTAGGCCACACCATTCATCCAATGGTGCTGGAGGAACTTGCAAAAATGGGGAAGAATACGTTCTTCCTTGATCTTTGATCTTAGATTCCTCGTGCCTCAGTGCTGGAGGAACTTGCAAAAACGAGGAAGAACATGTTCTTTCCCGATCTTTGATCTTAGATTCCTTGCCTCTGACGGTCTTCTCCGATGCTGAGGGGGTTAACAGCTTCCTGGGGCACATCCACAACTACAAGGGTCGTCGATAGAGTCTAGGTCTCAATGATGGGGACCTAGAGAGGTCTTAATCTACATTGTCCTAGGGGGTATGTTCTTCATTCGATTTGAGAACCAAGTGGCTCGATTGGGTACACCTGCATGAAAAGATTCTAGGGTCAAGAGCGAGGCTTTTGACCTAATTCTGAAGTTGTCATGCAAAGAGAATGAAGGGAGAATGAAGCTTTGCGTACAATGGAAGATGAGCTTCGATTGGATCTGATCTTTAGAAGATCAGGGTGGCATATGGTCGATTCGATGCAAAAAACGGGAAGGAATGAAAAGAGGATGGTTGCGAGTCGAAACACAGTGGGATTCACGATGAAACATGAGCTCGAACAGAAACACCAATGAGTAAAAATGTTGGAATTAAACGTTAGATAGATGGAATTATACTAAACTAAGTCTACATAGAAACCAACTAGAAAGCAACTCATACCTGGAAGAAACCAGGGAGCAGAGAAAGCTTCGGCTGAAGGACTCTAGTGATGCTTGGACCACCTCATCCTCCTTGTACACGCCAACAGGTTGGAGAACCTCATGCTATCACCAGGAACTTAACTCAATGATTCCCTTGGTGTTACGAAGAAGGATCAAAAAGCAAAAGAGGGGTCGGGCCGGAAGGTTTTATTTATAAGCAGGTCATCAGTGAGTTTTGGGAGGAGCTTGCATGCGATGGAGTAGTGGCTGGTGGAGCTTAAGTGATGGGTGAGGATGAGGGGGTGGCATCTATGGGTTGGTGGACAGCTCGAGAAGGATGGATGTATGGAGGAGTAAGAAAATGGAGAAGAGGAGGCGATCCCATGCGGGTCAAATGTCCAAGGGCCCTTGTGGACCAATCATGAAAAAAGATATATATATATATATATATATATATATACAAATTCTTCATTTTCAATAATAAATGGTAAATGAAGTTACTAATTAAAACTCAAAATATAAAAAATATTTCTTATTTAAAACTATTTTATTGATATTTTTATTTATTTTTACAATATTGTTTATTAGGTGTTAAATTCTACAAGTGTATACATATGTATATTTACCTATGTTTTACCTATTTCATTTATATTTTGTATTTTATTATTATGATTACTTATTTTATACAATTATAATATATTTAGATACATATTTATATATTTTTATTTTATTTTTATGATTTTATTTGCACACCTAAATAAATATAGGTATATACATTATAGGTATAACATACATCTATATTTTAACGTATTATTCATTTTAAGTATATTTTAATGGTTTTTTATGTTTGTATTTTTAATATATTTTAAATAATATTTACAAGTATTTATAAATATAAGTAAGGTAAAGTTGTAAAGAATAAATTAAATGAATAAAATATACAAGTATATAGTATAATAAAACCCTAGAAAGCCAACTTTTACATCTTAACTCCTTTTTAAATGAATTCACTTTCACTAGATAGATAATTTAATTTAGAATATAATGGAAGTGAGTTTGATCAATTTTGAGTTCATATGGAGAAGATATTGGTATGTGAAGTTTGGTTCATGACTTTTTCATCTGTGTATCCCAGTTGCACAGTGTATTATTTTATGTGCAATTATTTTTATAATTTTGTTTGTATTTTTATGCGCAAGTTTCATGTAGATCATTTTATTATTTGAGGTGTATAAAATGAAGCATAAAATAGAGGAAGAATGGTTATTTCAAAGAATAGAAATTAGGGTTTTATATAGAGTGTTTGTCCCTCCCCCCATTTTATTCATTGTCGACCAAGTCAATATTGACCTGATCTCGAGGTTTAGGGTCATTCAGTATCTTTGATACTTCATTTATTTTCCTTTTTATTTATAAGTCTTTTATTTTGAATTTAAATACAAATAATTTAGATACTATTTATAGACAAATAATGAATGTTAATTCATGTGAGGTAGCTGTATTTACATGTATTTTAATAGAGATTTAAATGTAAAATGGAAGAATAAAGGTAGATGAATGGCTATATATCATGTACCCTCTTACCAGAACCAGATCTCACAACTCAACCCCTCATTCTAGCTCCTGTTACCAAGCCTAGTTTCTTGTTGGCCCCAAATATATTATAGTCGGGGGGGGGGGGGGGGGGGGGTTGGCTTTTACAAAATACTCCCTCGAAGTCTGTCATCACTATTATTCGAGGATTTGCTTACTCCTATTATAGACTTGATGATAAAAATCAAGTATTGGTAGATTCTTTCATAGGAAAGCAGAGGAATTCGACTCCTATTAAGAAAGTGTAAAGGTATAAGACGAAAGAAGAGAAGCACGGAGATCAGTTGCCGAGGGGAAAGTGGAGGCCCACCTAGGATGATGATGCATCTTTACTAACTAACAATGTTCTATAGTGAAGTGGCTTGCCTCACTCTCTTCCTGGAGGAGTTCCTGTTGATAGATATATATTCACAAGGGAACATACAATTGAAAGGTGGCGATCCCAATCAGAAAGCATTTCGATCGCAATAACTTGAAGTATATGATTCACATCATCAGCCTTGGAAAAATCACTACTGCCTTAACCTCAGTCGAGAATCAACCTTCGACTCCCTATATTCTAGCACTCAAACTCCCCCATCAAAGGATAATATATAAGACTAGATTATGCTTAGACCCACATCGCGCTAGCTTGCAGAAGAATACCGACCAACAAATTCTCTATAGTGGAATTCATCACATCAGTCATTTTAATAATATATTGGGAAGATGCTATAAATCCCCTACATATTACTAATTGAACAAATGAAAAATACTAAAAAAATACAATACTAATCATGTATATAAGGCAACTTAGACCCTAGTTTTGAAGATTAAAACTCCTAAAGTTAAATATCTCCTTCGTACAGTCTCATATGCAGCTTTACTCACTTTTGAAATAATGTACATGGAATTTTCTACAAACTTATTCTCTTGTTCTTGTAGCTTCATGTAAAAAAAATTAACAATAACAAAACCTACTAGAAACAAATCAAGTCGTCTATCTACCCTATTTAATAGCTTTTAGAATTTCCATAATATATATGGAACCTTAATAATTAGAAATAAATTTTCTTAACTAAATTAAGTTGCGTTTTGCCATAATAAACTACTTAAATGTAAAAAAAGTGTGAATTAAAAAAATAAAAAATCCAAGTACATGTATAATAAACTTATTTTAAAGTCTTTATTATACATGATGGAAATAGGCCTTCTTTAATGATTGTTTTAAATCTTAATATGATATAATTTTTATTTGTTTAAACTTTGTTTATTTTGACATTATTTAGTGCATTTTTAGTTTGTCTTATTTTTAATTAAATATTATCGAAATAAATTATCGTCTTCTTCCTTTATATTGACATAATCCTAGGTTTTGACATGGCTACCCTTGGCTCTTCGCAACCATCGGCCAAGATCTTCAATGGATCCTACTTATCCCCACCACATCGTCGACGAGGTTGTTTGATATCATCCACCACCTATATAATACACCTTGAAGGTCATCAGATCGAGTATCTATTTCAATCCCCTTCTTCTTCATCGAGCTCCAATAAGCTCTCTTAGGCGACACGAGCGTTGGACAACAACTTGAGAAGTCGAGGAGCAAGCTTCCACATGAGGTCAAGGCATTCTATTTCTTCTTCATCATCAGATCCAGTAAGAATTGATTCTAAAGGAATTTTATTAGTGTTTTGGCACCAATGCCCTGAAACTTCCGGCATTTTTCACTCACAATTACTTGCATCATTTTCATTCTTCTCTTTACGGTTGGCTTTGTGATATACATCCCAAACATGCGCGATTTTGTTAACTTTTTTAAACATTGTGCTTTTATTTATTTTTTAGTTTGTTTTTATGTTATTTCATTCAAAAGTACTTCATAGTGTAAGGCATCGACGACGTCTTTGGTTTACCTAATTTCCATTAACCATTTTCCTGTAGATATTTTTAGTACCAAATTAAAGCTCGTAACAAATACTAAACAGAAATTTTACAAAGTCAAAAATTCATTTTACATCAAGCTATTTTTAATAAATCAAAACTATAAAAACGGATAAAGAAAACTAATTGCGATAATGACATATTATGCTTAAATTTACAGTATCATTATACATGCCTCCAACGAAATTTCCATTATAAAAATTGAGTTTTTCTTCTTTGATTTGGGAAAAAAATTAAAACTTACATAATTCATATAAAGTCACAAAAATATAAAACGCTATTTTTTCCTCATACTGCATGGTATCTTGTAAAAATGGCTACGCACTCATCTCTTTTTTAATAATGTTTATAGCTCTTTTTACGTCAACTGACTTTTTAAGCATATTTTTTAAGTTTCAAATGTAGTAATAAATAAATAAAATACAAAAATATTTTTACTTTTGGTTTTCGCTCATGTTGCACCTAATTAGAATTACATAAGGCTATAAATATCTAAATCAAGAAAAGTTTTTTTTACTTTTACTAATAAAATATTTAAAAATCATAAACCAAAACACCACAAAAACGTCATATCACCATAAAATTATAAAATAAAAATTCGGCATCTAAACAAATAGAAAAAAAATAAAATTCTTAATTTTATTAATTGAAAAAAACCAAAACACTACAAAAACGTCATATTGTATATAAAAAACATAACTTAGAAATCTTCTCCCCTAAAGAAACTATAAATCCATATATTTTATCCATTATTATTGATGCCCCTTACATCTCTTCAAGCATAACATAATACATCTTTTCATTGAAGGTTTTAAAAATTGAACTGATCGGTTCAACTGGTTAAACCAAAAATCAGAAGAAAAACTATCCAACCAACTGGTTTTTTCAGAAAATAAAAATAAATCACATTATAATTGGATCACTTAAAGTCGATGGAACCAATTGAACCAACCACCAATTCAATCATCTATTTTTTGACAAAAAAATAATTTCTAATAATTTAATAAAATGCAAACTTTTAAAATTTATTCATAATATAATCTCATTCTAACCCATAGCATAGTAGTATTTTATCTCTTCTCCTTCCACATGTCTCAAGGACCCATTATGGCATACCCCTTCGTACCATACGAACATTGCCTCTCTTTCACATTATGCATTAGGTTGTCCACTTCCAACAACAATAAACGAAGAAGACGTTGTCATAGTCATACTATGCAGGGTTATTATTCTCTTTTGAATTTTTCTAATAATATTTATACTCCTAATTTTTTAGCAATTTCACTTGTGCTCCTATATTCTTAAAAAAACAAATATTATCCTTATGCTGGTATAACATAGGAGCACAAGTAACTAATTAGAAGCCACTACTTTGCATTTTTAAATATATAGTGATACACATGTAATGGTACAAAAATAGGGATATAAGTGTAACTGGAAAAACTTGGAAGGACGCGTGCACAAACCTTTTAAAAATACATGTAGCATTTTTTCGTAGTTATTTGTATGATATATTAGTCTAACTCGGTTCGACCCGATCGAACCATATGGACCAAACCAGAAACACAAAGATTCGATCGTTTCTAATTTTTATTAACTGTTGACATCATCACCGATTTGACCTGTCAGCCCCATTGTCTTGACCATTAGAACCAAAAATCAATACCTACACAACCGTTCGATTTTTAAAACCTTATCCATGCATTTGGATTCTTTTTTTATACGAGGGATTTACTTATATTCTCCATATTATTATGATTTACTATACCATCCCACCACTTAAATATGAAAAATAGATTATATAGAAACACGTTCAATTTTTGTAGTACACTTTACCAAATATGATTTATACCTATATAATGAATTGAATCAATTTCTAATAAATTAAATTGTATTCAATTCGATTCGCATTCAATATAGTTAACCCGCACCTGTCTAATGTTGGAACTTTTATATAGATTTCCCTTTAACAAAATTAATATCATGCTACCTTGAATTCCTATATTAATGCTTTTGACATTACATAGTACAACAGATTTACACGAACGGCTTTAGATTATACCCTCATCAAATGAATATTTTCATAATTGTAAATAAAAGATGGATATTTCATTACAAATCCATGTTGATTGATAACTCATTTTTATTGATGCTAATAATCCTTGATTCTTATTATTTCATCAGGTCTAAATAATTATATTGCTAGACTGCAATTTTATCGTTCTGTTTTTATTTGTTTATTTTGAGTCATAATCCATGACGAGTTTCAAATATTGTGATAAAATAACGCAAGTTGAAGTTCAATGTGACATTGGATATGCAAAGAAGCATGCACGTAAACGAATAAAAAAGGTTTTATCACTTGTGTCCTACTTTTGCAATATCAATTATACCTCTTTTTTTAATATCAGTTGTGCCCTACACTTCTTACAAAATTCACAATTCTACCCTTCCATTAAGGTAAAGTAGGAGCATAATCGATATTACAAAATGGCAGAACTGTAAGAAGTCAATGGCACAACTGATATTACAAAAAAATGAAAAGCGCATAACTTACATTATAGAAATTAAGGGCATAGGTGATAAAAATCCGTAAATATTTTATTTGCACCCATATTACATTCATATAACGTGATGCTGAGAGATATATGTTTTGTATAATATAATACATTTGCCCTAGCATTTTAGTTGTTATTTCAAGAGTTTTTATCAGTCATGCCCCTTCGAGATATTCCAATATCAGTTATGCCCCTCTTTTTTTGGGACTATCGGTTGTGCCCTCAACTTCTAGTCATTCTATCACTTGTTCCCCTCGAGTTAGTTGCCGTCCATCCCCAACTCAAACGGATGTTAACTTTAGGGACACATTAGGAATTAAATTTTAAAATATAGGCTGGAAAGTCAATCCTCTTCCTCCCCTCTCTCTTCATCATCCCCAACCTCCTACTCCTCCCACCCCCGGCACCTCCCCCTCTGCCCTAAGCTCCACCCCCGCCCCCTCACCTCCCCTCCGCTCCCTTACCTTCTTCTCCGCCCCGCCCACCTCCGCCCCAAGATCCCCCCTGCCCCTGGCTCCTCCCATCACCCTCGCACCTCCCCTCTGCCCCTCCCTCTCCGCCCCGCACCTCTCTCTCGACCCCCAACACCTCTCCTCCACCCCTGCTCCTCCCCTCTACCTCCAGCACATATGTTCCACCTTCGCTCCTCCCCTCCGCCCCCAGCACCTCCATTCCTCCTCGTACCTCCCCTCCGCTCCCAGCACCTCCCGTTCTGCCCCGCACCTCTCTCTCTCTCTCTACCCCCACACCTCCCTCTCGACCCCCAGCACCTCTCCTTCGCACCCGCTCCTCCCCTCCGCCTCCAGCACCTCCGTTCCTCCCTCACACCTCCCCTCTGCCAAGCTCGCCGACCTCGACTATGCCAGGTTCGTCGATTGTGCCTGCCAACCCACCTTCAGCATTTGTTTAGTTAACATAAATTTCTTATCAATTGATTCATGAAATTTCATCGAATAATTCAATAAAATTTACCATTGGATACACAATGAGTGATATATCCGTGAAAATGCAAAAACTTTAGCGATATAATGGATGCAAGGTGTATAAAGAGAGAGAAATTATGAAGAGAAAGGAAGAATGACACATGGAGGAAGAAGATAAAAAAGTCTAGACAATTATGCCAATCATAACTTGATCATGTTTGAAAAAATCATGATTAAGTTCAACTCGTTGACGGTTAAACTAACGGAAGGGCACAAGTGATAGAATGATAAGAAGTTGGGGACACAACTGATATTCTCAAAAAGGGAGGGGCATAACTGATATTGGAATATCTCAGAGGGGCACAACTGATAAAAACCCTTATTTCAATATGCAAAAGAATACATGAATGCATATTTTGGTTTTTCATTAAGTTAAAACATAATAATTTAACACAGGCCTATCCGCATCCACAAATCATTTCCACATATAGATCTGTAGGGAACCATATTAAGCCATAACTATTAAAAAAAGTCACAGAACTAACCACCCCATGAAGCAGTGCAGCATCATAATGACGATAGACACAGGAAAACGCCCAGACATATTACACTACATGAACAGACTTCAAATGTTGAAAGAGCTACAAAATTAACCTATATACATACTGCGATAATAATATATTCAAACAACTCGTTCCGACAACAGCTAACCAACAATCAAATTTGATTCCCCTATTTGGAAGCATCTGCGTCAAGACATTCAAGCTGAGCCTGTATTTTTAATTTGTTGCGAAGTTTAATCAGATCCTAGAAAGGCTAAAATGTTCGAAAAATTCATGTATTTCGATTTGAAAGTAGAGTGATTGCAGATGCTGCGCACATTTCGTTGTATAGAGAGAAGCAAATGCCCGAAATTTTATCAACTATAACCCTCACCAAAGATCGAATGGTAATGATGGTATCTATTGTCGTCAGCGTCCAGCTCTGCACGCTGGGCATCGGGCTTCTTGCTTGGCCTTCACTTCTTCAAGTATTGTACGACGGGTATGTGTCTTCGATTTTGATAGCTTCTCAGACTGAACAGAGTCCAATGAAAAAAGAAGAATAATTTTATGGAAGAAAGGGGTGTCAAAAGCACAATTCCAAATCCTTGATAATTAGACAACTAATGGTTATATAATAAACAGATTATCAAGTAAGGGATAGCAGAAGCATACCTTGCCTATAAGCTTCTGGAATGTATCGGCTCATTTTCTTTGACGGACTTTTCTGCAGCTCGCAAGATATCATCAGGCTTGCTAAAAATATCCTTGGACCGAGGAACATACCAGATGTTAACAGTGGCTGTATTCGAAACCAAAGGCCTAATGAAGTGCTGATAAACATATGCAGCACCATTGAAGTAAGGCAGCACGAGCCAGCTAATGAAGATCAACTTTGCATAAGGCCAAAAAGGAAGCCTTCAACAAAAAGAGCAAGCGAACAAGCTCAATATTTTAACGAGAAAACGGGCAAAAGAAAAGAAAACATCGTATGTGAAAAGTGCACAGAATATAACCAAGCCAGATCTCTCAAAAAATTATTAAAAAATTAGAATGTGTGCATGTGTGTGGGCGTGCATGGGTATGTGGGCACGCACGCGTTCTATGGGTGTGTGGATGCGAGTGTGTGCATGTGGGTGCGGGCACGCAGGCACCCTCATGCATGTGTCTAATGATCACTGGACTTATTAGTGAACTATTAAGCACACGGTCTCAGAATTTCATCTTTTATCCTTCATCATCATTTATCACACGAAAACCATCCTATGGTTTTTCCAAAAACGGCATTTCATTTGTTCCCATGTTTATACGTTTGCAAATATATAACCTTAATAATGCATTTTTGGAAGATCTTCAATATACATTTTACAACTTCATGCTTTTATATTATAAATCTTTTATTATATTTTTCAACTTTCATGTTCATTTATTACGTGTAAATGCAGTGGTTTTACAACTATAAAGTCATATTTTACAATTTCGTATTAATTTCTTACAACTTATTTTTTTTTATAAAACTGTGTTTACTATTTACTTCTCATTCACTTTTTACAAGTATAAACTCATATCTTGCAACTTCCTATTCATTCTTAATCACTTGATGATTTTTTTACGACATATTCATTTTTTTAAAAAAAATCAATTCTTCCAGGGCTTTCACCACCACTATGAGCTCCACTTCTTCTGGGACAGACGGTGTCAAGGGCCACATAGGCGGACTTCATTAGAATATGTGGTGACATTCTTCACATCGAGGACATGTTCTTCTCCACGTGTTTCTCCCATCTCAACAGTTTCAGGCTGTGTATCAATATTAATGGGTAGAAAAAGGAAATCTTGATGGTTGGATTCTAACTGGTGGATATAAAGAATAAAAATAAAGATTTGACTAATATTTAAGAATAGTTAAAAAGGAAAATGAATGGATTGATGGAATCCAAAACCTGATTCAAAATGGTTTCAATCGTTATTGTTGCATGGGAAAACAATAAATTAGATCGTGTACTTCTCATTTCCTAATAGGCATATGCTCTTATCTGTGTGCATGTGCATGCGTCTGTGGAAATAAAGCACATCTTGATGATTCAAAGTTCGATTTTTCTTAGTGCTCTAGTCATTCAGAAGTTTGATGCTTCACAGAACCAATTTTCTAGCGTTATAACAGTGATTGAAGCACGGACAACAAAAATCATTAAAAAAATAGGATAAAAATACTTTCCTTAGCAAATGAATGATATAAGAAAATCATAGTTATATAAAATTGCTACGGTTAGAACTATTGTGTTTCTATTTTATTTGAGTCATATAACTCTTTGAGGTCATATATGTATTTTCCCTTTTTTTCTCTCTAGGGTTTCTCTCTATATAAGAGACCCTAGACCCATGGAATAAATACAACTCATTCTCTTCTCCACATGGTATCAGAACAACGATTGTAGACCAGAGCTTATACCTAAAACTCACCGCCACCACTACCCTCCATCATCCTCGAGCCTTGCACGAACCTTTCTTCCTCATCTAAGGGTCCCGTGCAATGCCTCGATGGGTTCCCAACGCTACCCGAGTGCTGTCCAAGCATTACCTAGCGTCGCCCATGCTCCACCCAAGCGTTGCACAGGCTCAACGTCGCCCAAGCGTTATCCAGCATCGCCCACCTACTGCCCAGTGCCGCGATGCGCTGCCCAACATTGCCCAGTGCCTTGCCAGTTAGCCTAACGCCTCCAGCGCATATTCAAGTGTTGTCGTTGCCGCCAACAACTATCTCTAGCATCTCCTACGTGCTAATTCTTCAAAATCCAAATCTCACGCGCATACATGCGTGAATTCTAGGGCATTTTATGCCCTTTCTGTGCATACTTCATCAACAACAAAATTTTGATCTCTCCGTCTGACCATCATGACATCTACTTCAACCGAGACGAAGTCCTTGTCCACTCCATCTTCTATGGCGACACAAGTCACTACTATCTGTTAGAAAATATAATAACGGAAGCAAATATCAAAGAAAAGAACAAAATATTTAGGACACAGGATTCAATTTTCAGCGAAATTCAGTCGAATTTCTGTCGAATATCGATATCCAGTCGAAATCGAAATTCACGACCGAAATGACCGAAATATGGGGGTCCTATTACAAAAAATGACCGAAATTTCGGTCGAAATTCCACCGAAATTCCATCGAAATTCCTGTTTTTGGTTGATACCGAAATGGTGACTGAAACCGACCTGCTCCCTAAGGAGTGGGATGGAACCACGGGAGAAGGCCTC
This sequence comes from Ottelia alismoides, assembly GCA_037367405.1. Taxonomy (NCBI): domain Eukaryota; kingdom Viridiplantae; phylum Streptophyta; class Magnoliopsida; order Alismatales; family Hydrocharitaceae; genus Ottelia; species Ottelia alismoides. The sequence continues at coordinate 195,392 of JAZKJV010006660.1, forward strand.
AAAAGGCCATATGTTTCATTGAACTTTCTCATATGAATACAGAGGGTGAGGGGGCTTCTTATATAGCCCTCACTGAGTCTCCACATTCCACAACTAATAGATGTGGGACTAAACAACTGGATGTGGTAAATGGATCCTGGACTGATCCATTTACCCATCTACATGATAAGCGACACATATACTCTAACACTCCTCAAGCTGGAGCATGCAATGCTCAATTTGGACAAACAAAAAATAAATCTCAAACTCACACTACAAGAGACTACAAACAATATCAACTCAACGTGTACAATTGTCGGCTACTATCGAGAACTTGCTACTCATGCTGTGCAGGTGAGAGGAACAAACAGGCTGGAGTGTCAAACTGAATCTCCTCATCTGGAGAGCATGTGCTATGTACTACGCCTGTCAGAATCACTGCAACTGAAAATGAGTCTCCACTAGGAGACTCTTGTCCGCCACAATAGTGTGGACAACTGCTCCATTTCTGAAGGGCCAAACTGAAAAAGCCGTGGAGACATCCTCGTTAGAGTCCACAGTCGTTGGAGAATGATGTCTGAAAAGTCACCTCGTCAGAGAACTGGGTCTCTCCATACTGGCTCAGAGAATGGGATATCTACTCTGGAGTCCCTATAAAACCACAAGAAACCCTAGCCCACATGGTATAGGGAATACAATCTCTACTCAGGAGTCGCTATGGAATACATGAAAACTCTGTCCAAAAAACAAAGATGGGGACCATGACAAATGATGGCAAACATGTACTCATCAAACTGAGTACTCGGAATCATTTAAACATCGAGTCTGAAAAACTTTAGAGTCTGAAATCTGGCCATGCATCTGGATTGAAGAATCTGAACAGGAATACGGAGAATCTGACAATCTGGCTTGTAGAACTCTACAGAAAACTCTCTTTCTCCCATACTTGTTGGAACATAATGACATCGACAAAGTTGGGAGAAGACAAGAAATGGGGAGACAATGTACCATCACAAATGCCGATGGCATTTTTACTCGGCTTTTTTTCAATCAAATTTTTGAATCATTTGTTTTCTCTGGCAATATATTTTTTAATAGTTGACACAATTTTTTATCGCATATGGTTTTTTTGTACGTACCTTTTTTTCCAACACTCAATCCACTTGGGCTCTCCCTTCTCCTTTTTTAAACGATCCCTCCTTTTTCTTAATAGCTGACCTCTTCATTTTTTTACTGATGGTCTATTTGGGCCCATCCTATTTAGCGTTCCCGCTTGGGAACCTTCTCTTGAAAGGCCGCCAGCCCTGATGGGGTTCCTGCGATGTCGTTGGGAGATCTCACGTCGCCTGGAGATCTCGCCATAGGAGATGGAAGATCACAGTTGCCGTCAGTGAGGGTTTCGCTGAGATGCGACTGATGATGTTGCCACCACCTTTTGAGAATGATCAGAGTCTCCTCCTGGAGGTGCAGGGTCACCGCCTACGAGAGAATGATGATCGGAGTCGCACGGAGCTCGAAGCGACTGGAGATGTCGCCTTGGCTACTGCAGTCGTGGAGTTTATCATAGCGGCTGCTGCGGTCGGAGGAGCTCGTGTGACGCCAGAGATGGAGGGGAGGAGCTGGATCCTCGCCGCAGGTTGGAGAGGATCGTTGGAGCAGCCGCCTGGAGATAGAGCAACGGCGCCGCGTGGGAGGTTCCTTCACCTGGAAGGACCTCCACCTGGAGGGTGTTGGGTCACCTTCTCCCATTCACTAGAGCGGTAACCTCGCGTCACTGGTAGCCGCTGTCTGTTGGTAGCCGCCTAGGGATGCCTGTAGATATGTCGCAAAGTGCGCCACGGTAGGCGCCATTGCGCAAGGAGTTAGGGTTTGTGGGAACCCTCTTGGATCCACCTCCCTTGCCTGGGTACTTTGTGCGACTTATCTAGGGAGAGTGCACAACTACTTCACCGCCCAGCTTTAAAGAATTGATCGAATAACTCTGCTTTAATTAACTGTATATCTAGGGTTTCAGAAAACCCTAGAAATCTTAGACTGAACAAATCCGTACACAATAATCTTCAACAAATCTTCAAGAACATACTTAGGGTCCAATAGAAACCCTAGAAATGATTCTCGAATCTCAAACAAAACAAAGAACATAAAATCCTCGAGAATCGATCCGCTCTGATACCATGTTAGAAAATATAGTGCGGAAGTAAATATCAGAGAAAAGAACAAAATATATTAGGAATACGGGGATAACATGGAACCCTACTCCCTAAGGAGCGGGATAAAACCACAGGAGAAGGCCTCAAAGGGCTATATGTTTCATTGAACAATCTCATCTCAATACAGAGGGTGTGGGACTTCTTATATTGCCCTCACTGAGTCTCCACATCCCACAACTGGTAGATGTGGGATTAAACAATTGGATGTGGTAAATGGATCCTGGAGTAATCCATTTACCCATTTACATAATAAGTGACGCATATACTCTAACACTATCAAATAAAGGGCAACAAAAACTATGTACTATAGTCTCATTCCCTTTAAGGTGTTTGTTGGTGGACAACAGAGGTCTATATCCTGACTAAAGATCATATGAGAAAGATAAGAATATGATAACTGACTCGCAAACAACTACCAGGTTATCACATGCATGACCAATAATGTTGAGGCACTTATCGCCTCAAATTTGCTTTTCAAAGACACGACCAAGGAGATGTATGATGATCTTGAGTAGACATCCTCTCAGAAGACGACGAAGTCCCACCTTGCTATCATCTACAGGTGGATCTGATCTGCATCATAGGGTAGATCTACCCTTGTTGAGTACTACAGGCATCTCGCTAGCTTGTATAAGGATCTTGCATCTTTTAGCTCTCATGTTGTACAACATGAACAAGAGCGTTCGGACAAGCAAGTGTATCACTTTCTTGATAACCTGCATCCGGATATCAGTTGTGAAGCAGCAATTTCTGATATCCAATACACCTGCTAATGATGAAGGTCATCGTTGGAATCTTAAGAAACTGGAGACATCTATTGCATAACCTCCTACCTTACCTCTTGTAGAGAGTTCTGCACACATCGCATCATCTGGGAGAAGTGGATGACATAGCTTTCGAAGAGATCGTGGACATAACTCTGGTTGGGGCCGTGGACGAGATTTTAGACATGGATGTGACTTTGGCCGTGTCGGACGAGATTCTACTACTCCTCAGTATCCACAGTGCACACATTGTGGTTGCTGCAACCATCCGTCCGAGCGATGCTGGTATAAGTTTGGCGTACCTCCTTATCAAGCCAGTAGTGCCTATGAGGACACCTATGATGTGGAAGTGATGTTGAAAAACACGGCCCATGCAGCTGCATATGCGCATGCAGAGGGGCAACCGTACCACATGATATGACATATGCAACAGTATGCGGGTCTCACACATATGTGGGCCGTATAAACCACATATGCAGCCGAATATGCAGTCCTATATGCAGTCTTATCCAATTGCCAAGATCCGATTAAGGGCTCTTAACTCGACAAGCACCTACACCAAACCTTTCCCTCTCGACAAGCACTTGTGCCACTGCATACCCGACCAAAACCTTTCCAATCTCGAGAAAACCATAACCCTAATCGGTCGAAGCACCTCCACTGTATCCTCCTCTATCATAGAAGCATCGCCTTCCGCCTCCGTCGTACATCAGCTCTTGCGCCTCAGCATTCCGCCTCTAGCAGCTTCTGCTACACTGTCTTCCACCTCTAGCTGATCTTGTGCCACCGCCTTCCGCCTCCAACACCTCATGTGCTTTGCAACAAGGTTTGTTCATAATTTATGATTATTTGATCTTGTTGCTTAGATCTTTTCTTTGTGCAAGTTAAAACATAATTGTAAATTTAAGCTTGTTTCAACTTCGGTTTGGCTTGATCCTGCTCAAGGTTGCAGAAAGCAGTAGTCAATACTCGGTCCACGGAGTCACTGACTTAGGATTAATCAGCAGTCGGGCGACTAATCGAATTTACTCGATCATTAGTCGGTTTTGAAATTTTCAATTATTTTAAATACATAAATCAATTTTTATACACATTCTTATATATTTACATTGATTTGTACATTTTCTAATTTACATTGATTTGTACATTTTCTATACTATCATAATGAAATAAAAGAAGTAATTGTCTTTAAATATAATATTAAGCATATTAGAATAAGTATGTTTTTATAAAAATCAAAAAACTAAAAAATCTCTATGTAAGAGTCGGCCGAGTAGTCGGCCCGATTAGTCGGGTTGACCGACAATGGCCGACTAGGCCTAGTCGAGTTGGCTACAACCCGATTCGACTAGTCGGACCGACAAATCGGCCTAGTCGGCCGATTTCTACAACAGTGATCATGCTACTTGTGATTGTGTTACCGTTTTGTTTTAACTTTGGTTTGTGCGAGTTAAAACATAGATGTGGAGAACAAAGAACTAATGAAATAGCTTGTTTTATTCCAGAGGTCTAGGGGTCTTTATATAGGACAAAACCCTAAAGAGCTCAAAGAAGGAGAAAATACAAAAGTGACCATAATGGGTTACAATGAATAATAATTAAGAACCGTAGGATGCACTACTAACCCTCCCCCTCAAGTTGGAGTGTATTTATTAGTCATGCCCAACTTGGAAAAACTCCAGGAAAGGCGCTTCTTGGATAAGGCCTTTGTGAATACATCTGCAAGCTGAAGATATGTGTTGATGTGAGGAGTAGTAATCCTTTCAATTCTGACATCATCACGGGCAAAATGGCAATCAATCTCTATATGCTTGGTTCGCTCATGGAACACAGAATTCGTGGCTATGTAGCAGATTTGTTGTCACAATATAGTGGAATAGAAGTAGTGACAACAATACCGAGTTCTTGCAGAAAAGTCAACAATCATGTAATCTCATAAGTAGCCTGAGTCATTGCCCTGTACTCAGCTTCTGCACTGGATCTGGATACAACAGTTTGTTTCTTACTTCTCCAAGTAACAAGGTTTCCTCCAACCATCATAGTCCTGTGGTGGAGAGTTGATCCTCTGGCGAACTTGCAGAATCAACATCAACATATGCGATAACATTGATGTACTCATTTGCCCCATAAAAGAGGCCACACCCTGGTGATTCCTTCAGGTATCGTAGAATCTGAAGAACATCTTGGTAGTGAGTGTAACAATGTTTCTCCACGTGTTGGCTAGCTCTGCTCACTGCATAAGAAATATCTGGTCTGGTGACAATAAGGTAAAGAAGTTTGCCAACCAGGCTCCTGTGTCGTGTAACATCTTCGAAGACGGGATTAGAGGATGTTAAGAGTGAACCCCTCAGGATCCGGGTACCCGTTAATCACACACTCGCACTATTATTCACATGAGATCGCATGAAGTTGTAGAAAAGCAGGGAAAATTTTTCACGCAATTATGACATTCATTTCCATCACATAACAACAAAGTAAAAGAGTCAAATGGCACCAAAATTCTTTTCATTAATATTCATATCAGTTTACAACATGTACAAGGATCTTCCATTTTACAACATATATCCCAAAGTGTGATACAAAAGAGATAGCATTTACATCATTATCTGAACAAAAACTGTGACAAAGTAATTCATACAGTCTAGTGTATACTGTCTCCAGGAAGCATGTATAGCTACTGAGCTGCTACTAAACTGCAGGCTGTTTGCCTGCCAAACACGTTAGGAAAGAAGAGGCGTCAGCCATTGCTGGTACCTCCCCAAAACTTATAAAAATAACTAAACATTTAATATGTGCAAAAGCAAGCAAGTAGAAAGGTGGAAAGTAAAGTTTACATCTACTTGCGTAAGTAAAAAGGTTTTTCAGGCTATTTTTAAGCATCTCAAATATTTGTCCTATAACCCAACATTTCCCATATGTGACATTTTTTATATAGTAGTTGAGTATTCATGAGTGTATGAGTGTAAGCACATATGTCATTTTCTTCAGAGATCACGTTGGTGAGTGATAATGAAAAAGTTAAGATTGGAAAGATCTCTTAATTTATTTAAATTCTTAGATAGAGACAATAGTCATTTCCTACTAATCCCAACTTTTGATCGTAACTCCTCCAATTCTTAACTTCAATGTTTCAGATATAACTTCAGATGATGTAGATGTAGATATGGATGATCAAGATATAGAATCGCCAAGTCTGTTGGTGAAGTAAACTCAAGCGGTGAAGAAGCCTACAAATGGCTCTTCCGTCTCGCCCTCTAATTGGAAGCGCGGTCCAATAGAGGGATAGGTCTACTCCCAAACTACGCCACTGAGACGGGTGAGAGAGACTCCCTAGAAAAGTCGCTCTAGAAACCTGCCTGACTAGTACAGGCGAACGAGCTCGTACGAAAAACTGAAAACCAAGGATCCCCCGCCTGGGTATCCTAATAGACAGGGTCAGCGGAACTGGTCTAAAGTCTGGATCCCAACGAGGCGTAAAAACACCGCGAGCTCGCGTAAAACCGAAAAAGGACTGGGATCCTAGACCCGCGCACTAGGAGGCCGCTGCCCAAACTGGGCTTCCTTTCCTCCGCCCAGGTGAGAGTCACCGCGCTCTCGCACGGTCAAGCGTAAAAGCCACCATGACCGGCACTAATCATTTTCAAAAATCATTGATTCACCAAGATTTTTACTTACTTGACTACTCAGTCTTTTCTTAAGCCTTTTCTGTGGTCAACTTGTAGATCTAAGTCTTTTATCAAATATTAATCTTTCTCAGAGGAAGGACCCCCAACATCCTTTAGGTCCTTGACATACTTAAGAACATAACTAGATTAGTTACTACAAAGATCAGGCAGCAATTATTGTGATATTGGAAGAAACAACTAGATGTGGGATCGGTTGCTAAGAAGTGATATAAGTCTTCTAGGAACTATGATATCTAATATTTAGATTAGGAATGAAATAAATACAACAAGCTGGTCACCGGTTATTAGATGAAAGAGATATGTAGTATAACCATTCAGTAATGTCACACCATTATACCAACTTCGTAGTTCATATCTAGGTTAATATTGATAGACTTTCTTTAATAAAATTCTTCGTCGCACTCGGTAGTTAATTTGCAAAGAGAGTTGGCAATAATTCCTTAATAATATTCATGGATATGCAGTTATCTTGCACCATCTCTTAGAACCTTCTTTGATGGCTTCCAAAATACTCCATAATAGTTTCTTCTTACCTCGCACTAAGATATTGAATGTTTGAGGCTAAAAGTTATAAGCACGGCCCCATTCACTTTTAAAAGTGGTGCCCTGGACTATATGAGAAATAGATGTGATTAGGGATTTGATCTTTATTCATTAATAAGGATAGATCTAAATATGGTAGAAATTGATGCTGTAGGAAATTAATTATGGACAACTCAAGACAGTCACGTGGTTATATATAAACAGTTATAGAGATCCAAATTTTAATCTAACACTACTTACAGACTCTAACCTTTAACCTGATACATTATATATATGAATATAACGGTAATTTTAATCTCAGCAATCTTAAAATGTTATTCTCCCCAGAAAATAGATTTGCAAAATCTGAAAAAAAAATGACAGAACAATCACCCAACTTATAATCTTATTAGAAGTAAATTTAATTCTTAATTTTATTTTATAACCCCATAAATTGCAGCTTAGAGAACAGTACAGAACATCAGATTATCACATTTAAAAAAAAAGACTTTATAGCTTTGCAACTCAGAATCATACAATAGTATTACAAGTAATAAACACAGTTCCAAACTTAATTTTCTGCAATTTAATGGAGAAAGATTAAAGATCTAGTATCTAAACAAATGGTTATATGTATCAGGATAGAAAAACTGGGAGATAGTGCATGCAGGCAGCAATAGAATAGCTGGGGATGGTACCTTGATCTCTCCAATTTGGAGATCAAAATCCTTGCATGCAGTTCTGAAAATCTGGAGCTAAAGCAGCAACTCCAGGCCCTTTTGTTAATGTCGAAGTTGGATATAGGACAATGAACCTCTTGGTGGAAACAAAGAAAAGAAGATAGAGATCTCGACTGTATTTTTATAAATAAAAATAGCAGTTTCCAGGGAGATCTTCGGCTGAAACCTTGGAAGGAATGAAGTGCGTTGGAATTTATGTTAAAATAGGGAGTGGAATACGGTTGGGTTTGGTTCTATATATAAGAAAGAAGAGGGGCTTAAAAGGAAGACATGTGGAAATGCTTACAAGCCAAGTGGGGGTCTTTAAAAATGCCAAATGGGAGAAATGGGGCAAGTGGAGGAGAGATAGCAAATTATTTATTTATTTATTTATTTATTTATTTTTGAAGAAAATTATGGCCGGATGTTTCCTGTTACTTTAACAGAAATAATTAAATAAACTATTAATTATATTTATTTATTTTATAACCAATTTCTCTTTATGGTGCACACATCAAAATTGACCGCACATGCGCCACGGGCTACGGATTTCGACGCGAAGTATCTCGATTTGATCGTTTTTCAACGACGATCAAAATGAGTATAATATTGATATACTTTCGGTCGGGTTTTGAATACCCGAAATTTTCGGATACGGTTTTTGTTTAAGGTTAAATTTTGTGGTTTAAAAATATCAAACGATCTCCGATTGACGAACGGTTGATTCCGTTGGTCTTGTTTCGTCGAATCGGATCTAATGATGGTCTCGGTTCGTTTCGCGGTTTCCGAATTTGCGTCGCGGCTTTTCGCGGCGCGCATTACGAAGCGATCGATTTTTGGTCGATTTTGCCCGAACGACTTTTGATTCATGGTTACTTGGTCGTTTTAGGTTGTTTAGTATTGACCGACAACATTATTGGGTTCATTGGACCCAAAATCGGACGAGTTCGGGTTTGTTAGGATATGGATGTTACAATTATAAAAACCTCAAAGGGAGTCTCGTCCTCGAGACTCGAGTTAAGGCTATTCGGTGTCTTGTTTGAATTTCATATGTCCATAAAAACCTCAAAGGGTTTTGAACTCATAAAAAAACTCAAAGAGAAGACAAGCCATATATTAATCATGTATTTAATTACAAAAGCTTGTTTTGATGCTTACATCAGAAAAGCTGCGGGTATCGTGCCCGCATGTCGGCTTCGGTCTCCCACGTCGCTTCTTCGACGCCGTGTCGGTGCCACAACACCTTGACCAATGGAATCTCCTTGCTGCGAAGCTTCTTCACAGCACGGTCAAGTATCTGGACTGGCTTCTCCTCATAAGTCAGATCTGGCTCTACGTCGAGATTCTCGTAATTGATGATGTGCCGAGGGTCGTGGACATACTTCCTCATATTGGATATATGGAAAACATCATGAATAGATGAAAGATGTGGAGGAAGGGCTACTCGGTATGCCACTTTCCCCACTCTAGCCAGAATCTCAAAAGGTCCAACATATCGCGGCGCCAGTTTGCCACGAACACCAAATCTCTGTACTCCCTTCATGGGAGATACACGGAGAAATACCCAATCTCCCACCTGTAAGTTACAGGAATGTCCTTAATATGTGATTAAGTTGATTATATATGAGTTATAATTGAATAAGTGAAGAGGAAATATTTAGATTACCTGAAACTCTATGTCTCTCCTCCGACGATCCGCATAGCTCTTCTGACGGCTCTGTGCCGTCAGAAGCCTCCGTCTCACAAGATCAACAGCTCTCGCAGTCTCCTCCAGGAGATCTACGGAATAAAGAGCATGATCACCTACCTCACGCCAACTGAGAGGCGTGAGGCATCTCCGCCCGTATAGAGCTTCGAATGGTGCCATGCCAATACTGGAGTGATAGCTGTTGTTGTACGTGAATTCCACTAATGGCAGATGGTCCTTCCAGGACCCTTTCCACTCCAAAGTGCATGCGCGAAGTAGATCCTCAAGCGTCTGAATGGTGCGCTCACTCTGCCCGTCTGTCTGCGGATGGTATGCAGAACTCATCTTCAGCTCTGTCTGTAGTGCTGACATGAACTGATGCCAATAATGAGACGTAAATCTCGAATCCCTGTCAGACACCACTTCTCGTGGTATACCATGTAGCCTGATAATGTTCTGCACATAGAGCTTGGCCAACCTGGACGGAGTGTAAGTCGTGTTGACAGGTATGAAATGGGCTGACTTGGTCAACCTATCAATAACGACCCAAATGGAATCATGGCCTCCTGGCGTCTTCGGCAGACCTGTGACAAAATCCATAGAAATGCTCTCCCACTTCCATTCGGGAATGGGGAGAGACTGCAGTAATCCTGGTGGTCTCCTGTGCTCAGCCTTGACCATCTGACAGGTCATGCATCTGCTAACATGTAGCGCCACATCGCGCTTCATTCCATCCCACCAGAAATGTCGACGCAGATCACGGTACATCTTCGTACTGCCTGGATGGATAGATAACCGTGAATTGTGTGCCTCATCGAGAATGTCTCTGCGAAGCTGCTCGTCATTGGGTACAACGACCCGTCCTGCCTTCCATAAAATAGACTCTGTCACAACAAAATCATCAAATTCATCCTTGATGGCGCACATGTATCTATCTCGGATCCAAGGATCTGTCTTCTGGCCCTCTACAATACGATCCCAAAGGCTGCTGTATCGAGGAGGCACGGCGGTAGAAATGGATGCGCTCTCCTGAGGATGCCAATCGGTCAAAGTGACAAGCGTATCCCATATATGTAGCCAGTTCGTCGTACCATCAGCATGTGCTCTCCTGCTGAGCGCATCAGCCACCATGTTTCCCTTACCAGGATGATAAAAGATCGTGCAATCATAATCCTTCAGCAGCTCGAGCCATCTGCGCTGCCTTATGTTCAGCTCCTTTTGATCAAAGATGTACTTCAGACTCCTGTGATCTGTAGAGATCTTGAAATTCACCCCATATAGGTAGTGACGCCAGATCTTCAAGGCGAAGACAACTGCCGCCAACTCCAAGTCATGTGTGGGGTAGTTCCGCTCGTGCGGTCTCAACTGCCGTGATGCGTAAGCAATCACCTGCCCTCTCTGTATCAACACTGCTCCTAGACCTTCTCCCGATGCATCTGTGTAAACTGCATAGTCCTGAGTGCCTGAAGGAAGAGCTAGAATGGGCGTTGTAGTCAATCTTTCCTTCAGTGTCTGGAAGGCCTGCTCACATGAATCGTCCCAAATAAATGGAATTCCCTTCTGCGTCAGTCGTGTCAGAGGGCGAACAATGCGTGAAAATCCGCTGACAAAGCGTCTGTAATAACCTGCTAGCCCAAGGAAGCTCCGAATCTGCGTGACAGTCTTGGGCTGCTCCCAAGACATAACTGCATCTATCTTCGCAGGATCAACTGCAATGCCTGCTCCAGAAATGATATGCCCGAAAAATGAGACCTGGGATAACCAGAACTCACATTTGCTCAACTTGGCATATAGCTTGTGCTCCCGCAAGGTGTCCAAAACAATCCGTAGATCATTCGCATGATCCCATTCATTCCGTGAGTAGATGAGCACATCATCGATGAACACCACTACAAATTTGTCCAAGTATGGACGGAAGATACGGTGCATCATATCCATGAAAGCTGCAGGTGCATTGGTGAGCCCAAACGGCATCACCACAAACTCGTAGTGTCCATAGCGAGTCCTGAAGGCTGTCTTCGGAATGTCCGACTCACGAATCCTCAGCTGATGGTAGCCTGAGCGAAGATTGATCTTCGAGAAAACCGAAGATCCCTGGAGCTGGTCAAACAAATCATCGATACGCGGTAAAGGATAATGGTTCTTCACCGTTCTCTTGTTCAGCTGGCTGTAGTCAATACATAACCTCATGGATCCATCCTTCTTCTTGACAAATAGAACCGGAGCACCCCAAGGTGAAGTGCTCGGCCTCACGAATCCCAAATCAAGCAATCCCTGCAACTGCACCTTCAGCTCCCTCAACTCGGCTGGTGCCATGCGATATGGTGCCATAGAGATCGGCTGTGTATCTGGCAGTAATGTGATCTCGAACTCGATCTCTCTCTCAGGAGGTAGCCCTGGTAGCTCATCAGGAAAGACATCTGGATATTCTAATACTACTCGGATGTCATGTATCATCGGCTCCTTATCAGATACCTCCCGCACAAATGCAAGGTATGAATCACAACCCTGATCAACAAGTCGTTGGGCCCTCAACACTGAAATATACTCCATGGTGGAGTCATGCAAAGTAACCTCAAAAGTGAACTCGGGTAGATCAGGAATCCTGAAGACAACTGTCTTCCTAAAGCAATCAACTAGTGCATGATGAGTAGATAGCCAATCCATGCCCAAAATCATGTCGAACTCATCAAGGTGCAGAAGTAGACAATCTGCGATCATCTCGTGACCGCCAATCAGTACGGGCAAGTGCCTGACTATCAGTGAAATAATGAATAGCTGGCCACCTGGCCCTCGGATGTGATATGGAGAAGAGGGAGTCTCTGCGACTCTACCTTAGAAGTAAGTAGCCTCGAAGCACGAAAAGAGTATGTCGCACCAGAATCAAATAAGACTTGGAAAGGTCGGCCCAAGACTGAGACCATACCTTTCACCACAGTAGCCGCTGAACGTGCCTGCTCCTCAGTAACTGTGTGTATCTGCCCCTGCCTGGCTGGTGCGGCACTGGAACCTGCCACACTCTGCGTCTGTCTCTGTTGCGGTCGCCTAAAGTTGGAGTTCCTACCACGGAAACTCCCTGAACGTTGTGCCTGAGGCTGCGACTGTGAAGGCTGTGGCTGAGGCTCACCAGAAATCTGTGGGCACTGTGAGCGATAGTGTCCCCACTCGTGACATCGGTAACACCGGACTAGTCGAGTAGATGGAGTAGCTGTGTCCGTGCTCCGAGCTGGTCCTGCAGGTGGTCTATCTGCTCGCTGCGACCCAGATGGTCGAACGGACTCTGTGCCACGTCCGGCGAGTGCTCCTCCTAGAATAGTCGATGGAGAAGAGCGAGCACTGCCTGTGAAGGACGAACCTGTAGGTCGGAACCGTCTGTCTGACCTCTGCTGCTGAAACGGTCGACGTATCGGTCCAAAAGATCGTCGCGGTCTAGGTGTTGCTCCAGACGAGCTCCCGAAACGTCTCCCCCTGATGTCCTCGAACTTCTCCGCAGCATCGGTAGCCTCGGAGATAGAAGTAATGTGTAGTCCTGCCAGCTTCTCCTGCACCTCCTCGCGCATGCCGCCAATGAACTTTTCCAGATTCTCCTCTGGAAATGCGCCAGCTGCTCGTGTATGTCGTGACAGCTCTGTGTATCGGATAAAGTAATCTCTGGCGGTCATGTGTCCCTGACGAAGCTCTGCAAATAGTCGGCGCTGAGACTCCTTCCACTTCGCAGAAGAAAAGTGGGCTCTGAACTTCGTCTCGAAATCATCCCATGTAGGCTCTCGGCCTAACTCACACATTACCGCATCCCACCATCTCTCAGCAAAATCTGTCAATGAATACTCCATGAAGGATAGTCACGTGTCTCGTGGCGCGCGAATCATCCTGAGCACCTTCGTCACCCTCTTCAGCCACTGCTCAGCAATATCTGGTGTACCTGTACCCTCAAATAAGGGTATGTTGGCGCGCTGGTAGGATGTAAAAATGGACTGTTGCCTGTGAATAGCTGAGTACTCGTGTGCACCCTCGTCAGCAAAGTCAACAGGATCATGCTCCCTGTCTAAGTCTGCATCCTCCTGAGCTCTATGCTCTGGTGCCTCCTCAAGTGGATCATCGGGATGAGGCTGCTCTACCTCAACGGACTGGTGCTGGTCTTGTCGTATCCCATCCTAGGATGGATGGTAAGTGAAATCTGACAGGTCCTCAAATCTCATCTCTATATCCGTCTGCCTGTCAGCAATCTCGGTCTGCTGGGCCAATATCTGCTCCTGCTGGCCTCTCATAGCAGCCTGCTGCTGCTGAAGATCGGTAAGTGCGCTCAGTATGCGTGCCAGCTGATCAGAAGTATCCTGACCTGGTCGAGATGCCATGGCTCTACATGAGAACCATAATTAGTCATAAGAATGTCATAGACAGATATTTATCATAAATGCTTTTCTCTTCTTGGGATATAATATGAAAATTAATGAATTTGGTGACATCTGTGGTGGTTGAATATGAATGTCATATTTCCCTTATCGGACTCACGACAAGTCGGAAGACTGTCGCTATCCGAGAGCTTAATGCGATCGGAATTGTAATACTGCGAATGTGCGTATCGAGATACCACTGCTCTGATACCAAAATTTGAACCCCTTAGGATCCGGGTACCCGTTAATCACACACTCGCACTATTATTCACATGAGATCGTATGAAGTTGTAGAAAAGCAGGGAAAATTTTTCGCGCAATTATGACATTTATTTCCATTACATAACCACAAAGTAAAAGAGTCAAATGGCACCAAAATTCTTTTCATTAATATTCATATCAGTTTACAACATGTACAAGGATCTTCCATTTTACAACATATATCCCAAAGTGTGATACAAAAGAGATAGCATTTACATCATTATCTGAACAAAAACTGTGACAAAGTAATTCATATCGTCTAGTGTATACTCTGTCTCCAGGAAGCATGTATAGCTACTGAGCTGCTACTAAACTGCAGGCAGTTTGCCTGCCAAACACGTTAGGAAAGAAGAGGCGTCAGCCATTGCTGGTACCTCCCAAAAACTTATAAAAATAACTAGACATTTAATATGTGCAAAAGCAAGCAAGTAGAAAGGTGGAAAGTAAAGTTTACATCTACTTGCGTAAGTAAAAATGTTTTTTAAGCTATTTTTAAGCATCTCAAATGTTTGTCCCATAACCCAACATTTCTCATATGTGACATTTTTTATATAGTAGTTGAGTATTCATGAGTGTATGAGTGTAAGCACATATGTCATTTTCTTCAGAGATCACGTTGGTGAGTGATAATGAAAAAGTTAAGATTGGAAAGATCTCTTAATTTATTTAAATTCTTAGATAGAGACAATAGTCATTTCCTACTAATCCCAACTTTTGATCGTAACTCCTCCAATTCTTAACTTCAATGTTTCAGATATAACTTCAGATGATGTAGATGTAGATATGGATGATCTAGATATAGAATCGCCAAGTCTGTTGGCGAAGTAAACTCAAGCGGTGAAGAAGCCTACAAATGGCTCTTCCGTCTCGCTCTCTAATTGGAAGCGCGATCCAATAGAGGGATAGGTCTACTCCCAAACTACGCCACTGAGACGGGTGAGAGAGACTCCCTAGAAAAGTCGCTCTAGAAACCTGCCTGACTAGTACAGGCGAACGAGCTCGTACGAAAAACTGAAAACCAAGGATCCCCCGCCTGGGTATCCTAATAGACAGGGTCAGCGGAACTGGTCTAAAGTCTGGATCCCAACGAGGCGTAAAAACACTGCGAGCTCGCGTAAAACCGAAAGAGGACTGGGATCCTAGACCCGCGCACTAGGCGGCCGCTGCCCAAACTGGGCTTCCTTTCCTCTGCCCAGGTGAGAGTCACCGCGCTCTCGCACGGTCAAGCGTAAAAGCCACCATGACCGGCACTAATCATTTTCAAACATCATTGATTCACCAAGATTTTTACTTACTTGACTACTCAGTCTTTTCTTAAGCCTTTTCTGTGGTCAACTTGTAGATCTAAGTCTTTTATCAAATATTAATCTTTCTCAGAAGAAGGACCCCCAACATCCTTTAGGTCCTTGACATACTTAAGAACATAACTAGATTAGTTACTACAAAGATCAGGCAGCAATTATTGTGATATTGGAAGAAACAACTAGATGTGGGATCGGTTGCTAAGAAGTGATATAAGTCTTCTAGGAACTATGATATCTAATATTTAGATTAGGAATGAAATAAATACAACAAGCTGGTCACCGGTTATTAGATGAAAGAGATATGTAGTATAACCATTCAGTAATGTCACACCATTATACCAACTTCGTAGTTCATATCTAGGTTAATATTGATAGACTTTCTTTAATAAAATTCTTCGTCGCACTCGATAGTTAATTTGCAAAGAGAGTTGACAATAATTCCTTAATAATATTCATGGATATGCAGTTATCTTGCACCATCTCTCAGAACCTTCTTTGATGGCTTCCAAAATACTCCATAATAGTTTCTTCTTACCTCACACTAAGATATTGAATGTTTGAGGCTAAATGTTATAAGCACGGTCCCATTCACTTTTAATAGTGGTGCCCTGGACTATATGAGAAATCGATGTGATTAGGGATTTGATCTTTATTCATTAATAAGGATAGATCTAAATATGGTAGAAATTGATGCTGTAGGAAATTAATTATGGACAACTCAAGACAGTCACGTGGTTATATATAAACAGTTATAGAGATCCAAATTTTAATCTAACACTACTTACAGACTCTAACCTTTAACCTGCTACATTATACATATGAATATAACAGTAATTTTAATCTCAGAAATCTTAAAATGTTATTCTCCCCAGAAAATAGATTTGCAAAATCTGAAAAAAAAATGACAGAACAATCACCCAACTTATAATCTTATTAGAAGTAAATTTAATTCTTGATTTTATTTTATAACCCATAAATTATAGCTTAGAGAACAGTACAGAACATCAGATTATCACATTTAAAAAAAAACTTTATAGCTTTGCAACTCAGAACCATACAATAGTATTATTACAAGTAATAAACACAGTTCCAAACTTAATTTTCTCCAATTTAATGGAGAAAGATTAAAGATCTAGTATCTAAACAAATGGTTATATGTATCAGGATAGAAAAATTGGGAGATAGTGCATGCAGGCAGCAATAGAATAGCTGGGGATGGTACCTTGATCTCTCCAATTTGGAGATCAAAATCCTTGCATGCAGTTCTGAAAATCTGGAGCTAAAGCAGCAACTCCAGGCCCTTTTGTTACTGCCGAAGTTGGAATAGGACAATGAACCTCTTGGTGGAAACAAAGAAAAGAAGATAGAGATCTCGGCTGGATTTTTATAAATAAAAATAGCAGTTTCCAGGGAGATCTTCGGCTGAAACCTTGGAAGGAATGAAGTGCGTTGGAATTTATGTTAAAATAGGGAGTGGAATACGGCTGGGTTTGGTTCTATATATAAGAGAGAAGAGGGGCTTAAAAGGAAGACATGTGGAAATGCTTACAAGCCAAGTGGGGGTCTTTAAAAATGCCAAATGGGAGAAATGGGGCAAGTGGAGGAGAGATAGCAAATTATTATTTATTTATTTATTTTTGAAGAAAATTATGGCCGGTTGTTTCCTGTTACTTTAACAGAAATAGTTAAATAAACTATTAATTATATTTATTTATTTTATAACCAATTTCTCTTTATGGTGCACACATCAAAATTGACTGCACATGCGCCACGGGCTACGGATTTCGACGCGAAGTATCTCGATTTGATCGTTTTTTAACGACGATCAAAATGAGTATAATATTGATATACTTTCGGTCGGGTTTTGAATACCCGAAATTTTCGGATACGGTTTTTGTTTAAGGTTAAATTTTGTGGTTTAAAAATATCAAACGATCTCCGATTGACGAATGGTTGATTCCGTTGGTCTTGTTTCGTCGAATCGGATCTAATGATGGTCTCGGTTCGTTTCGCGGTTTCCGAATTTGCGTCGCGGCTTTTCGCGGCACGCATTACGAAGCAGCCGATTTTTGGTCGATTTTGCCCGAACGACTTTTGATTCATGGTTACTTGGTCGTTTTAGGTTGTTTAGTATTGACCGACAACATTATTGGGTTCATTGGACCCAAAATCGGACGAGTTCGGGTTTGTTAGGATATGGATGTTACATTAAGTGTTTCTTTGGATCTGCAGGAATACCAGAGGGCTTGCATCCAAGTAATCCGACTTCAGTAAGGATGTCCAGACAATATTTCCTCTGCGAGAGATGAAGGCCCTCTGTAGCACGTAGCACTTCTATGCCCAAGAAGTAGCGTAGTGATCCAAGGTCCTTGGTAACGAATACCTTCTGGAGGAAGGCCTTGGTCTCTAGTATCCCTTTATCAGCATCACTTGCGACAACCATCATCCATGTAGAAAGGATTGAAATGAAAGGGATAGAATTATCGTAGCCCTAGAGCTCTCTTATATAGGAGAAAAGCTATAAGGAAAATTACATAGAGAGACAACGAAAAGAAAAAATTACAAGATAATACTAAAGAGATAAATATCTCAACACTCCCCCTCAAGCTGGAGCATATATATCTATCATGCTCAGCTTGGAACAACGGTGGAACGGCCCCTTTGCAAGCGCTTTGGTAAACATGTCAACAATCTGATCACCTGAAGCAACATGAGAAATGAATATGAGCCCTTTTTGAATCAAGTCACGGGTGTAGTGGCAGTCAACATCAATGTGCTTTGTCCTTTCATGAAAAGCTGGATTATTAGCTATGAATAGAGCAACTTGGCTATCACATTTAAGGTGCATAGGAAGTTGCACCTCAATAGTTAGGTCAGTCAGAACGGACTTAACCCACATCATTTATGTACTTCCTTGGGCCATAGCCCTATACTCGGATTCAACATTGGATCTTGCCACAACCATCTGTTTCTTGCTCTTCCATGAAATCAAAGAGCTTCCCACAAACATAGTGAAGCCTAAAGTAGATTTCCTGCCCTTGTGACACCCCGCATAGTCTGCATTCGCACATCCTGAAACTGCAATAGACGTATCTATCCTGAATAGAAGCGCTACACCTGGAGAAAACTTGAGGTACCTCAAGATCAGGTTGACTGCATCCATGTGAACCTGCCTGGGCTGCTCCATAAACTGGCTAACCCTGCTGACAACAAATGATATATCAGGTCTGGTAATAGTGATACAATAGCTTTCTTACCAGCTCTCTATATTGTCTCTTATCCACCTCTGCAGAGTCACCATCATATAGCCTAGCATTGGGATCCAGGAATAGTAGCAGGTCTACATCCAGATCAAAGGTGACATCTGCATTAACATAATACCTTCGTCGAGTAGGGTCAAAGCAACGATACCCCTTTTGGGTCTTGGAGTACCCAACAAACACACATTTGACCGCTCTAGGAGAGGGCTTGTCCAGACCTGGAGACATCTGATGGACAAAAGCAATGGATCCAAAGACACGAGACGTAAGAGAGAAAAGATCTGTCTCGGGAAACGCAATCGAAAATGGGATCTTCTCCCCCAGAATTGATGACAACATACGATTCACTAAATAACACGCAATGAGAACTGCGTCCCCCCAGTAAGAATGGGGAGCACATCTTTGAATCAAAAGAGTCTTGATAACATCCAGGAGATGACGGTGTTTTCTCTCAGCTACCCCATTTTGTTGAGAAGTGTATGCACAAGATGTCTAATGCACAATACCATAGGATCTAAGAAACTGAGAAAGTTGTGTACTACAGAATTCAAGTGCATTATCAGAATAAACTTGACATTCGTAGAAAACACGTTCTTTATTTCATTAATAAAGGACTGAATGATAGCACCAACACTAGACTTGTTCTTAAGAAGAAATACCCATGACAGTCTAGAGAACTCATCAACAACAATAAGATAAAACCTATGCCCTTAAAGATCTGGGATGACTTGGACATTAAATATCAAAATGAATCAACTCGAACAGACTATGACTACTTCGACCCTGCCGACTCTAGAATGTGGACCTATGATGCTTCTCAAGCTGACATGCCTCGCACTGAAAAGTAGAACGAGGAGAGATCTAAGGAAGAACGTGACGCGATGAAGATGACCAAACCGAAGATGGCATATATAGGGAGAAACAGATCCAATGTGAAGAGAAGAGACACCAACATAAGGGGACTGCTCCGATCTGTAGAGACCTCCTTGCTCACGGCCAGAACCAATCATCCTACCCGTTAGAATGTCCTGAAACATAAGAGCAGAAGGGTCAAAAATGGCATGACAATGTAAATCCTTGGTGATTTGACTAATAGATAGTAAGTTCGTAGAGAATTCTGGAGCGTAAAGAACGTTCTGGAGCCGCATTGCAGGGGTTAACTGCACCTCCCCCTGACCAGTAATGGGAGAATGTGTCCCATCCGCTATCACGATTGATCTGCCATACTGAGTTGGGCTATAAGAACTAAACTGCCCTTTGTCACCACAGAGATGATGGGAAGCTCCTGAATCCATAATCCATTCTGACATGTATGCTCTGTAACAGCTAGTAAAGACATATGTTGTACATGATGTAGATGTTGAGGTTGAGGCTGCTACCTCGGATGATCCTGAAGGAGAGCCGGTTAACCAGGAGAAGGCATAATCTCCCTGAGCCTCGCTACTAACTCATCAAATATCTGATCAGATGCAGTTGAAGAACAATTGCCCTGCTAGATCTGTTCTGTAACACGTGCCGAAGCAGGAAACCCATGCTTAGAATAGCATATTTCCTCAGAATGACTTGGCCTGTTACAGTAGGTGCACGGTTGACGAGGGGGTCGACTGCCCCCCCCCCCTCCTCTTCTACGACCTCCACGACCACGGAACTGTGTAGGGCTCCCCCTACCACGAGATGCTGCCATGGCACAGAAAGTCTAAGACACTTGAGTACCACTTGAAGATATGGAGAGCCTACTCAGCCTGCGATATGCCTCCTCCATTGGGGGTATAGTGGTATCAGTCAGAATCTGTGCTCTAGCAGCATCATACTCAGAGTCAAGTGCCGCTAAAAAAACTCCGGTCATCACCGAATCTCTATATGCCTTGAGCTACTTTGGCATGGCAGTCAAGGGAATGTAGCCATGTAACTTCTCAAACATAGCCCTTAGAGAAGTGTAAAGGGTATGTAGAGGGCGACCATTCTACTTGGATGTAAAGATGTCGTGCTAAAGTTGCAGAATCTTCGATTCATTCTTTGCTGGAGAGGAAGTAGCAGCAAGAATGTCCCACATAGTCTTGGTCGTGGGTGGACTCAATATATCATTGGCTATCTCCATGGGCACCGTCCCTGAAAGTCACACACGTGCATATGTGTCATTTGCCTCCCATGAGGCGTTAATCCCAGTCTTGTCAACAGGCTCCACCTGTGTGAAAATATGCTTCTTGCCATTGCATTGCATCAGACTCATGAACTGCATGGCCCGCAGTTCATAGTTTGTTCCATCCATCTTGACGATGGGTGCGGGACCTTTGAAGGCACCCGGGGATGGAACGTCAGCTTTGTTATCGGACACAGTGACAACTATTTTGTAAGACTGGGAGATCAACAAGAAACACTTGTGCCTACACTGACATACGGGAAGATGGTTTTGGGTGTAGACTCATACCGCAACCTCTTCCATTCTTTGGAGGCTCTTTTGGGTAACTAGGGTGATTTAGGTAATCACGTCATACCCTAATCACCCAAGAACACGGTAGAAACACCCACAACCCTCAAAGGCAGCGACGGCACACGGGGTGGCACGTCGCAAGCCGCGTGACAGGGGGCAGGCCGCAACACTCGCGATGGAGGCATGCGGGCAGGGCACGCCGAGGAGTGGTGTGCGCACGGCGATGCGAGGAGCAGCGGCCTCGCAAAGGTATGTCAATTGTGTGGAACGCGACGAGGGTCGGCGGCGCGTGTGGAAGTGTGTCGGATGGTGCGGCGCGACAAGCTGTGCGGGGGCACGTTCGCGCACTAGGGTTTTGGTGGGGGTGGGTCTTAGGGTACAGGCTCTGGTTTAGGACCGTCGCTCTGATACCATATGAAAAGTATTGAAATGAAAGGGATAGAATTATCGTAGCCCTAGAGCTCTCTTATATATTATAAAAGCTCCAAGGGAAAATTACATAGAGAGATAACGAAAAGAAAAAATTATAAGATAATATTAAAGAGATAAATATCTCAACAATCCACACAGACTGCAAGTACAATAGTACCAGTTGTTCATTTTCTGACAAACACAGAATAGTCAGGGGTTGTTCTTTGAAAGCCAAGAGTGTTGATTTCTATACTCAAGGATTTATTTCTATTCTTGATTTATTCGAGAATCGATTGTTAGATTAAGTTCTTGTTTATTGTTGCAGATTATTCTTGTTCATTCATTCTACGTCAACGAGCAAGATCGTCAAGTTCTAGGGTTTCCCATTAAACCCTAATCAAGATCCATGAATCCCTTGTTATGTTCATCCTGCAAGCAGGGCAGATTTGATCTGAAGTTTATTCATGATTATTTACTTTGATTATTTCTGTTCATGATCTTCGTGGTCTAGTCTGAGTTCAAAAAGAAGATGGTCGTTGCAATTTCAAAGACGAACTTCTCTGATTCCTGGGAGATTTCATCTCCATCCACAACTATCTGCAATAGAATCAGATCCCCAATATGCACAAGAGATCACCGCACATGACGTTTGTGTCATGTGTGCCACCATTGCATGTTAGGGCTCTTGAAGTTCTTAAGATCTGGCAGCGGAGGCATCCCAACTTCTACAGGCGATGAAACCCAATTCCAGCAAGTACAGGAAGGCGACAACTTTCCAACCCGCATCCCCATCTCAGCGACAATCATGGCTACTGAGAAAAATAGCTAGGTAAGTTGATCAGTCACTCTGTTCCCGAGAGACTACGCCAAGTCCTTTTAATACGACACTTGCATATCTCCTAGTAACAGTGCTCGCACCCAATGCGAATGTTGCATCTTATGCAACCAATACTCAATATTATCAGTTGTAGTGTCCATGACACTGCAACTTAATAATCATTATAACCAGTATTTCCATTATCCTTATAAGAATACCCTTATTCCTGGAGATCTCTATCTCCTAAGGTATCCGCAGTTAAGACCTTTTAGATCTCCATCTATAAAGTCTTAATTTCTTGAAGATAAGACTTTGCGATCATTATCTCTAAGTCTTGTCATCGTTGAAGGTATTGTTATTACTGCAACTAAGTGTTTTATCTCCATAGTAGGATTAGCAACAGTTTACTACTACTTTATGGCAGACACCTGACTTTTGTACACATCTAGCATATACCCGACTTCTCATAACTGATGCACAAGGACAAGCAGTTTTAGCATTCACATCCTCAACTCTTTGAGGTGCTATCCCTTTTTAGATAGGTCGGTACCATATCTTAAGGGAAAGATGCATGTCTTGGAATTTTCCAGAAAATGGAAATGTCCAAGGTGTACCACTAATGTGACGGTCCCGATGCCCTTTGCTTTTGAACAACTTCATAATAAGATCTAAGAGGTATCCTTGAGATCATATCTCAAGGTATGGAACAACGAGTCTATAAAACACTTATTATTATCTTTATATCATTCTAAACGATTAAGATATTATCTACATTTAGCACGATGAATACAATGGCACTCCCACTAAGCTTCACACGGTTCATCAAGATTCTATCTGAAATCATAACATTTATAATTTCTTCAAATCTGATGTTCCAACTACAAGAAGCTTATTTGAGTCCATAGATGGAAATCTTCAGCTTGCACACCTTGCTTTCCTCGACCATGAAGCCCTGGGGCTACTTCATATGAATATCCTCGAGATATATTCATAAAGGAATGCAATCTTGACTTCCATCTTGAAGATGTCGTAGTCAAGTTGTGGAGGTGTAGTTAGCAATATTTTGATGGGTTTATGCATGGTCACTGAAGAGCAATTCTCATCGCAAGAGATGTCTTCTCTTCGGTGTGTATCTTGTGGATACGAACCATGCTTTAAAGGTCTCTACCATCTCATGAGGTTCCCTCTTTCGCTTGAAGATCCATTTACACCTTAACGGGTCTTACCTATATAGATCCTCGAGGGTCCATATACAACTTTTGTATAGCAAGTCTACTTTAGACTTTATTGCTAAAATCCATCTTTCCATGTCATGATCTTCAGAAGCTTCATCACATGTAGCAAGATCATTGTCAGATTTCTCTGACACATGGAATCCATCCTCGAACTCATTTGAAGAGGTATTAATGTTTCATCTTTAATTGCCCTTTTAGTTTACGATTTTAGGAGCCTCATTATCTTCTTAAGATTCAATGAGTTCCTTTACTTCATTTTCATCTTGATTCTCAAAAGAGTCATCCTCTAAGAATAATATCCTTAGAGATGAGATCTTTTAAGAATCTCATGGTCATAAAGTAGGTATCCAATACCATCCTTTATTTTCCTAATGAAGTAGCACTCTTTGATGCTAGATTCCAGCTTACTTGCATTGAACCTTAATAAGGATATATATTGTAGTCTCTACTACATATATACCTTGGAAACTAAGAGGTAATTATGCTAATATTCATCATTGATCAAATCATGCCACACATGATCCAATTGTATCTCCCTACAACTCTATTGAGTTTAGGTGCATTAGAAGTTAGATAGGAATGATATTCAGATCTCCATAAGGTATTCTTTGAATTCATCTAATAGGTACAAGCTACCTAGGTTAGATCAAATTTATTTCATCTTCCTTCAAACTTTGGTTATAAACTAAAATTGTGAAATCTTGGAACATTTCAAAGCTTTCTAAGGTGAAGGGAAGAAATCTCATATCACAAATAATCATTGAATGATATCACATATCTTTAATGTTCATTATGATATAAATGATCCACATACATTAATATGTATGACATCTTGAGTACCTTGATGTCTTACACCATTCTCAGAGAACGGTGTATTGGACATTTTTACTTTGAATACAATATTCTCAAGTATGTAAGATTTGAAATTTCAAACATTCTAGAGCTTCATCTCTTATTAGTCTATTGATCACATCAATCAGACATATCCAAGGCTTGATGCCAGACCATTATCAAATGATCTTCATCCTCCTATTGATCTTATAGGTGTGATAGCCGTACCGCATCTATCACACCTAACCTCCTCCACACCCAGGAGACGTCTGCGACGATCCTTCGTAAGATCTTTCTCCATCCGAAACAACCACAAGAAAACCATAACGCGGTCCGGAACTCTACTCCTCCATATCAAACCTGTGTCTACCACCAGCACCTCTTGCATCACCTCCCCCTAATTCATTAGAAAATGGTATGCTTTCCTCACTGAGAATCTCCCATCTCCCCACACAAAATGATCCCTCCCCGAAGAAGGTGCCTCGCACCTCAAAGCTCTAACTGCAAGGCAAGGAACTCCTCTACCCTTTGATCAGATAAACCAGCAGAGAACAACAAGATACATGCCACCCTCCCAAACCTGCCTCACTGCCACCCCTTTGTCCCCTACCAACCGCATCATACGAGGGTATCACTCTCCCAAAGCTCCATCTCTCGTCCAGTCATCTAACCAAAAACAGGATCTCGCACCATCCCCTAACACCGGTCGCAGAGTCCTAGCAATCTCCGGAACCACCTCAGTGACCTTCCACAACGACGACGACAGGCGGCCTGGAGTAACTACTAACGACATATCAATCACATATATCTTCCTCGGTAATCAGCAAACCAAATCATTGGAACTGCACCAAATCTGAACCACCCACTTAACCATAAAATCCTTGTTCATCTCCCTCATCCGCAACACCTCAGACCTACCCTTTCCCATTGACGAGGTCACCTTATGTCAATCCACCAAATGAATGCCCTTTCTCCCCTGCCAAGCATCAGCCTAAAAGAGCCTCCTCATCAAGATCTCGATCTTTTTCCGCACCCTTATGGGTAATGCACGCGAAGAGCAGAACACCGGAATCAGGGAGAGAATGTGTTCCAGCAAAATCAGTTTGCCTCCTCTAGACAGGATCCCTCGCCTCCAGCCGCTCCAACAAAATCCTCCAATCCCCAGACTTCGGCTTACCAGCCACTAGGGGATCCCCAAGTACGTAATAGGCAACGAGACAGTCGGGTATCTCAGAATCCCCGAAACATGACGCTTGTAATATGCGTTTTGTACACTATGCTTTTGAATGTTATCAAGTGTTATTTCAAGGAAATATTGAATTGATAGTGTTTATACTACACTTTTGACACAATCAATAGATTCGCCTTGATGCAACGATTTCATTGAAACTTGTTTTGTAAAAATCAGAGACCATCTTGATTAATTATGACTTTAAAAGTTTTTTTGGATTTTGAAGAACATCCAACATAATACCACATCTAGTAATCTGGAAGTTTGGTAGTAGCTTATATGTAGTAGAAGCCACTACTAGTATAGGGCACACAATGTTACAGATTTATGCTCATTAGACCATAATCACATCATTAAGCCTAATTAAGCGTGATTAGTACTGATTACCCGTCATTAGTGATAACTAAATTCATTAGCAAAAGTAGGACACATGGAGGGGAAATCAGGGGACACGTGTCATTATACATTCAGGACAAGTGTCAATACCCAAGATTACCATGTGTCATCATTCTAAGACTAACACGTATCATAGTGTAGCCTCTTGCTTGGGCAACAAGTTCTCTCATGCATAGGAGACTAGTGGCATGTTACATGGTTGGCAAATGTTGCTATGTGTCCTCATACATGGAAGAGAGGCAACATGTGTCTTAAAGCCTCCCTTACATGTTGACAAATGTCACACATGTAAAGGGGTTGGGGGCCTATATATACCCATGACCCCCCATTCCTTTCACTTCATCCCACGCCCCTCTCACCACCTTAGAGCCACAAGGATGTCGAGGTTGCTGGAGTAGCACGATAGGAGTCACGGCGAAGCTCTGTCGGTGACCGAGAGCGCAGTAAAAGCCGTAACGAAGTTTTGTCCGCCATCAAGCTGTAGTACTCAAATCTGAGGATATAGGAGGTTTTCACTTAAACGATTCCGACTCAAGTTAGATAACAATCAGGTGAGGGATTCTCAAGCTCTATTTTAAAGAGATAATCTTTAGCTTGTTATGCATGGTTTTGAATAGCAAGTATGCAAACGTGTTTTCTAAAGCATTTACATATGAATTGCAAGTACCATACAGTTGATATGAAATCAGGGCTTTAGAACGTATTTCAGATGTTGTTTCAAGTGTTTTATCATGATAGCACGTTTTCAAGCATTTTGTTCTTTGTGGAACACGAAACATAAGTTTCACTACTTAGATTTGAGCTTTATATAAAGAAAAATGTTTTTGCACAGTTACTATGCAATATGGATCGGTTTTCAATAGTTCTAGTTGTCAGAATATGCATGCTATGTCAGATTGTTTTATGTCCATGAATTAGTTGTTATGAGCTTCAATTAGCAAGAGTACGGATTATTGGTAACAAGAAAAGAATCAGAAGCAGAAAATAAGCACCACAGTAGCTATTTTATACAATTCGTGAACTAGCCATTAGAGATGGTGATGTCATTATATATGACCTTGAAACCGCCATTAGATTTGGCAAACCTATAGATATGGTATCAAGAGGACTGTGGGTCCGCATTCTGTATACATATAGGCTTTGGGCCGTATGCAGGATGTTTTTGGTCTTTGGGACCGTCTGCGCGTATGACTTAGCTTTGTTTCAGCGTTCATGAACCAATAACTTAGCCACAGTGGTGATTAGTGCAAACAGCTTGATAGTGATAATTATGTTTCAGTTTATCTTCTTTTGAAGCGATTTCAGTGTTCAATTGCAAAACTAGCATGTTGTCATATGATTACTGTCCTAAAGTCTCTTTCAAGCTGTTTCAAAGTATTCAGCATCAATTTTGGTATGATGCTCATATTTCAGCTTTTAGCTATATGTAAAAAGCTTGAGATCCTTTCATTGGGTCTAAGCTCATAAATGGGTTTAGACTCATCCCTTTATATTATAATCATGTACAGATCAACGGAATCACGACCAGAAGGAGAAAGGACTGCTTATACACTAGAAGGAGGTGGTTCTCGTTTGCTTTTGTACTGTCTATTGTTTTGTAGAGAGTTGTAATAGAACTTGTTTTTTTTAATAAGAACTTTAAATACAACGATGATATGTTTGATGAGATTGCCACATGTGTACTTTGAGGAAAAAGAAGCAGAATGATCTCTGTCGCGGTACGTTCTGATTAGCGGGACGGGTCGTGACAACTTGTGGTATCAGAGCGAAGGTTTTAGGACTTTGAGCAAGAATTATATTAGGAGTTGATCTATAAGTATTGGAAGATAAATTAGTTATCATAATTTGATTTCAACTTAGAAGAAAATTGATGTTATGTCTTGAGGATGTCTAGAATCATTATTGGAGGATTTATGTTGTTGAAAGATCTAACTGAGGTTTTATTTTTTTATAGAAAAAAATGGCAGCAGAGCAGCCACCTGTGACCACACAAGGCCCTAGTCATGAGAATGATAAAAATAACAACGTGTATGACATGTTGACCTTGATAGCTCAAACTCTAGGAGGCATGGCTGCCCAGTCTGTTAAGAAACATGAATTTGAGCACCAGCTGCCTTTTGAACATGTAAAGAAGTTGGGAGCAGAACCATTTATAGGAGACACTGATCCAAAGAAGGCAAGGGAATGGTTCAAACATATAGAGAAAATATTTGCTCTAATGGACTGTACAGATGAACAAAAGTTGAAGTACACCATATTTCTTCTGAAAGATAGAGCTGATGATTGGTGGACATCGGTGAAAATGAAATATCCAAACCCATCTCACATTAAATGGGGGATATTTGAGAAAGAGTTCAATGAAAAATACTACCCAAGGATTTATCAGGAGGAGAAACGTAGGGAATTCCGATTTCTTACTCAGGGGAGCAATTTGTTTAATGAATATGAGAAGAAATTCACATAACTTTCAAAGTTTACTGCTTCTCTGGTTGCAACAGAGGAAGAAAAGTGTAGACGTCTAGAAGATGGGATGCATATTGACTTAAAGGAAATGGTTTCAGCCACGGGATATACTGATTATGCAAAATTGGTGGAGGCTGCTCGTACGGCTGAACGAGTAGTGATAGAAAGAAGGAAATGCAATGATCACGGAAAGAAAAGGTTTGCAGATGGACCCCAATGGAGAGGAACCATGAACAAAGAACCAAGAATAGCTGGAAATTCAAGGCAAGATAATAGGTCAGCCCTTAGAGTAGAAGGGAATCAAACAAATAGATTTACAGTTGGGACTTCTGAAAACAGAACACTTTCTTTTCCACAATGTACAAACTGTGGAAAGTTTCATCCCGGAAGTTGCCGCACGGGGACCGCTGGGTGTTATCAATGTGGCGAGATAGGCCACATACGTCAGAATTGTCCCGCACTTGTCCAAGGCCGTCGGGTTATGGGAAGACCAGCACAAAATGGAAATCGTGATATCCTTATGCGTCGTCCTCCACCTACAAGGGAGCAAAATAAAAACAATACACAGAAATGATCAAACCAGAGAGAGGGAAAAGCTTCTGCTATGACCTTTGAGGAGGTCATATCTGCGGATGATGTTGTATCAGGTACCACTATTATTTTTGGTAAAAGTGCACATACTCTTATTGATTCCGGTGCAAGTCATTCTTTTATTTCACAAAGATTCTCCATATATGCTGATAAAGTTACAAGTACTCTCAAGCATGCTTTAGCAATTTCTTTGCCTAAGGGAGAACCAGAAATTATTAGGAATGTCCTCCAAAATTGTTTGGTTAAGATAGGAGAAAATTATATTGAAGTAGACCTGATTCCTATGGAGATAAGGGAATTTGATGCTATCATAGGAATGGATTGCTTAAGTACATATCATGCTCTTCTAGACTGTCATAAAAAGCATGTTACTTTTAGAAAATCGGGTGATGTCGAATTCACTTTTTATGGAGAAAGAAGGATATATCCTACCCATGTCATCTCCTGTCTCTTAGCCCAGAAGTTGTTAAGGGATATTCCTCTTATGTTGCTTATGTATTTAATACTAAGGCAGAAGAAATCATTTTAGAAAATATTTCTGTGGCGAAGGAGTTTCCAGAAGTATTTCCAAATGAACTGCCAAGAGTTCCTCCCGATAGGGAAATTGAATTCATTATTGACCTCATTCCGGGTACCAATCCAATTGCCTTAGCTCCTTACAGAATGGCCCCAGCTGAACTTAAAGAACTTAAAACCCAACTGCAAGAGTTGACAGATAAGGGATTTATACAATCCAGTATGTCTCCTTGGGGTGCTCATGTTCTATTTGTCAAGAAGAAAGATGGTTCCATGAGACTTTGTATAGATTACAGAAAACTAAACAAAGTGACTGTCCGCAATAACTATCCTCTGCCCAGAATAGATGACTTATTTGATCAATTGCAAGGGGCCTCTGTATTTTTAAAGATTGATTTGAGATCTGGCTATTATCAGTTAAAGATTAGAGGAGAAGATGTCCCTAAAACTGCATTCCGAACCCGATATGGGCATTATGAATTCTTGGTGATGCCTTTAGGCTTAACAAATGCTCCAGCTGCCTTTATGGACCTGATGAATAGGGTTTTTTGTCCATATCTGGACAAGTTCGTGATCGTATTTATTGATGATATTCTAGTATATTCTAAAACAAAAGAAGAACATAGAGAACACTTGAGAATTATGTTACAAACTCTGAAGGAACATCGATTATATGCCAAGTTTAACAAATGTGAGTTTTGGTTGAAGAAAGTTGCATTTCTAGGCCATGTCATATCTGGAGAAGGAATAGCAGTAGATCCATCAAAGATAGAAGCAGTTCTTAGATGGGAACGACCGATAAATGCATCAGAAATCCGAAATTTCCTTGGATTAGCTGGGTATTATCGAAGATTTGTAGAAAACTTCTCTAGTTTTGTGGCACCATTGAAAAGGTTAACTAGGAAGAATGTGAAGTATAATTGGGACGAAGAATGCGAGAAGAGTTTTAAGGAACTCAAGAGTCGCCTCACCTCAGCACCTATACTTAGCCTTCCTTCAGGGCAAGGTAATTATGTAATCTATAGCGATGCCTCAAGACAAGGGCTGGGATGCGTCTTAATGCAGAATGATAAAGTGATTGCTTATGCTTCTAGACAGCTAAAACAACATGAGTTAAATTATCCAACTCATGACCTTGAGTTAGCAGCTATAGTATTTGCCTTAAAGATCTGGAGACACTACCTATATGGAGAAACTTGTCGAATTTTACGGATCAGAAGAGTTTGAAATATATTTTCTCTCAGAAAGAGTTGAATTTACGGAAAAGAAGATGGTTAGAGCTAATCAAAGATTATGATTGTTCCATAGAATATCACCCGGAGAAAGTGTAACATCCGGATCCGAATGAACTGAAGCTCCTGTCAAGAAAAGGATGTTGCAAGCAAGTTTGGATCTCCAAAGTGGAGATATTTAAAGGTACATATCTCTCTCCTCTTTGTTCTCATTAAAGTCAATGCTGAAGTTTCTAATTCAGTTTTTTTTGTTGCTATCCATCAGGTATTTTATCTATTGTTGTATGTTAGATAAAGCCACAAATCCCTCCAAACTTAGAGGATCAAAGGTACAATCTTTCTCCCTCCTCTTGCTGCCTTCTATGCATGATTTAGCCTATAAAATTTTTATTACAAAAGCCTTCTAGGTACCTGGGGTTGGGACATAAAAATCTCCTAACTGAAATTATATTATAAGAAAGTATTGGTCATATCAAACTCACAAATAAGCCAACTTTTGGTTCACCTGGACTTCATACTGGTTAATAGAGAAAAGGATTTGATGTAATCAACTCCATACGTATAAGAGAATTCTTTTACTGAAAGCCCCTCTTTAAGCCAATCAATCTTACCATCAAGTGTATGCTCTATAGGAAATAACCACCGACAGGAAACAAGAGTGACATTCAAAATAAAGTGCATGAGGTTAGAGGAGCATTCTTCTTATCATTCATGACCTGACTTCAGTTAGAGTTTTGTAATATATCAATATAATCTCTTAAAATCAATACAGTTAACAGTACATCAATGGATTGCATTCGGGATCAGATAAGTCATTACTCGTAATAATTAGAGATAGAATGGTGAACACATGATCTCACCCCTTCACATAAGGAAACCAACTGAGGTAAAGAAGCATCTTGAGCAATGTTTGATGAAGGGCTAGATTTGGATTGTTTATGAATTATGATTATGCTGCACTATTGAAAGTTCGCATTCCCACCACATGTAGAAATCTTAATCACGTTTATCTATACCATTGTAACTTTGTGTAAACTAGGTTGGGGGAGTGATATCTTCTGAACAGATTTTTAGATAGAAGTTCGAAATTAGATGCATATGTCCATTGGCTACAATCGCTCGAAATCAAAATCTGCTGAGGATTGTTCAATTAGTGAAACTCTTGCTTCACAAATGAACATTGTAAGCCTTGCAACATATGACCCTGCTGCCACATTTTTTATAAAAGACTATGGATGGCCTTATTATGATCGACTTCTATCTACCTATGAGACATTACTCGAATAAGAGGGTTTAATCATCATAGGCAAACTCCTTGATGCCACTGGTTAATTTCACATGTACAAACATTGATCGGATTTAATATCTTACTTATATAGGAGCAAATATGATGATCTTCTGAGAATTTATCTTTTAAAATATTAGAACCCTTCTCTCAAAGCCAATAAATGATTTCTCAAGATCTTTACGAATAAGAAATCATCAATCAATTGATCATTATGTATAATCTACTATTCATAAAATCTATTATATATATATAGGATGTTATGGCAAATGATCAGAAAATACCCCTCTTTTGATGTCTCAACTGGAACTGGTACAATTGAGACATAATTCTTGTTTAGGTACCATATAAAACAAAATGATAAAAACTAGCTAGATCCATATCCAAAGCGTAGATGGTGATATTATGATTTTAGAAATAATAAGGTGCGACTACAAAGACCGAACATCTTCATAAATTAATCTTTTAGGTATACTCTACTATTTATACATATCATCAAAGATAGGTAGTGACAAAATACCTAGAATTGTAAAGTCGACCATTGAAGAGATTGAGAAATGATGGGGTAGATGAATAAGTGAAATCAATGCTGAATCATTATATCAATAAGATCGTTGATCAAAAAGACCTAGATCTGTACAATCAACCACATAAAGGATTAAGAAAGGATGAGGGATCAAGTCATTGATGACTGATAATTAAGAGTGCCAGTCATGGTGACCTTTACGCCTGACTGTGCGAGGGTGCGGTGACCCTCAGCTGGGCAGGAGATTAGGAAGCCCAGTTAGGGCAGCGGCCGCTTGGTGCGCGGGTCTAGGATCCCAGTCTTTTTCTCGGTTTTCTCGCGAGCGCTTGCAGTTTTTACGCCTCTCTGGGATCCACAGGTTTTATTTTAAAGACAAGTTCCGCTGACCCTTGTTCTTTAGGGTACCTAGGCTGGAGGACCCTTGGTTTTAGTTTTTCGAGCTCGTTAGGCCGTACCGGTTGGGCCAGTTTTTCTTTTAGAGCGACTTTTCCAGAAAGTCTCTCTCACCCGTCTTAGTGGCGTAGTTTTAAAGTAGACCTATCCCTCCTCTATTGGACCGCCTTCCAATTAGAGGGCAAGACGGAAGAGCCTTTTGTAGGCTACTTCACCGCTTGAGTTTTGTTTATTTTTCGCCAGCAGACTTGGCGATGCTACATCCGAATCATCCATGTATACATATGAATCCTCTATGGCTACATCTGAATCAGTTACAGTTGAATTTGGAAAAGTTACATTTGAGATTGGATTGAGTCACAAATGAGTTTGGCTAAAGTTGAGATGAATTACAGTTGAGTTGGTTTCATGGAAGCTTGGTTACAGTTAAGTTGGTTGTAGTTGTGCTAGTTACTTTTCCGCCAGTAATTCTTGATGAAGAGAAAAGATCAATTTATGAAAATCATCCTTATCAAATTTCGATCTACTACCACAGCCGTTCGAAATAGCTAGTGGACATGTTGGGAATTTAGTTAGGATGCATTTTACTCCACCGCATGCCTACGGAGGCACCCCAACCCTAAGGCTTCTTTACTGCCTTAGAGTCATAGTGTGAGGTCTTATCTAGACCAAGACCACAGACTATCCACTAAGCTTGAGAAATTCAATACGAAAAGAATCAAAACATCAGACTCATCATCTACACTTACTATGGTCTATCCTCATGACTCACAAACATCAAAAGAGACCCGAATCATCTCGATCATGTCAATCATTAAATACTCAAGATATCATGATCATTTCAAACATGATAGCCATTGAATAAATCATTGGAACAAGAAATTGATGGGGAAGAACAGAAATCATATACAGTTTTATACTAGAGTCACATCTTAGTATCATAATATGGGGTTACACTCAGATCAAGATTCCAGATTATCCACCAAATCTGATTGATTAGATAAAGACCAAGAACGAAGACTCAACATCCACATCTCAAGATCCATTAAACATGATTTATAATTAATTAAAAGGTGACAGTTTAAATATGGATCATATAATCTTTGTATAAAAATGATTAATATGGGTAATTAATGTAGGATGAGTAGAATGGGGTTTTACATACCAAACAACTTGAAAGCATGTTTCAATGCAAGTAGCTCTAAAAATTTAATTGTCAAAGCCCCTTTTACTTGCTTTCTTTTGGAGCTACTAAATTTCATGTTATTTTTAATTAATTAAGATTTACTAAACATTTGTTGATGTTCTTTTCTCCCTATTCCATGGAGTGCAGGCATAATACCTGCACCGTTGTATTGGGAAAGTTGAATGTCAGTTTATGAAGCAAAACATACTAGGCATGTATGTTATAATTTTGTTCAAGGATATTATAAATGCTTTTATTTCTCTTCTGATAAAATTGGGATGCATTTACATAATGCAATTTCTGTTGTTACATGTTAACTGCTATGAATTTATGCAATATAAGTGTGACATGTTATAGTTCTGTGGTTTATTGGTTAATTTTTGAATGCCATTTAAAAAAAATTCCCCTAATTTTCAGTACTCTAATGTGGTCCTTAGCGAACATGATACTACGTCTGATATGTAAACGGGTTTCCCAGATCCGAGAAGGAGCGGGCCTCACAGTTTGGTATCAGAGCAGTGGTACCCCGCTACATACATTCGTAGTATTATAGTTCTGATCACATTAAATCCTCGGATTGCAACAGTCCTTTGATTTATCGCGAGTCTGAAAGGGAGATATGACATTCAAAATTTATGACCATAGATGTCACTAATTACAACTAACTTTTCATATGTATCCCAAGAAGAGAAAAAGCATAATAGAAATATTCGCGAACATCAACTATTGTAATTAAGGTTATCGGTTCTTATATAGAACCATGGCGTCTAGTGCCGACCTTTCTATCTTTTTAATTGATTCTGGAGCGACGAATGAACTTTGAATTTCTAACTTCAGTAGGTAGAGGTGCAGATGCCCTAGATCATCCTTGTCACATTATGGGTCATGTGGCTAATTGATCATCATAAGACTAATAGTAAGATAGCTACCAATGTTGATTGGTGGACATGAGACGATAGCAAACTGTCTGCTACTACAGCTTAACAAGTTTGACCTAACTTTTGGTATGGATTGAATGCCAGATCACCATGCCATGGGTAATTATTTCATGAAGACGATTGTTTTCAGGATTCCGGACTTAACCGAGATTACCTATAAGGGTACATTACATGACTCCAAAATGGAGTATATCTCTGTGTTGAAAGCTCAGAGACTTGTTGATGAGGAATGCGATTCATATCTAGCAATTGTCCGAGAGACATGTGATGGAGAGCCGATTGCTTAAGACATCTCGATAGTGTCAGATTACCCTAATGTGATCTTTAATGATTTGTCAGGTTTACCACCTAAGAAAGAGATTGAGTTCGAGATTACATTACTACCATATACACAACTAATCTCGATGGCTCCGTGCAGCTTGACACTAGCTAAATTGAGAGAACTGAAGGTGCAGTTGCATGAGTTACTTGACCTAGGTTTCATAAGCCGAGCACTTCACATTAGGGTGCTCCAATTCTTTTTATCAGAAAGAATGACGAGTCGATGAGATTGTATATAGATTACAGACAGTTAAACAAGAAAACGGTGAAGAATCACTATCATCTGCCATGCATCGATGATTTGTTTAATCGGCTACATGGATCTTCGATGTTTTCAAGGATCGATCTTCGATCTGACTACCATCAGCTGGAGACTCAAGAGTCGAATATTATGCAAACCTTATTCAAGACTCGATGTGGAAATTATGAGTTTGATATGATGCCATTTAGGCTCATGAATACACATGCAGCATTCACGGACATGATAAACAAGATTATTCTATCTATACTTGGACAAGTTTGTAATTGTATGCATTGACGATGTATTGATATATTCCCGAAATAAATTGAGATCGCATCAATGATCTAAAGACAATCATGGACATACTTCAAGAGCACAAGTTGCATGTCAAGCTAAGCAAATGTGAGTTCTAGTTATCCCAGGTCTCATTCCTTGAACATGTCATTTTTGGAGTATGTATCGCAGTTGACCTTGCGAAGATTGCAACAATAATGTCTTGGAAGCGACCCAAGATAGTTACTCAAATTCGGAGTTTCCTTGGACTAGTGGCCTATTACAGACGCTTAGTCAGTAGTTTTTCCCAAGTTGTTCTTCCCTTGGCACGATTGATATAGAAGGGAATTCCTTTCATTTGGAATGACTCATGTGAGCAGGCCTTCAGGACACTGAAGGAAAGATTGACGACTACGAATATTCTTGCACTTCCTTCAGAAATTCAGGATTTTGCAGTATATACCGATGCTTCAAATGAGGATTTAGGAGCGGTTCTGATGCAGCAAAGTCACATGATTGGTTATGCATCATGTCAATTGAGGTTGTATGAGCGGAATTAACCCATCCATGGCTTGGAGTTGGTGGCGGTTGTCTTCTCAAAAAAAAAACTGGCGTCACTATCTCTATGAGGTGAATTTTGATATCTTCATAAATCGCAAGAGTTTGAAGTACATCTATGATCAGAAAGATCTAAACATGAGACAACATCGATTGTTTGAACTACTGAAGGATTTTGAATACATGATCTCTTACCATTCTGGTAAAGGAAACGTGGTGGCAGATGCACTTAGCAGGAAAGCTCACGCACATACGACAAACTAGCTCTAGCTATATACATGAGATATACTCGTAACTTTGACTAATGGACATCCTCATAAGAGTGCGTCTACATCTACTGTCATACCTCCGCGATTCAGCAGTCTTTGGGATTGCATAATATAAGGATACGGGACATATCCTAGAATTTGAGACAGATGCATGTGTGCGATTAAGGACAAACATGATGATTTTGTGGGGACTAAGTCTATTTTATGGAAGGTTGACTGGGTAATTGCGCCCAACAATGAGCAATTGTGTAGAGATATTCTAGATAAGGCACATAGTTCACGATTGTCTATTCTTCCTGACAGTACAAAGATGTACCGGGATCTAGGCCAACAATCTGGCGGGATGGAATGAAGCCAGCGGTAGCATGTTATGTTAACAAGTACATGACTTGTCAGATGGTCAGGGCTTAGCATATGAGACCACCATGGTTGTTATGGTCTCTCTCATTCCCAAATGAAAGCAGGAAAGTATCTCTATGGATTTCATCATCGGATTGCTGAAGACACCGGGTGACCACAATTCTATCGGGTCGTTGTTGATAAGTTGACCAAATCAACCCATTTCATACATGTCAGCATGACCTACACAACATCTAGGACGGCAAGATTTTATGTGCAGAACATTATCAGACTTCATAATATACCACGCGAGGTAGTATCTGACAGATTGACAGAGACTCAATGATTACATCTCTATACTGTCACCAGTTTATGTCAACACTTCAGACAGAGATGAAGACGAGTTCCGCATACCGTCCTCAGACCGACGGACAAAGCGGACACATTATTTAGACACTTGAATATTTGCTACGTGCATGTGCTCTAGATAGGAAAGGGTCCTGTAAGGACCATCTGACATTGGTAGAACTCACGTACAACAACAATCATTATTCCAGTATTGGTATGACATCATCCGAAGCCCTATATGGGCAGATGTCTCGCATCTCTCAGATAGCATGAAATAGGCGAACACACTCTTTACTCTGTAGATCTCTTCGGGAAGGGACTACGAGGACTGCTGATCGATCATGTAAAGGAAATGCTTCTGATGACTCAAAGCTGCTAGAAGAGCTATGCAGACCGCCAGAAAAGAAATTTGGAGTTTCATGTAATCCGATCTTCTTTTAATCGATTTAAATTGTAACTTATCAATATTTAACTTAATCCTTCATATTGATGGAAATTCCTGAAAACACAAGAAGGAGATTGAGTGTTTCTACGAGTATCTCCATGAAGGGAGTACAGAGATTTGGTGCTCATAGCAAGTTGACACCACGATACGTTGGATTATTTGAAATTTTTAGTCGTATGTGTAAGGTGGTCTATTGAGTAACCCTTTCTCCACACCTATCAATTTAAGGAATTACGAGTACGACCTTCACCACGTCATCAGCTACGAGAACCTTGACGTGGAGTCAAATTTGATTTACAAAGAGGTCAGTACAAATACTCGATGGTGTTGTGAAAAAAAAAAGCTTCACAATAAAGAAATTCTCCTAATAAAGGAGCTATGGCACCGACATGATGTCAAAGAGGCAACATGGAAGACAAAAGTGGATATGCGGGCACGATACCCACAACTCTTTCAGGTAATTGTCAAAATAAGCCCATTTGATTATATATATTTAAAGAACACGGCTTGTTTTCCCTTTGAGGTTATTATGGGTTCAAAACCCTTTGAAGTTTTTATGGCCAGATAAGATCCAAACAAGACACAAAGTGACCTTGACCCGAGTCTCGAGGATGAGACTCCCTTTGAGGTTTTTATATTTGTAACATCCGGATCCGAATGAACTGAAGCTCCTGTCAAGAAAAGGATGTTGCAAGCAAGTTTGGATCTCCAAAGTGGAGATATTCAAAGGTACATATCTCTCTCCTCTTTGTTCTCATTAAAGTCAATGTTGAAGTTTCTAATTCAGTTTTTTTTTGTTGCTATCCATCAGGTATTTTATCTATTATTGTATGTTAGATAAAGCCACAAATCCCTCCAAACTTAGAGGATCAAAGCTACAATCTTTCTCCCTCCTCTTGCTGCCTTCCATGCATGATTTAGCCTATAAAATTTTTATTACAAAAGCCTTCTAGGTACATGGGGTTGGGACATAAAAATCTCCTAACTGAAATTATATTATAAGAAAGTATTGGTCATATCAAACTCACAAATAAGCCAACTTTTGGTTCACCTGGACTTCATACTGGTTAATACAGAAAAGGCTTTGGTGTAATCAACTCCATACGTATAAGAGAATTCTTTTACTGAAAGCCCCTCTTTAAGCCAATCAATCTTACCATCAAGTGTATGCTCTATAAGAAATAACCACCGACAGGAAACAAGAGTGACATTCAAAATAAAGGGCATGAGGTTAGAGGAGCATTCTTCTTATCATTCATGACCTGACTTTAGTTAGAGTTTTGTAATATATCAATATAATCTCTAAAAATCAATACAGTTAACAGTACATCAATGGATTGCATTCGGGATCAGATAAGTCATTACTCGTAATAATTAGAAATAGAATGGTGAACACATGATCTCACCCCTTCACATAGGGAAACCAACTGAGGTAAAGAAGCATCTTGAGCAATGTTTGATGAAGGGCTAGATTTGGATTGTTTATGAATTATGATTATGCTGCACTATTGAAAGTTCACATTCCCACCACATGTAGAAATCTTAATCACGTTTATCTATACCATTGTAACTTTGTGTAAACTAAGTTGGGGGAGTGATATCTTCTGAACAGATTTTTGGATAGAAGTTCGAAATTAGATGCAAATGTCCATTGGCTACAATTGCTCGAAATCAAAATCTGCAGAGGATTGTTCAATTAGTGAAACTCTTGCTTCACAAATGAACATTGTAAGCCTTGCAACATATGACCTTGCTGCCACATTTTTTATAAAAGACTATGGATGGCCTTATTATGATCGACTTCTATCTACCTATGAGACACTGCTCGAACAAGAGGGCTTAATCATCATAGGCAATCTCCTTGATGCCACTGGTTAATTTCACATGTACAAACATTGATCGGATTT
This sequence comes from Ottelia alismoides, assembly GCA_037367405.1. Classification (NCBI taxonomy): domain Eukaryota; kingdom Viridiplantae; phylum Streptophyta; class Magnoliopsida; order Alismatales; family Hydrocharitaceae; genus Ottelia; species Ottelia alismoides. The sequence goes on from JAZKJV010006660.1 coordinate 235,361, forward strand.
AATATCTTACTTATATAGGAGCAAATATGATGATCTTCTGAGAATTCATCTTTTAAAATATTAGAACCCTTCTCTCAAAGTCAATAAATGATTTCTCAAGATCTTTACGATTAAGAAATCATCAATCAATTGAATATTATGTATAGTCTACTATTCATACAATCTATTATATATATAGGATGTTATGGCAAATGATCAGAAAACACCCCTCTTTTGATGTCTCAACTGGAACTGGTACAATTGAGACATGATTCTTGTTTAGGTACTATATAAAACAAAATGATAAAGACTAGTTAGATCCATATCCAAAGCGTAGATGGTGATCTTATGATTTTAGAAATAATAAGATGTGACCACAAAGACCGAACATCTTCATAAATTAATCTTTTAGGTATACTCTACTATTTATACATATCATCAAAGATAGGCAGTGACAAAATACCTAGAATTGTAAAGTCGACCATTGAAGAGATTGAGAAATGATGGGGTAGATGAATAAGTGAAATCAATGCTAAATCATTATATCAATAAGATCGTTGATCAAAAAGACCTAGATCTGTACAATCAACCACATAAAGGATTAAGAAAGGATGAGGGATCAAGTCATTGATGACTGATAATTAAGAGTGCCCGTCATGGTGACAATTACGCCTGACTGTGCAAGGGTGCGGTGATCCTCAGCTGGGTAGGACATTAGGAAGCCCAGTTAGGGCAGCGGCCGCTTGGTGCGCGGGTCTAGGATCCCAATTTTTTTCTCGGTTTTCTCGCGAGCGCTCGCAGTTTTTACGCCTCTCTGGGATCCACAGGTTTTCTTTTAAAGACCAGTTCCGCTGTCCCTTGTTCTTTAGGGTACCTAGGCTGGAGGACCCTTGGTTTTAGTTTTTCGAAATCGTTAGGCCGTACCGGTCGGGCCGGTTTTTCTTTTAGAGCGACTTTTCCGGAAAGTCTCTCTCACCTGTCTTAGTGGCGTAGTTTTGGAGTAGACCTATCCCTCTATTGGGTCGTCTTCCAATTAGAGGGCGAGACGGAAGAGCCTTTTGTAGGCTACTTCACCGCTTGAGTTTTGTTTATTTTTCGCCAGCAGACTTGGCGATGCTACATCCGAATCATCCATGTATACATCTGAATCCTCTATGGCTACATCTGAATCAGTTAGTGTTGAATTTGGAAAAGTTACATTTGAGATTGGATTGAGTCACAAATGAGTTTGGCTAAAGTTGAGATGAATTACAGTTGAGTTGGTTTTATGGAAGCTTGGTTACAGTTAAGTTGGTTGTAGTTGTGCTAGTTACTTTTCCGCTAGTAATTCTTGATGAAGAGAAAAGATCAGTTTATGAAAATCATCCTTATCAGATTTCGATCTACTACCACAGCCGTTCGAAATAGCTAGTGGACGTGTTGGGAATTTAGTTAGGATACATTTTACTCCACTGCATGCCTACGGAGGCACCCCAACCCTAAGGCTTCTTTACTGCCTTAGAGTCATAGTGTGAGGTCTTATCTAGACCAAGACCACAGACTATCCACTAAGCTTGAGAAATTCAATATGAAAAGAATCAAAACATCAGACTCATCATCTACACTTACTATGGTCTATCCTCATGACTCACAAACATCAAAAGAGACCCGAATCATCTCGATCATGTCAATCATTAAATACTCAAGATATCATGATCATTTCAAACATGATAGCCATTGAATAAATCATTGGAACAAGAAATTGATGGGGAAGAACAGAAATCATATACAGTTTTATACTAGAGTCACATCTTAGTATCATAATATGGGGTTACACTCAGATCAAGATTCCAGATTATCCACCAAATCTGATTGATTAGATAAAGACCAAGAACGAATACTCAACATCCACATCTCAAGATCCATTAAACATGATTTATAATTAATTAAAAGGTGACAGTTTAAATATGGATCATATAATCGTTGTATAAAAATGATTAATATGGGTAATTAATGTAGGATGAGTAGAATGGGGTTTTACATACCAAACAACTTGAAAGCATGTTTTAATGCAAGTAGCTCTAAAAATTTAATTGTCAAAGCCCCTTTTACTTGCTTTCTTTTGGAGCCACTAAATTTCCTGTTATTTTTAATTAATTAAGATTTACTCAACATTTGTTGATGTTCTTTTCTCCCTATTCCATGGAGTGCAGGCATAATACCTGCACCGTTGTATTGGGAAAGTTGAATGTCAGTTTATGAAGCAAAACATACTAGGCATGTATGTTATAATTTTGTTCAAGGATATTATAAATGCTTTTATTTCTCTTCTGATAAAATTGGGATGCATGTACATAATGCAATTTCTGTTGTTACATGTTAACTGCTATGGAATTTATGCAATATAAGTGTGACATGTTATAGTTCTGTGGTTTATTGGTTAATTTTTGAATGCCATTTAAAAAAATTCCCCTAATTTTCAGTACTCTAACGTGGTCCTTAGCGAACATGATACTACGTCTGATATGTAAACGGGTTTCCCAGATCCGAGAAGGAGCGGGCCTAACAGAAAGCCAATGTCGTAGCTGATGCTCTCAGTCGAAAGTCTAAGGGTCAGCTATCTCACTTAAAAGGAGAATATTATCAGTTGAAAGAGTTACGTGCAAAGTTAACCATAAATAGCTCTGGAGTCTTATTAGCATCCTTACAAGTGAGACCCATATTATATGATAAAATTAAGGAAACACAAGTTCATGATTCTGAAATCATTAGAATGATTGAGAAGATTAAGGGAGGAGATGAAGCCGGGTATACAATAGATGGTCAAGGGGTCTTATTCTTTAAAGGAAGATTGTGTGTTCCGAGGAAATCTGATATAAAGACTGAGATTCTGGAAGAGGCACATGACTCAATGTATACTATCACCTAGGAAGTACTAAGATGTATAGAACACTTAAGAGCTACTATTGGTGGTCTGGCGTGAAGAGAGAGATTGCAGGGTATGTTTCTAAAGGTATGTTCGGATACCGGGTTAAACCACCCTCGGGGTGGTTTAACTCCCCCGCCCCTTATTTTCTCCCTCCACGTGGGCCCACTTTATTCCTTTTTTAAAAAAATAAAAAAATAAATTTTACATCATCAATCATGTCAAAAAATAATATATTATACCATTATATCATATAAAAAATATAAACTACTCCACCTCTACTCAATTTTTCAAACTCCAATACAATCACATCACAATAACTACTCACTTTTTCAAACTCCAATACAATCACATCACCCCAAACCCACTTCTAACCCACCATCAGTTTAACCCTCTATCCAAACACCAAAACCCAAAAATGGGTTACCTGCAACCAGTTTAACCCACCTAAACCCACTATCCAAACACCCCCTAAATGTCCTATATGCCAACAAACTAAACCAGAGCGTTTGAGACCTGCGGGGACTTTACAGCCACTTCCAATACCAGAATGGAAATGGGAACACATAACTATGGATTTTGTTACAGGATTTCCAAGGACCCGTCGAGGTCACGATGCAATATGGGTCATAGTAGACAAATTAACTAAGTCTGCACATTTCTTAGCCATTAACATGACATACAGTTTAGACCGCTTGGGAAAGATCTTTGTTAATGAGATAGTTAGCCGTCATGGGGATCCTGTGTCAATTGTTTCTGATAGAGATCCGCGATTTACTTCTAAGCTATGGCCAAGCTTACATAAAGCTATGGTAACAAAGTTAGCATTTAGTACATCCTTTCATCCTCAAACAAATGGCCAATCAGAACGGACTATCCAAACTCTAGAAGACATGCTTAGAGCTTGTACACTGAGCCTTAAAGAAAGCTGGGATGAACATATCTCACTTATAGAGTTTGCATACAACAACAGCTATCATGCTAGTATTGGAATGGCACCTAATGAAGCCTTATATGGTAGACCATGTAGAACACCTATCTGTTGAAGTGAGGTTGGAGAACGAAAATTGGTTCAACCTGAATTAATACAAAGCACAATAGAAAAAGTTGAGGAAATCAAGAGATGCTTGAAGGCAGCGCAAAGCAGACAGAAAAGTTATGCATATAAGCAAAGGAGAGACTTAGAATTTCAAGTGGGAGATCATGTGTTCCTGAAAGTATCTCCATGGAAAGGCCTAATCTGATTCGGGAAGAGAGGGAAACTAAGCCCAAGATACATTGGCCCTTACGAGATCACAGAGAGAATTGGAAGTGTGGCCTATCGTCTTCAACTTCCATCTGAACTAGCAAGGATACATGATGTCTTTCATGTCTCCACACTTCAGAAGTATATTCCAGACCCAACCCATATGATACAACCCCAAGATATTCAATTGAAGGAAGATCTATCATACGAGGAGGTTCCTGTATAAATTCTAGATTATAAAGTACAAGAGCTTCGTACAAAGAAGATTCCCTTAGTTAAAGTTTTATGGAGGAGTCACGCAATAGAAGAAGCCACATGGGAACGAGAGGAAGAAATGAGATCTCAATATCCCCACTTATTTTTCAAGCTAGCAAAGGTACTTAAATTTCGAGGACAAAATTTATTGCAAGTACGGGAGAAATTGTAATACACGTTTTGTACACTATGCTTTTGAATGTTATCAGGTGTTATTTCAAGGAAATATTGAATTGATAGTGTTTACACTATACGTTTGATACAGTCAATAGATTCGCCTTGATGCGATGATTTCATTGAAACTTGTTTTGTAAAAATCAGAGACCACCTTGATTAATTATGACTTTAAAAGGTTCTTTGGATTTTGAAGAACATCCAACATAATACCACAACTAGTAATCTGGAAGTTTGGTAGTAGCTTATATGTAGTAGAAGCCACTACTAGTATAGGGCCCATAATGTTATAAATTTATGCTCATTAAACCATAATCACATCATTAAGCCTAATTAAGCGTGATTAGTACTGATTACCCGTCATTAGTGATAACTAAGTATCATTAGCAAAAGTAGGACACATGGTGGGGAAATCAGGGGACACGTGTCATTATACATTCAGGACAAGTGTCAATACCCAAGATTACCATGTGTCATCATTCTAAGACTAACACGTGTCATAGTGTAGCCTCTTGCTTGGGCAACAAGTTCTCTCATGCATAGGAGACTAGTGGCATGTTACATGGTTGGCAAATGTTGCTATGTGTCCTCATACATGGAAGAGAGGCAACAAGTGTCTTAAAGCCTCCCTTACATGTTGACAAATGACACACATGTAAAAGGGTTGGGGGCCTATATATACCCATGACCCTCCATTCCATTCACTTCATCCTACGCCCCTCTCACCACCTTAGAGCCACAAGGCCGTCGAGGTTGCTGGAGTAGCACGATAGGAGTCACGGCGAAGCTCTGTCAGTGACCGAGAGCGCAGTAGAAGCCGTAACGAAGTTCTGTCCGCCATCAAGCAGTAGTACTCAAATCTGAGGAGGATATAGGAGGTTTTCACTTAAACGATTCCGACTCAAGTTAGATAACAATCAGGTGAGGGATTCTCAAGCTCTATTTTAAAGAGATAATCTTTAGCTTGTTATGCATGGTTTTGAATAGCAAGTATGCAAACGTGTTTTCTAAAGCATTTACATATGAGTTGCAAGTATCATACAGTTGATATGAAATCAAGGCTTTAGAACGTATTTCAGATGTCGTTTCAGGTGTTTTATCATGATAGCACGTTTTCAAGTATTTTGTTCTTTGTGGAAAACGAAACATAAGTTTCAGTACTTAGATTTGAGCTTTATATAAAGAAAAATGTTTTTGCACAGTTACTATGCAATATGGATCGGTTTTCAATAGTTCTAGTTGTCAGAATATGCATGCTATGTCAGATTGTTTTATGTCCATGAATTAGCTGTTATGAGCTTCAATTAGCAAGAGTACGGATTACTAGTAACAAGAAAAGAATCAGAAGCAGAAAATAAGCACCACAGTAGCTATTTTATACAATTCGTGAACTAGCCATTAGAGATGGTGATGTCATTAGATATGACCCTGAAACCGCCATTAGATATGGCAAACCATTAGATATGGTATCAAGAGGACTTTAGGTCTGCATTCTGTATACATATAGGCTTTGGGCCATATGCAGGATGTTTTTGGTCTTTGGGACCGTCTGCGCGTATGACTTAGCTTTGTTTCAGCGTTCATGAACCAATAACTTAGCCACAGTGGTGATTAGTGCAAACAGCTTGATAGTGATAATTTTGTTTCAATTTATCTTCTTTTAAAGCGATTTCAGTGTTCAATTGCAAAACTAGCATGCTGTCATATGATTACTGTCCTAAAGTCTCTTTCAAGCTATTTCAAAGTATTCAGCATCAATTTTGGTATAATGCTCATATTTCAGCTTTTAGCTATATGTAAAAAGCTTGAGATCCTTTCATTGGGTCTAAGCTAAAAAATGGGTTTAGACTCATCCCTTTATATTATAATCATGTACAGATCAACGGAATCACGACCAGAAGGAGAAAGGATTGCTTATACACTAGAAGGAGGTGGTTCTCGTTTGTTTTTGTACTGTCTATTGTTTTGTAGAGAGTTGTAATAGAACTTGTTTTTTTAATAAGAACTTTAAATACAACGATGATATGTTTGATGAGATTGCCACATGTGTACTTTGAGGAAAAAGAAGCAGAATGATCTCTGTCGCGGCACGTTCTGATTAGCGGGACGGGTCGTGACAACGCTACTCCACCTTTGAAAGACCAAAGGAAACCACCACAGACTTCGCCCTGTTCACCACGAGCCCGAAAACTTCCCCAAAAGTGTCCATAATAAATGACGCCATCGAATCTTTTCTGGATTATCCCTCATGAAAAATATTGTATCATCCGCATACTACAACAGGGGGATGGATATCTCCTCCTTGAAAAAACCAGAACACCAGTTTCCCTCAACCGCCAATCTCATCATCACAGCTAGAGCATCGGCCACCAAAACGAACAAGAGCGAGGCTACCAGGCACCCATGTCTAATACCTCTCTGCGGCTGAAAGCCCCTCTTCTCCAATGACACCCACATGAACCTCCAGTCCATGCAGTCATCATACGCCTTCGAAAAATCCACCTTCCAGAGCACCCCTTTGGTCCCGCATCTCTTCCAGTCACTGACAATCTCAAATGTCAAAACCAACCCATCCGCTATAGCCCTCCATGGAATAAATGCCAACTGCTCAAGCGAGATAATCCCGCGAAGCACCGTCCACAACCGGTTTGCAAGGATCTTCGAAACCACCAAGTAAATAGCATTGGACAACGCAATAGGCCTGTAATCCTCCACCCTCATCGGTGTTCCCTTCTTGGGCAGCAGAAAGATGAACGCCTTGTTCAGCCTTTCAAATCCCATGTTTCCCGCTCTGAACTCCTCCAACACCTCCATGACATCCTTCTTAATCGTCTCCCAAAACTTCTTGTAGAAGGCGACTGGGAAACCATCTGGACCCGACGATCCATCAACATTCAATTGGAGTCTGGCCTACTTCGAGAACTCTGCAACCAACATCTTAGAGTTCACCTCCGCAATTTGCGAAACGTCTCTCCCCTGCCGACCCCAACCCCATGAGTCCTTCGCTTGGCAAAATCCTGAAATTGCGAACGTAATGCCAAACCCACTTCCCGATCCCCCTCCAACATTACCCCCCTCAACAACCACCGAATGAATCTTGTTTATGTGCCTTCTTCCGCTAGCCATGGCATGGAAGAACCTCGTTTGCATCCCCCTCCCTCATCAATCTTTGCCTGGACCTCTGCCTCGAATCGACCACCTCCTTTTTGTCCTCCAAAAGAAACTCCTCCAAGTGACCACCCCTCACCAACATCTCTCCTCAGTTGCCAGAGCCCTCTCATCCTCCAAACTGTCCAATCTGCAGACCTCATCCCATGTTGTTATCCGTCGGCTTCTCAGCGCACGATTCGCCTTATTGAACCCCATCAAGTGAACCCTGAGCGCTGCCAATTTGGTAGCCAACCTGACCATGGCGGATCCCAAAGGATTGCAACTCTCTCAGAAGGATGCCACGGACTCCAGAAAATCATCCTCCAAAAGCCAGGCCCGCTCGAAGAGGAAGTAAAAACGAAGTTGCACCGCCTCCCTAGACGACCAGAACAACGGAGTATGATCCGAGTGCGCCCGGGCAACGAACGAGCCTCAGCCAACGGGAAATCCTCCAGTGCCACCGTAGACATCAAGAATCTATCAAGGCAAGACCGCGACTGCACGTTATGCCAAGTGTAAACACATCCCGCCGCATTGAACACCTGAAGGCCAAGCTCCATCACCACCCCCAACATCTCTGCCGAATCAACATCCCTACCTCCATGCCCACCAGGCAGATCCTCATGAAGCATAGTGACATTGAAATCCCCCGTAATAACCCATGCCACCTCAGGAGCCACCACCCTAGCACTGTACAGCTCCTCCACAAGCCGAGACATCCACACACCATTCGACATGCCATACACGTTCGTAACCAGAATCCTTTTCTCATCTGCCTTCCTCCGGAACAATGTCATGATGGAGAACCGACCCCGCAAGACCTCCAACGAAACATTATCTTCATCCCATCTCATCATCAGTCCCCCAGAAGCCCCGTCAGATTCCACCGCCATACATTCCCCTATTCTGTTTCCCCTTACCTCCCTCCATACTTCATTAACCCCTTGAGAAATCTTCGTCTCCTGCTTAAGTATAATGTCTGCTCCATGCTCCAATATCAAATGCCAAACCACCCTCCTCTTATCAGGTCTCCCTAGACCTCCATGATAAGATATTGATCTAACAAGCTTGGAAGTCCCAGAAAGTGCCTTAAGCTAAGACACTTCAGCAACGCTGCCTCCAGCATCCCCTCCGATGCCTCCTCGGCTGCCAAGCTCATACCCCTCGCATCATTGGCACTGCCTTCCCCACTCATACCCAAACCTTTGTAAATTTCCAGCCGCCGCCCCTTCTCCTCTCCCTCAGCCCCCGTCGAGAGTAGCTCCAACCAAAACATCCCACACCTCGCTGCCCTACCTGTAGCCCTCCTCCCATGAAGCCAAGACCGTCCCCTCCGGAGTTGTCTTCCTGGCTCATAAACGCCATGATGGTGCAGCCCGCTAAAGCCAAATTCCCACCTCCTTCAGCTGCTAGCAGGTCCCCACCTCCCACGGCACCCAGCTCCCGCGGCCAAAAGGTCCCCAATGACTCCCGCACGGCACAATTATCTGGCACCAGAGCGGGAATCATCTCTGCACAACATGCATCCTCGATTCCCCCTCCTCCTAACTCAACCGACAACCCTTGATCTTCCCACTGCCTCGCATCAAGCGGCCCCCGCCACAACTGCATAGCCACACAAAGCAGCTTCATCCTCTCCAAGCTAAAAGCTCCCTCGCCAATGCCAACCAAAAAGTCAAGCGGCAGCGAATGCAGTGATCGATCTGCAAGCTGCCCAGACCTCACCGCATCAGATGCCACCGTGTCGCAGAACTGCACCATCTGAGGCTGCATCAGAGCCTCCCGATTCACAAGTCGCGAAGCAATACACTCTACTTCCCCATAACTAGGCTGGGAGGCCTCCAACCACTCTGGCACACGAACTGCCCGACTGCCTGCATCCCCCGCCAAGGTATTCTATGTCCCATCAGAGCCCAAGGAGTGCCACACATGGAGCATTGTTACATCTCCTACAAGAGCATCTATAGTTGGGTGAAAGTGGGCGTTTACAATGAAGCATCGGGCAGATGGCAACGTAGATCGCTACAAGGTGAGACTTGTGGTCCGTGGGTTCACCCAGACATATGAGGTAAATTATCAAGATACTTTCTCTCCCGTGGCTCAACATTCTACTTTGTGTATTCGCCTCTCTGTTGCAGTAACACAAGACTGACCCTATATCAGCTTGATGTGAAGAATGTATTTCTCTATCATGACCTAAAGGAGGAGGTCTACATGCATCAACCACCTCGGTTTGCTACTGAGGGGGAATATCAGAAGGTTTGCAGGCTTCACAAGGCAATCTATGGCCCTAAGCAGAGTCCAGGAGTATGGTTCCAAAAGCTCTCGGACTTGATAGAGTAGAAGGGGTTCGTGAGATCAACTGTCAATCATTCACTATTTATTTAAAGGTCTCAGAGAGGTACAATTGTCATAGGTTTATGTAAATGATATTATTGTTATAAGGGTTGATGAGCAGAGCATCCAGGATGCTATGGGTTCGTTTGGTTGCAGGGTTGGGCAGGGTTGGGTTGGGTTGGGTTGGGCTGGGTGAATAGTAAACTGTGAGGAGGGGGTACCCCTGTGAATAGTTCCCCAACCCAACCCAACCCTGCCCAACCCTGCAACCAAACGAACCCTAAGGGTTTCCTCAGCAGTTTGTAACCAAGGACCTTGACAGCCTACGTTACTTTCTTGGACTGGATTTTGCCAAAAACCAGTGAGGTCTTGTGATGACCCAGAGGAAGTACATTACAGATCTTCTCTCTAAGATATGCACGACAGATTGCAAACCTGGCACTACTTTTATAAACCCGAGCATGAAGTTGTATGATGATGACACTGAGGAGGTAGATAAAAGGAGGCACATGAAGCTCGTTGGGAAGCTCCTATATGTAACCATCACCATACTGGATATATCCTTCAGTAAGATAAGTGAGTCAATTCATGGAGTAGCCTACACAGATACATATGGATGCAGTCCATATGATTCAAATGTATCTAAAGACCTCACCTGGTACTAGTTTTCTATTTAGCAGAGATACATCCCTTATCATTACAGCTTTTGCAGATGCAGATTATGTAGGGTGTCCCAAGGACAGGAAGTCTACCTCTGGTCTTGTAGTGTTCTTAGGGAGTTCATTGGTGTCATAGAAGAGCAAGACGAAGACAGTTGTCGCAGATCCAGTGCAGAATCAGAGTACATAGCCATGACACGGGCTAGTACAGAGATGATGTGGGTCAGATCTATTCTTATCGACTTAGCAATTGAGGTGTCTCACCCTATGCACCTCAAATGCGACAACTAGGTTGCTCTCTTTAATGCTAACAACCTAGCCTTCCATCAGATGACCAAGCATATCGAGGTCGACTTCCACTACACTCTATACATGATTTAGAAAGACCGCAACTCCACCACTCATGTTAGCTCAATAGATCAGACAGCAGACGTGCTCACCAAGGACCTAGCCAGAGGGTCTTTCCAGAGATTTTGTTCCAAGCTGAGCATAACTGATATCTACGCTCCAACTTGAGGGGGAGTGTTGAGATATTATTTATATTTTTATTTCTTTTATGTATTCTCTGTTTTCCGTCTTCTTCCTGGAATTTGCCCAACAGATTTCTCCTATATATAAGAGATCCCTAGGGCCTCATGAATAAGTAATCTGTTGTTTTCTCCAAACAGTCATTCTCTGCATATGTTTATGGTTCACGTGCCAAGATTCTGATCCATAGAGCATGGCAAGTCTCATGGTTGTTTTGTAATACTTTCATTTGACTTTCAAAGGAATTTTCTTATCATAAAGAATAATAAAGGCTCCTCTCCACTTTAGCCAGCATGCATTTATTCCATGAGTAACATCTTCGTCAATTTCCGCATCATATTGTTGTGCAAAAATGTGAGAATGAAATTGCGTATTGTTGGAGTATTCGTTGCATGCGTCATCTATGAGGGAGATGGGTAAATGGATCTCTCCAGGATCCATTTACCTCATCCATGTCTTTAGTCTCACATCTACCAGTAGTGGGACTTGGAGGCTCTGTGGAGGCCATATAAGAAGCCCCAGACCTCCTGTATCCATTGAGAAAAAGCAATGAAGCATATGCCCTTTAAGGGCTTCTCCCGTGGTTTCATCCCGCTCCTTAGGGAGTAGGGTTCCACGATTGTGTTCCAATTTCTTTATCTTTATTTCTGGTTCCGCTTCCGCTTCCTATTTTCTAACATGGTATCAGAGCGGGTTCGATTCTCTAAATTTTTATGTTTATTGTTTTGTTCGAGATTCGAGATTATCAAGTTCATGGTTCAATTTCTAGAACCTTAGTTCTGCTTGAAGATTTTTGCCGTCATTCTGATCATCTCCAGGCTGCGATCCCTCCTGGACGGTGCTCTTCCCACATCAATATTCTAAGAAGCAAGTTTTAGGGTTTCCTCAAGCAGCAAGATCAAGAGATCTCCGTGTCTGATTGGGTATACTCCAGGCCATATTCGATCTGGTTAATCGATGGGGTCCGGTCGCATACTCCAGACAATATTGATGAAAGGAGAGGGGCTCACCGCCGAGAGGGGCTCACCACCCTCTTCTCGAGCTCCAAGCAGAACCCTGTCAGGAGGCGACCCCACAGGCAGGGCATCGCTCCTTCATTTGCATCGTTCGCAGCAGCAGACAATAGGCCGATTTCCAGAGCGAGACCTCACGCACGAGCCAGCAATTCAACATCGCATATCTCCAAGCCTCGGGAGACCTCATGCACGAGCCGCTTGGAGTTTTCGAGATCTTCGGTTCTCGAGGGCGGCATGGGAGACCCCGCGGTGATGAATTCCCATTTTTAATGCGGAACTCCTTCCAGTCCTCCACTGCAGATCTTCAGGCGGCGAAGGAGGAGACCCTCCAGGCGGAGCTCGGCTTCCTCCTCCTCCCTCACAGGCAGCAAGCACCAGACCCGTGATTGGAGCCCAGAACCCTCGCGCGCCATCACGACGCAAGCCCATCCAGGCAGTGCTCCAGGACCCCGCGCGCTGCAGCTCTCTCCCAGACGGCGCCGCTCGTTGTCCCCTTTCTCTCGAGCGCGCAACAAGCACACGATTACCAGCCCCAGGCGATCCCTCCCGCAGGCGGCGTGAAAGAGGCATCGACCTCTTTCTCGCAGATCCCTTCAGGTACGATGCCTCATCTCTAGCAGCATGTGCACAGGTGCCCCATAGGGGTGGTGGGTATCGAGAAAAAGAAGGGGTCCTCAGGGAACCCTAGCGATGGTAAAAAAAGAGGGGGGACGTTGGCCCTCTTTATAAAAAAGAAGGGGTGCCCATTTTTCAAGCTAAAAAAAGAAAGAAGAAGAAAAGAAAAAGGGTGAAGAGAATGTTTTGGGCCGTTTGGGTCGTGATATACAAAAAAAAGGAGAGTTGGTGAGATCGGGTCCAACTAAGCCGAGTTAAAAAAAGAAAAGAAAAAAAGAGGCGCGTACAATTAAGAAAAGTCGTACGCAATTTAAAAAAAAGGTTGTTGCAAAACTCAAAAAATTATTACTATTTAAAAAAAATGTTTCAAAAAAATGATTTGAATTTCAAAAAAATGATTTGAAGAAAAGGGGTTGTTGCACGAGTTTCATGTTATTTTTCTTTTATTATCTTGTCTTCTCCCAACTTTGTCGATGTCAATGTCCGACAAGTATGGGAGAAAGGGGGAGTATATGTAGAGTCACATGCCAGATTGACAGATGTTCCAGATTCTCCAGATTCAGAGACTCCAGCTTCCAGGTCCTTCAAAATCCAGACTCTACAGTTCAGACTCTCCCTCAGATGTTTCCGAGTCTCCAGTTTCAGACGCGCACGAGTATGCGTTGTCTTTTCAGATGTGCAAATGTATGCCATCCTTTGTCGTGATCCCCATCACTCTTCGTGTTTTATCAGTCGGAGTTTTCATGTGAGCCGTAAGGACTCCAGAGTAGAGGATCATTCCCTATGCCATGTTGGCAAGGGTTTTCATGTGGTATCATAGGTACTCCAAAGTAGTGTACCATTCTCTGTGCCAGATGGGAGAGACCCAGTTCTCCGACGAGGAGACTATTTCAGACTCCATTCTCTAGCGACCGTGGACTCTGACGAGGATTGCAATTCCACGGCCTTTTTTTTTCAGTTCGGCCCTTTTCAGAGATGGAGCAGTTGTCCACATTGTTGTGGCGAGCCAGAGTTCTCCAGGTAGAGACTCATTTTCAGTTGCAGTGACTCTGACAGGCGCAGTTCAGAGCACATGCTCTCCGACGAGGAGATTCGGCAGACTCACACTCCAGCCCGTTCGTCCTCCCCACTTGCACGGCATGAGAAGCAACGTCCTCGACAACAGCCGACAGTTGTGTGCGTTGAGTTGATATTGTATGTAGTGTCTTGTAGCGTAAGTTGAGTTTCTTTCTGTTTATCCAAGATGAGTATTACATGCTCCAGCTTGAGGGGGAGTGTTGGAGTATGCGTTGTATGCGTCATCTATGAGAGAGATGAGTAAATGGATCTCTCCAGGATCCATTTACCCCATCCATGTCTTTAGTCCCACATCTACCGGTGGTGGGACTTGGAGGCCCTGTGGAGGATATATAAGGAGCCCCAGACCTCCTGTACCCATTGAGAAAAAGCAATGAAGCATATGCCCCTTTGAGGGCTTCTCCCGTGGTTTCATTCCGCTCCTTAGGGAGTAGGGTTCCACGTTAAAAATTCTTGTGTTCCAATTTCTTTATCTTTATTTTTGAATCCGCTTCCGCTTCCTATTTTCTAGCACATATTATATTCAAGAGGTCTAGGGGTCCTTATATGGGACGAAACTCTAGAGAGCTTAAAACATGGAAAAATATACAAGTACCCCCATAGGGGTTATAATAGGAAAATAAGAATCGTAAAATACATTACTAACACTCCCCCTCAAGTTGGAGGCTGGAGCATATCTATCAATCATGCCCAACTTGGAAGTTATCCACGGGAGGCGGTTCTTTGTAAAGCGTTCGTGAATACATCAGCAAGTTGAAGATCTGTTGTGATGCGTGAAGTAGTAATCTTGTCAACCCGTACGACGTCACGAACAAAATGGCAGTCAATCTCTATATGCTTAGTCCGCTCATGGAACACAAGATTCATGGCAATGTATGTAGCGGATTTGTTATCAAGTATAGTGGAATAGGAGTGGTGACAACAATACCGAGTTCCTGTAGAAATGTCAATAGCCATGAGATCTCATAGGAAGCGTGAACCATCACCATGTGCTCTGCTTCTGCATTAGATCTGGATACAATGGTTTGTTTCTTGCTCCTCCAAGTCACAAGGTTTCCTCCAACCATCATAGCATATCATGTGGTTGAGCGGTAATCCTCAAGTGAACATGCATAATCTGCATCAGCATAGGCTACTTCACCCCATAAAAGAGGCCACGTCCTAGGGATTCACTCAAGTATCGCAGGATCTAGAGGACATCCTCCCAGTGACTGTAGCAAGATTGCTCCATGTGTCGGCTAGCTATGCTCACTGCGTAGGAAATATATGGTCGGGTAACAGTGAGGTAAAGGAGTTTGCCAACCGAACTTTTGTATCTGCAAAAATACCAGAGGGCTTACATCCAAGTAATCCATCTTCAGTAAGGATGTCCAGACAGTACGTCCTTTGTAAAAGATGAAGTCTCTCTGTATGTAGTACTTCTATGCCCAAGAAATAGCGTAGTGGATCAAGGTCCTTAGTGACGAACACCTTCTGAAAAAAGACATTGGTCTCTCATACCCCCTTATCATCATCACATGTGACAACCATGTCATCCATATAAACAAGTATAACAGTACCAGTTTGTCATCTTCTGACAAACACAGAGTAGTTAGAGGTTGTTCCCTGAAGCCAAGAATATTGATTTCTACAGTAAATCTGTTGAATCATGCCCTTGGGCTCTGCTTCAGACCATAGATTGCCTTGCGAAGTTGACATCCACACTCCCTCTCGACTTCGTAACCAGGAGGTTGCATCATGTACAACTCCTCAAGATCGCCATACAGGAATGCATTTTTCACATCGAGCAGAAAGATAGGCCAAGCTTTGTTTGCTACCACTAAAAGAATAGTCCTTATAGAGCCCATCTGTGCGACAAGAGAGAATGTCTTGAAGTAGTCAACTCCATATGTCTGTGTAAATCCCTTGGCCACAAGACGAGCTTTCAATCTGTCAATGGACCCGTCTGGCGACTACTTGATTGTGAAGATCTATCTGCAAGCCACATGTTTAGTACACTTGGGACACTTTACAAGATCACATGTTCCTCTTGAAGTAAGAGCATCCATCTCCTCATTCATGGCATGTCGTCAGCTAGAATCCTGCAATGCACTATGGTGGTCTCTCAATATAGAGATAGTCATGAGAGTATCGGCATGTTTTCAGTCACTGGATGATAAGCTAGCAGTAGAAGTGAAATGAGATATGTGATGAAATTACATTGCCTCTTAGTTTTGCGTAAAGCAATGAGAAGCTCATGAGGATCATCCGAGACAGTAGTGGAGGGGCATGTGAAGAAGGCGTATCATCCTGCAATAAAAGCATAGGTAAAGGAACATTTGGTGGTGTAGACATATGCTTGCGCTTATAGACAATTGATGGAGGAGGGAGATCCAAAGGAATATCTGTAACAGACTGAGTTAAGAAGCCGGTTTGCTAAACAAAGGTTAATCTTTAGAGATATAATAATGATGCCATGTCGGATCATAACACCTGTAGCCCTTTTGAGTACGAGAATAACCAAAGAAAACACATTTAATTGCACAAGGAGATAGTTTGTCGGCATCGTGAAAATTATATCTAAAAGCCACACATCCAAATATTCTCAGAGGTAGAAGAAAAGGTGACTCAGTAGGATATAACAAAGAGAACGGAGTGGAGCTATGTAGAGAAGTAGCGTGGACTTTGTAGATAAGATGAACGATGGTTAGAACAAGATCGCCCCAGTATGTTTTAGGAACTTTCAACTAAGTGAGGAGGGAGCGAGCAATGTTTAACAGATGTTTGAGTTTCCTTTCCGCTACCCCATTTCTGCTGGGAGGTATACGGACATGAGGTTTGATGAATGGTGCCCAGAGATGCAAAGAAGTTAGTTAAATCATGTTGGATGAATTCCAAGGCATTATTTGAAAAAAATTGAACAACTGTGGAGAAAATATTCTTGACATCATGGAAGAAATTACTAATAATATTATTAATCTTCGAACGCTCTTTTAACAAACCTAAGATGATCCACCGTAATCATCAACAAAGACGACAAAATACATGTGTCCACTAGGAGTACGGATTGGACAGGGCCCCCAAATAACACAGTGGACTAAAGAAAAAGGTATGTCACAATGAAGCTCATTACGAGCAGGAAAAGACGCTCGATGATGTTACTCGAACTGACACGCCTCACACTATAAAGGTTTGAGCGTAAAGAGTTCAGGGAACATCAAAGAGATGACTTTGGCAGACGGATGACGGATGCAAAGGTGTCAGAGAAGAGGATCTTCGGAGATGGAAGCAGCGCCAACAAAACTAGAGTCAGATGGGATATCCATGTAGTAGAGGTCGTTCTTCTCATATCCCCACCAAAATCTGTCTCGTCTGGATGTCCTGAAAATAGCAACAGAACTCCTCAAAAATAACTTCACAGTTAAGCTCAGTGCATAACTTCTGAACAGATAAAAGGCTAAGTGGAAAAACAGGTGCACAGTGAACTCCAGTCAGTCGAACTTTAGAAGAAAACTCCATAGTGTCCACGGTAGAGTCAGGTAAATGGGCCCCATTAGCAACCCAAACAATCTTCACAGAGGACGACGACTGTGAGAAGGTGAGAAGGCTACCTTTTCCCATCAGATGAGTAGATGCTCTAGAATCAATAATTCAACCAGGGCTGGGTGTAGAAGAGAGTTGGCAATTATACCTGAGGTTGTAGCCAAACTAATAGTAAGAGCAGAAGTGGTGATGTCACTAGCGGAAGATTTCTGCAGAAGCTACCACAGACGGACATATTCAGACACGTAAATGGTCTCTGTCACCAAAAGGATGGTTATATGAGACCTCAGTAGTATCGTATGTTGCCTCGTACAAAAAAGTCTCATAGACACTGTTGGTATTAGCTGCATCCCAAACTTTGTCCAACAAAGCTCAGATGGATGATTCCAACGTCCACAGTGTATACACGCTCGATAGTGAGCTGTAGTAGGATCACGTCCATGCTCGCGATCAGAATTGCGGCCACATCCAGATTCTCGACTACGTCCTCGTCCAAAGTTATGACCTCATCCACCATAGTAGTTGTATCGTCCTTTGTTTACAGACAATGCATAGTGAGATGTAGTCTCCGCAGATGGAATAGTAGGGGGACGCTCAATAGGTGAATCAAGATCATACAGACGATCAAAGATAGTCTCAATGGATGGCAGAACATTAGTAGTCAGAAAATAGTCCTTCAAGGACTTGTATCGTGGATGCAGACCGGACAGAAATCGATAGACCTGCCATTCAGCATATTCTCCTATATGCTTATCACAATATGCTGGTTGAAAAATGAAGAGCTCCTTGAACAAACTCGTGAGAAGTTGTAGTACTGAACAAGGCTGGAGTCTCCCTGAGTAGCAGACCAGATCCGTGTATATAATATTAGAAAGCCAAGACTTTACAGTCTTCTGGGAGTAGGTATGCTCAAGACTCTCCCACATCACCTTTGCAGTTTCCTTCTAGAGCAGATTGGATGCAATATTTGGATCGATGTCATTGGTTATTCAAGTAATGATAGGACAGTTGTCAACATAACAAGTATCGTAGTCTTTATCCATCTCCTTGGGAGGATCCTTGGTAGGAACATAATTCTTGCGTTAACAACCAATGAATACTCTGAAGGATCGAGAACATAGTACATAGTTCTCTGAGCCTTTTAATTTGATAGAAGTGTCATGTACCATCACAGAAAAAGTCAGATACATGGGCTTGATCTCGATAGATGTCATGGTGATCACACAGGTTAAGAAAAAGTGACCTAGAGAATTCTTGGTGTCTTAATCAAGCATAGATGCGACTGAAGTCACGATTTCAGGCCCTTGTAGAGTCTTTTCAGGAGTAGAATGAGGCCAGAATGCTCCTGGCGATGAGATGGGGTACCTAGCGGCGAAACTAGAATGTTTGTAGTGGTCCTAGTCCCCTAGCGGTAGAGCTAGGGCACCAACGATGGACCAGAGGTGCCTTTTATGTTGCTGGCGGAAGCAAAAAGGTGCTGGCAGTAGGAGCAACAGAAGAAAGGTTGTTGGTGATGGATTTGGGGGGGGGGGCTTTTAGGGCTCCAGGTGATGACCTAAGGCCTCCTCAAAGGTCCTAGCGGTGTTGAAGGTTGTCGCGACGTCGATAGGAAGAAGCAAGGGCTCTTGCGATGGTCCAAGCGTTGCGCGAGAGGCTTCGGGCAAAGCCCTAAGCTGGTGGCGACACATACGAGGAATCGAGAGGCCTTTAGGGCTCCAGGCAGAGAGTCTCGACCGTCGATGGGCACCGCAGGGGTAACACGGAGATGGTGGAGCACAGTTAATTCCCTCGCAAGGGCTTGGAGTGTCGCAGATGGTGGCGGCGGTAAGGAGAAGCCCTTACATGAGGCTTGGCCGAGTTCTAGGCTGGAGGTGGCAGCATGATTTAGGTCAGAACACCGGTCTAGGACCGTTGCTTTGATACCATGTGGAAAAAATGAGAGAATGAAACTGTGTATCTTATTCAGGAGGTTTAGGGGTCCTTATATAGGACGGAACCCTAAAGAGTTCAAAACAAGGAAAAATACATATGTACCACCAAAGGGGTTACAATGAGAAAATAAGAATCATAAAATGCATTACTAACTGTTGCAAAATAGATCCCACATATCTAAAAAAATCTTTCTTCTGAATGTTATTGTTTCCAATCTTCACCTCGAGTCCTTTATCATTTTCCCCATCAAATGTGCACTCCATATATTCAGAAGAATATAGTATAACATAAATCTCCATACTTTTAAAGCAATTAAAAAAATTAATGTAATCCTTTAACGTGAAGGAGGAATAAATATTCTTGTTGTTGCTTAATAAATTGTTAACAGATAAACGAGAAAATAATTATTATAAAGCATAATATAAGTTTTATGTTTTCATTATTTTGATATGAATAATACATACATAAAATATTCCCATACAATTCCATAAGATAAGTCCATGATACCCATTAAAGCTCAATCTATGTTCCACTCGAATAGTCATTGAAATCAGATCGGGATATTAGAAACTGGCTAGAGTGACTTTAGTATTTAACTTGTGTATTCAAAAAAAAACAATCCAAGGTTAATATATATTTTTTCGATGACATAGCTAGATATACTTAAACAAATGTAACAAAAATAATAACAGGAATTTATCATCACCATCTTTACATAAAGAAACAAAGCCCAAAGATATTAAAATAAAGCACCAACACATGCAAAACAAAGTACAAAAAATAATGGTGTATAGCAGACATTCAAAAAGGCGTGCGAGGAATGGTGATGATCTATTACCCCACATGTGGCATTTTAGTGTCCCCAAACTGAGGTAGCACCTCCATCTTGCCTCACCACCTCAGTCATGTGAGGAACATGCCTCATCAGGTTTAGTCGAGATGCTCGTCTTAAGGCAAAAATCCTCCATCTTGCCTCAAGGTATATGCCTTAATCGATTCGAGGCTAGATTTGTCATAATATGGTCACAATAGAAGTATGTTGTTACCTTTCTGATATAGGGATGCTAGGATCCATGGTTACCTCCAAGTTATAAGAGAATATCTTGTAGAAAATAAGAATGAGGAAGCGATAATCAGATTAAAAACAAGAAAGTAGAACACTCGGATTTTTACGTGGAACCCTACTTCCTAAGAAGCGGGATGAAACCATGGGAAAATGCCTCACATGCTTGATATCTATTAAATTCTTCTCAATGAATATATAGGGTGTGGGGCTCTCTATATAGCCATACCAATAGGACCAAGTTCCATCGCTCCATGATGTGGGACTAAACATGAGTGCGTGTAGTAATTGAATTTTAGAAAGATCCAATTACCTGTCGATATGTATACACTCCCCTTCAAGCTAGAGGAATACAATGCTTAGATTGGACAAACAGAAAGAAGGCTTCCTCACCAAATACAAGATACTACGGACAATATCAACTCAACATTTACATTGTTGGCTGCATATTGAGGATGTTGCTTGTCATGTCATGCCGGTGAAGAGGAACAAGATGGTTGAAGTGAGAACAAAGATCACGAAGAGAAATCAAGATTGACAACTGGCTCATATGCTCCGTATCTACGTCTATAAAAGTCACCGATACCGGAATGAGTCGCCTTCTCGGAGTACTCTAGCCCACAATAAGTGGAAGACTGCTCCATCTTTCCAAGAGCCAAACAATGAACATCATGAGAATATCCATATGTAGATCTCGAGAAATGGTCCCTCTCTTACGGACCTTGGAAGGATCAAGTACTAGAGTTCACGGTCACTAGAGGATGGAGGTTGCACTTAGTCTCTCTCTGGAGAACTCAGATAAACTGGGTCACTCGTACGTAGAGTGCCTTAAACAATGAATAGAGATTGAAAAAGGGAAAGCATCTATAAAATACTTCCCTCTCCACATACTCATCGGATAATAACGATGCTCGACCAAGTTGGGAGAAGAAATGAAGAGGAAAAAATTAACTTGTGTTTCTTTCTCTCTCCCCTTTTTTATGGGTATTCATCATCAATTGTTTTAATGCCATCATCCCCTTTTTTGTAGATGCAGCACAATTTGGGCCAAGATTCATTTTTGCTCCACAATTGTGGCCTTGTTGGGCCTGGAATAAAAATAGCAAGCCCCCTCATCTCTCAATACGTTTTTTCTTTTTTTATGAATAAAATTTTGTGGTTTCCCCGCTCTGTTTTTTATGTAAATTTGTGGCCCATAGTTGGACCCAAAGAACTGAAACCCACGGAACACCCTCCTAGTTTTTTCTTCAGCTATAAAGGAGAGGTATCACCCCCCATATTCCTATGCATGATTAGGGTTTCCCGAAGGGAACCCATCACTGTCGTCAAGAAATGCCAGGGAGAAATGGGGTAGATCAAGAGGAGGGGCCTCATAGAGGGGTTGCTGCTTGAGGGAGTAGAGTGCGATGGGTATAGCGATCACAAGGGGGATTCCTATTTGTAGTTTATTCATTATGTATAGAGTTTATGCACTGTAGCAGGGGGTATGAATGTAATAATCTGGAAATATGAGATTCGCGTGTGGAAATAGGCAGAAAAACATGGGCCTCCATGAAAAAATCCCAGAAGGTCACGAGCTTTGCACGTGCAAGCCACTGGGGAAGGATCTATGCGTGAAATAAAAAATCTGGAGGGCCTTATGTGCAAAAAGGGTATGTTTCGAGGGTTAAACTACAAATCGCCCAAAATATATCAACCGTGCACGTGCGAAGCACGTGCACTGCCTACTACGTAAAGCGGTGGGCAGTGCAGTTGAGTTGCTGGCGACGCATAGCTGAAATTTGGTCCGTCTGATCAGATAGTGAACTAGCGGCTAAAAACAGATCTGGACAGACGGTTGATATTCTGGCTATTTCTCTAACGCATGGCAGGTTCTGGACTGTATGATTAGAGCGTGATCGTCGGCATGAAAGTGACGGTATGTGGACCCTTGGATCAAATCTGGTCCAAGGTAGTTGTAGCGTATTTCCGATGAGGCCTAAAGTGATGGATTTCTTCATGCACGTTGGAGATGCTCTGATGGATCGAGGTGGATTTTCGATGAGGTTCCGATCGTGCTCCACAATGACGGTCGATCTCGATCTTTAGTGATGCTGGTACAGATGTGAATCGATCTCCGATGATGTGATCTCACACGATCGTACGGATATCCATGTGGTGCTGTTGTAGCAGAATGTCCAGGCTCCTCAATTAGGCGTGACGGATTTCAATCAGATGTTGTTCTACAAAGCGTCTATTGACTTTCTCATTGGATACAGGGGGTCTGGGGTTGTTTATATAGCTCCACAAACCCTCCAAGTCCCACCACTGGTAGATGTAGGACTAAACATGGGATGTGTTATATGGATCCTGGAGAGATCCATTTCCCCATCTATACATATGAGAGATGCATACTCAAACACTCCCCCTCAAGCTGGAGCATGCAATGCTCAGCTTGGACAAACAGAAAGAAATCACGCAAACTCACAATACAAGACACTACAGACAAATTCAACTCCACGCACATAATTGTCGGTTGTTGTCGAAGACGTTGCTTCTCATGTCATGCAGGTGAGGAGGACAAACGGCTTGGAGTGTGAGTCAAACTGAATCTCCTCGTCAGAGAGTATGTGCTCTGTATTGAGCATGTCAAAGTCACTACAATTGAAAATGAGTCTCCTCGTCGGAGTACTCTGGCCTGCCACAACATGCGGACAACTGCTCCATCTGAAAGGGCTAAACTTAAAAGTCGTGGAGACATCCTCGTCAGAGTCCACGGTCGCTGGAGAATGGAGCCTGAAAAAGTATCCTCGTCGGAGAACTGGGTCTCTCTTATACTGGCTCAGAGAATGGGATATCTACTATGGAGTCCCTATGAAACCACAGAAAACCCTATCCCACATGGCATAGGGAATGAGATCTCTACTCTGGTGTCCCTATGAAACACATGAAAACTCTAACCAAAATAAAAGACGAGGACCAAGACAAATGATGGCAAACATGTACACATCAAATTGAAGACTCTGAAACATCTGAACGTCGAGTCTGGAACTGAAAAACTGTAGAGTCTGGAAAATCTGGCTGGTCTGGAGAATCTGAATCCGACTTGTAACTCTACACAATACTCCCCCTTTCTCCCATACTTGTCGGAACATAATGACATGGACAAAGTTGGGAGAAGACAAGAAATGGGGAGACAACAAAAACATCACAAATGCCGATCATCATAATAATTTTTTTTGGCTTTCTCAATCATCATCATTTTCTCAGCTATTCCACTTTTTTATAGTCGTCCCCTTAAATAATCCGTTCACACATTTTTTCCGGCTTTTCTTTACTTTTTTGCAAAAATTTTAAGCATACCATCTTTTCTTTAGTGTGTGCCCTTTTTTCTTGAACGAAGAAATTTGGCCCACTTGAGCCCAAAGATCATGGCCCAAACAGTGGACCCAGAGCTTGCTCTCTATCTCTATCTCTCTTTCCCTTTTATTTTTTTTACATACGGTGTCAGCCCATTGTGGGCCCAAAAATAACTCTCCCCACTTTTTTTGTCAACGTTGCAGCGGGCTCCCCCCTTTTATTTATAAAAAACACGGCCCAGTCGGGCCACCCTTATTTAGGGTTCCCGTGTGGGAACCCTTCCTTCGATAGAGATCCATGTGGCCACCGCGAGGAGATAAAAATCTAGACCGAAAGTCGACTTGTCATGATACCATGTGAAAATAAGAATATATAAGCGATAATCATATCAAGAACAATAAAGTAAAAAATACTCAGATTTTTACGTGGAACCCTATTCCCTAAGGTATGGGATGAACCATGAGAGAATGTCTAACAGGGGTGGTATTTTATTATGTTCTTCTCAATTAGTACAAAAGGTATGGGTTTTTTTTATATAGCCCCCCAATATGTCCAACCACTTCACAATGTAGGACTAAATATGAGTGTGTGGTAATTCGATCCTGGAGAGAATCAATAACCTACCTACATGACTTTTTCTAACATATCTCATAAGAGATAGATGACCTGGTATGCAAGTTCCTTCACATTATATTGCCTCTATATTGAGAGGGAGTCACTTTATTTATGAGTTGTCTTAGGAGAGTACACCTTGATGTTGGCATGCAACATTTGTGATATCTCAAAGCCTTGACTAAGAAAGGTCTCCTATTTAGGTTATGTTCATCTTCAAAGAATGTAGGATACTCTAATGTAACTATGTTGTCAGAGGGACTGAATAAAAAGTCGAATATTGGATTCTAAACTTTTGTTGGAAATAATTTTATTACATGGTGTAGCAAGAAGCAAGTGTTGATGCAATCAAATGCATGAGTAGAACACATGGTTATGGCACAGATTGCGGTAGACCTGATGTGGATCAAATCCATTCTAGAAGATTTTAGCATTTAGGTTATTTTACCCATGGAGACGCAATATGACAACAATATTATATGTAGATAAAGGTGAGAGAATGAATGACTTCTCTTATTACATGGGTCTAGAGTTTCTTATATAGCGTGAAACCTTGGACGAGCAAAAAGGAAAATTACATAGATACCCTGAAGGAGGTTACATGACTGAAATAAGGATAAATAGAAATAACTCAATAACTTTGACACACCCCTCAAGTTGGAGCACATTTACCGATCATGCCCAACTTGGGAATCATCCATAAGATGCATTTTTTCGGTAGCGCCTCCGTGAATATATCTGCAAGCTAAAGATCCGTAGAGATAGGAGGATTAGTGATTTTTCCTTCCCATACAGCATCACAAATGAAGTGACGGTCAACTTCAATGTGTTTAGTCCGATGATAAAAAGTAGATTGGAGGCAATATATGTAGTAGGCTTGTTGTCGTAGTATAAGAGAACTTGACTGGTAGTATGGAGTCCAAATTCCTGAAGAAAAGAGAGGAGCCATGTAATCTCACAGGTAGCTTGGGTTGTTGCCTATATTTTGCCTCTGCACTTGATCTAGATACCACTGCATGCTTCTTATTGTGCCATGTAACAAGGTTGTCACCAACAAACATAGCATATCCAGTAGTTGATCGCCCATCCTACACAACATCGGCATAAGCGGTGACATTTGTATGGCTATTGACCCCATAGAAGAGTCCACACTCTGGAGACTCCTTCAAATATCGAAGGATCAGAAGAACATCATGCCTATGACTCAAGAGAAGGTCTCTCCATGTGTTGACTCGCTCTGTCACAGCATAAGAAATATCTAGTCTATTGATAGTAAGGTAAAGCAGTTTACCCACTAGACTCATATATCTTGTAGTGTCCTCAAACTTAGGATCAATAGATGTTGAGTGTTTCCTCAGTTATGTGGGGATACCAGATGGTTTGCATCCAAGTAGTCCAACTTCTATAAGTATATTTAGGCAATACTTCAGTTATGAGAGAAGTAATTCCTCTGTAGTATGTATTGCCTCAATGGTAAGAAAGTAGCGGTGTTGTTCAAGATCCTTTCTCACAAATACCTTATGTAGGAAGGCCTTGGTCTTCGAAATGCCTACTCTGTCATCATCAATGATAAACATACCAAGATAGAGAGATAGTAATAACAACGTCAGTGGACCGTCATCTTACAAAACCGAAGTAGTCAGATCTCGTCCTGTGGAAGTGAAGAGAGCTAATCACAATAGTAAGCATTTCAAACCATGCTCGAGGACTCCCTTTAGGCTATAGATGGCCTTACGAAGTTGGCACACACTCCTTCGACTTTGTAACCCGGTTGTTGCATCATATAAACCTCCCCCTTGAGGTAGAGAATGCATTCTTCACATCTAGTTGAAAGATAGACAAGTTCTTATTTGCAGCAACAAAAAGAATGGTGCTTATAGATCCCATTCTAGTGACTAGAGAGAAAGTCTCGAAGTAATCCACACCATAGGTCTATGTGAAGCTTTTAGCTACTAGCATGGTTTTCAATCTGCCGATGAAACCATCAAATGATTGTTTGGTTGTTGTTAGAAAATAGGGAGCGGAAGCGAAACATGGAAAAAGATAAAGAAAATAAGAACAGCGGGATTTTTACGTGGAACCCTACTCCATAAGGAGCGGGATGAAACCACAGGAGAAGCCCTCAAAGGGGCGTGTTATGCATTGCACTTTCTCAATGGATACAAGAGGTCTGGAGCTCCTTATATAGCCTCTCCAGAGCCTCCAAGTCCCACTACTGGACAATGTGGGACTAAACACTGGATGGGGTAAATGGATCTTCTCCAGGATTCATTTACCTTGCTAGAACCCAATAGGCGCACATAACAAATACTCCAACACTCTCCCTCAAGCTGGAGCATGCAATGCTCAGCTTGGACAAACAGAAAGAAATTCAACTCAACGCTACATGACACTACGGACAATATCAATCCAACGCGCACAACTACTGTTGTCGAGGACGTTGCTTCTCATGCCGTGCAGGTGAGGAGGACGAACGGGTGGAGTATGAGTCAACTGAAGACTCGGAATATGACCATCGAGTCTGAAACTGCGCATGGAGTCTTCTCGTCGGAGAACTGGGTCTCTCCCATATGGCCCAGAGAATGGTGCTCTACTCTGGAGTACCTATGATACCGCATGAAAACCCTTGCTCTCAATGGCATAGGGAATGGTCCTCTGCTCTGGAGTCCCTATGGCTCACATGAAAACTTTGGCCGGACAACAACAAGAATGATGGGAACCACGAAACTGAAGACCGCATACTCTGTGTGTCTGAATCTCGAGACTCGGAAATATCTGACGTCGAGTCTGAAACTGAACTGTAGAGTCTGAACATCTGGCCGGTCTGCAAATCTGGATCTGGATTCTGGAGAATCTGAATAGACATGTGACTCTACATATACTCCCCCTTTCTCCCATACTGGTCGGAATGACATTGTTGACCACGTTGGGAGAAGATAAGATAATAAATAAATATGGGGAAAACATGAATATTCCCAACAAATTTCTTGCGGCTCTTCTTCACATTTTTTTAATAAGCTGTCCATTTTTTTAACATTTTTTAAAGCCGTTTCAACACATTTTTTTCGGCTTGCAACACATTTTTTTTGAAATTACGTACGACTTTTCAAATGTACGCGCCTCTTTTCTCGAAAATTCATTTTTTTTGTACGCACTCATTTTTTTTAACAAACTCCTCTCTCTCTCTTTCTCTTTTTCGTTTTTTCAAAGCCTTTCATTTCATTTTTTTTCTTCGGCTGCCATTTCACTCCCCCCTTTTTTTGTGCAAAACAGACGGCTCACGTGGGCTTTACAATATTTTTTTAACGGCCCAATTTGCCGTACCCCACTCCCACGGGGTTACATAATAAAAACTGCAACCCTAGGGTTCCCCCCATATGGGAAACCCCGACCCCAACATGGATACTCGCCGTCGCCGGGAGGAAGACAGGGGGGGCTTCACCTCGATCAACGCTGCCAGCATGTGCGCGCCTGAGAGGAGGGAGCTCGAGCGAGGCTGAAGATGAAGGCGGCTCGCCTGGGACTGGTCGTCGCTGAAGATGGGAGCAGCCGAGGATTCGCCGCCTGCGATCGACTGGGCTCGCGTAATCGGAGGAAGGGGGATCGCCTGGAGGTTTGCGCTTTGAGCCTGGTAGAAGCTCGCGCAAGGACGCCGCCTGCTGGAGGATGGCGCAGGGATCGCCTGGAGCCGTCATCGGGCAGTATTGGAGGTCATGAGAGCCTGGCGAATCTGCGGTAGGGCTTGCGAGAGGCTCCGTGCGAGGAGCCGCGCAATGCTCTGCCGTTTGTGTTTTTTTTATTTCTTTTCCAGAGTCTTGCGTGTCTGCGCACTGGGAGATCACGATCTGACGACCTAGGACCTGGGAGAAAGGTTTCGCCTAGAGAATAGGCGTCATCCAAACCGATTGGGTTTCATGAAGAATAAGCGTCGTCAATGCTGTTGTGACAAAATTAGGGTTGAAACCCTATGTTCTGGAACTTTAAAATCACAGAACTTCAAGAATGAAACCCTAGCAATGCTGATCTGGACAGAATCCTTGAATCCATGGAGAACTAGGGTTTCAAAATGAAACCTTGCATCAAAACTTGAATCTCCCAACAGAATGATGATCTTTAGGAACAACCAACAACATATCGTATCTCGAAAAAAAATCAACATAAAATCCTCGAGAAACGAACCCACTCTGATACCATGTTAGAAAATAGGAAGCGGAAGCGAAACATGGAAAAAGATAAAGAAAATAAGAACAGCGGGATTTTTACGTAGAACCCTACTCCGTGAGGAGCGGGATGAAACCACGGGAGAAGCCCTCAAAGGGGTGTGTTATGCATTGCACTTTCTCAATGGTTACAGGAGGTCTAGGGCTCCTTATATAGCCTCTCCAGAGCCTCCAAGTCCCACTACTGGACAATGTGGGACTAAACACTGAATGGGGTAAATGGATCTTCTCCAGGATCCATTTACCCTGCTACAACCCAATAGACGTATATAACAAATACTCCAACAGTTGTAAAGACCCAAATGCATGCCATATGTCTGACTCCCGGGGGGCATGGCACAAGATCCCACATGACCCTAAATGTAAGGGCGCCCATCTTATCATCCATGGCTTTTCGCCAGCCATGGTCCTGCAATGCACTATGATGATCTCGAGAAACAGAAACATCCATTAGAGCATATGTAAATCTCTTATCATTTTTTAAGAGAATGAGGATGTAGTCCCAAGATTGGAACCCACCGCAGTTTTATCAAACTAATTCCAGAGTACAGATAAAATTGCAACTAGAAATTACTAGAAAATAGAAATTACATGCTTTGCCACAACGATGCTAGTGTCCTGTAGTGCCCCAAAACACTCTCACAGAGAAACAGACGCTCCCGAAAGATTTTATCATTTCTAACACACCAAATGGCCCAAAGTAGGGCAAAAGGACCAGTCATGTCCTCCTGAGAACTTCCACAAGCCGCTCTAACTGAGCTCCAGTATGACGTGATGTCCACGGAGTGAAGCCAGGGCACATTTGCCCTTTCCCATACCGTAACCGAGGTACAATAGCCAAAAAAAGATGTCTGAAATCCTCCTGCTCAAGGCTGCATCTATTGCATAGGATCTCCTCGGTAACCAGCAGTCTTTCCCTGCATGCCTTTGAAAGCAGCCGCCAGCGTCTCGCCAATCACATGAAAACCTTAATCCGCATAGGAACCCTGCTTGCCCCAATAATTCTGTAGTCCCAAGCAGACTCCTCCTAAACAGCCCCACGCGTCCCGGCGAATGACCGATATGCCTTCTTCAACAAAAAACTCCCCTTCTTCCAGGCAAAATGATCGATGCCCTCGTCGAGGCCCTCAATATCCGCATGATCCCTCAAGAGGGCTACGATCTCATTGCACCTCTAGTCCGACAAAGCAGGCATCAAGATCCTGCCAACCAAACCTGATGCACCCTAGCACTCATGTCCCCCGCAATGGCGAAGAGATGCGGGTACTTCTCACTGAGATGACCCAGCTCCAACTAATCATCTTTCCAAGAGCCAAAGTCATGCCCATCGTCCAGCACCAGTCTCACGACACCACCCAGCTCCAGCATGGCACTAGAGATCTCCCTCCAAAGTGATGATGGCAGCCTGCATGCCTCTGCTCTCCACAAACTATGGACCCCATAGATGCCCTGCATCGCCCTGCAAACCATGTCATCGGAATTCCCCCAGATCCTGAGGGCTCACTTTGCCAGCAGATCCTTATTCATGAGCTCTAAACTGCAGACACAAAGGTCGCCCTCTCTCTTCGTCATCGTCACCGTGTCCCATCACACCAGGTGCATTCCCCCACCCTCCCATCGTCCGTCCGACCAAAAGAAGCGTTGCATCATCCCCTCTAGCCTCGGTCGCACCCCTACAAACATCAATCTCATTGAAAAGAAGAAAATCAGGATAGCGGATAAAACGTGCTTGAGGACCAGCTCCCCCCCTTTAGAGAGTGTTCTTGTCTTCCAACCTGCCACCTCTCCACTATGCCAATTGCCAACTTCCAATCCGCCACCCGCAACCGCCAAGCAACCAAAGGGAGCCCCAAGTGTGTGGTCGACAGAGACCCCCCCGAACAGCACAATACACAGAAAAGTTCATGAGCCTCCTCTTGCGTCACACCAAACAGGATGAACTTGAACTTGTCTCTATTCAATCTCAGGCTTGAGACCTCACCAAAGATATCCATAATACATGAGGCATGTCTCGCATGCTCCGGGTCCCTGTCAATGAACAGAACCGTGTCGTCGGCGTACTGCAGAATGGGGATGGAAGTGTCGCCTCTCATGTACCCAGAACAAACCATCAGTCATTGCCAGCCTCATCATCATGGACAACGCATTCACCCCAATCACAAAAAGAAGTGGTGCTAGAGGGCACCCCTGTCGCACCCACTACTGGGACTGGAAAAAATCCCCCTACGGTCTTCCATTCACAAGAACTGAATACGATGTTGTTCTGATGCACCTCTTCACCCAACCAATCCATATGTTCAAGAAATCTCTCTTTTGCAACGACCGCCAAAGGAAACGTTAATCAATGCAGACAAAGGCCTCAGAGAAATCCACCTTCCAAAGGACCCCTTTCTACTTCTCCCTCTTCCAGTCCAGCACCAACTCTGAAGCCAGCACCCAAGAGTCCTCCATATGCCTGTCAGGCACAAAAGTTGTCTGCTTAGGAGAGATGATACCACCCAGGACACTCAGCAAGCTGTTCGCTAGGACCTTAGCAACAAGGAGGTAGATCGCATTTGACAAAGTGATAGGTCTAAAATCCTCTATACGAACAACTCCCTCTCGCTTGGGCAGCTAAAACAAGAGCACCTTGTTCAGGCACTCGAAGGCCTGGTTGCCCTCCTCGAACTCCCGCAGGACCACCACCACCTCCTCCTTCACACACTCCCAGAACTCCCTGAAGAAACACACCGAGACCATCCGAGCTTGGAGTCCCATCCGCATTCAATTGCCATAGAGCCTGCCTAGCCTCCTCCAAATTGGGTACAACCAGGCCCTCAGCCTCCTGGGTGGAGATACACCGCATCCACTGCCCACGCCACCCCTAGTCCACCCCTCTTGCACTCCTAGAGAATGCAATGAAATGCGACCTGAGTTGCCGACCGATCTTCGCTTCATTCGTCGAACGCACCCCTCCCACCTCAATGCTCTTAATGAAATTCAGACGCCTTCTGCCACTAGCCATGGAATGGAAAAATGCGTATTGTTATCCCCCTCCCTCAACCACCTTTGCCTCGACCTTTGTGTCCATTCAACCTCCTTTCTATCTTTCAACCGTACCTAGTTCAAACAAGCGCACCTCTCTTCAACCTCATGAGCCAACAACTCCCTCGTGTCTACAGCATCGAGGCGAGAGATGACCTCTTGTGTCGCCACCCTCACACTCTGTCGTTGCTCACATATGAGCCTCTTGAAATCAATTAAACGCTTCCACAATAGCCCGAGCTTCTGAGCCAGAATAGCCGAAGCTGACCCCTCCAGCCATGTGCTCTACCAAAACTCCACTGCCATGTCGCGGAATCCCTTCTCCAGCAACCATAATCGCTCAAATATGAAGAAAGACCTCGATCTTGCATCCCCCTTGGAGGACATAAATGATCGGGTTGTGGTCGAAGAGAGCTTGGCGCAGAGTCCACGTGTACGCTAAAGGAAAAAGCCCAGTCTCCTCATGGGATACCAGAAATCGATCAATGCGTGACCTCGACCTAGCATTTCTCCAAGTGTAGCGACACCCACCAGCATCAAAAATCTGCAAGCTCACATTAGTCATGAAACGCATCAGCTCCACCGAGCCTGCATCCGCACCCTCACGCAAACGAGGCCTATCCTTCAGGTGTGGCATCACATTGAGATCTCCCCAATAAACCAGACCTCGTCAAGGTACCTCACTCAGAGCAGTCTCAAGTTATCAGTTAGCTCAGGCATTGCTTGACCAGTCTGTGGAAAGGCGTGAAATGAAAAGTTGTGTTCATCGCAGCCCTAGAGCTCTCTTATATAGGAGAAAAGCTCTAGGAGAAACTTACATAAAGCAGATAGAAGAAATAAAGAAATATGACATAAAGATAGAGAGATACAAATATCTCAGCATTCCCCCTCAAGCTGGAACATATATGTCTATCATGCTCAGTTTGGAACAACAACAATGAAAAGGACCTCTTGGAAGAGCTTTGGTAAATATATCTGCAATTTGGTCACCTAAAGCAATATGAGAGGAGAGGTAGAAATAAGTCCATTCTGAATTAGATCATGAGTGAAATAGCAATCTACTTCGATGTGCTTTGTTCTTTCATGGAAGGCTGGATTATTAGCAATGAATAGAGCGTCTTGGTTATCACATTTGAGGTGCATAGGAAGGGACACCTCAATAGTTAGTAGATCAGTCAAGACAAACTTGACCCCCATCATTTCCGTGCTCCCTCGGACCAAGGCTCTATACTCTGATTCAGCGCTAAATCTAGCCACAATTGTCTATTTCTTACTCTTCCATGAAACAAACGAGCTACCTACAGACACGGTGAAGCATGATGTGGACTTCTTGTCCTTGGGGCACCCAACATAGTCTGCATCAGCGCATCTAGTAACTGTGAGAGACTTGTCTCTTCTGAACAAAAGTCCTGCACCTAGATAAGACTTCAGATACATCATGATCATGTTAACTGCATCCATATGGACCTGCCTAGTTTGTCCCATAAACTGGCTGACTGTACTAACAGCAAATGATATATCAAACATGGTGATAGTGACATACAATAGCTTCCCTACTAGCTCTCTATATCATCTTTTTCCAACCTCCTCATAGTCATCATCATAGAGCTTAGCATTAGGATCCATTAGAGTAGTGGCAAGTCTACATCATGTCATACCCGTCTCAGATAGAAAGTCAGTGACATATTTCCTTTGTGTCACCACCATACCACAGTGATTTCTTGCAAATTCTAGACCAAGAAAGTAACGACGATTGCCAAGATCCTTGGTCACAAACTGTTGTCCATGAAAATCCTTAGTTACATGAATACCATGTTCATCACTGCATGTAATAATAATGTCATCTACATAGACCAGAATAGCAACAGTACCTCACTGGGTTCTCTTAACAAAAAGAGAGTGATCTGCAGTAGATCTGACAAACCCTTGTTGTTCAATAAAGTCTAAGAGCTTCTGAAACCAAGACCTCGGACTCTATTTAAGGCCATAAACGACCTTGTGAAGTTTGCACACCATATAAGACTCCCCCTCAGCAGCAAACCCCGATGGCTACTGCATGTAGACTTCTTCCTGCAAGTGACCATACAAGAATACATACTTGATATCTAATTGGAACAGAGACCAATCACACACCACATCGATAGAGATGAGAATCCTTAACGTAGAGTGATGAGCAACTGGAGAAAAAATATTTTGATAATCCACCCCATAAGTTTGAGTGAATCCGTGAGCAACAAGCATGGCTTTATACCTGTCCACAGTACCATCTGTGTGGTGTTTCACTGTAAACACCCATTTGCTACCAACAACATATGCACCAGTGGGAGCATGTACAATGCTCCAAGTATCATGAGACTGTAACGCTGTCATATCCTCCTCAGTAGCCAAACGCCACTGACTAACCTGCATGCTTCCTGATATGACCGATGTATCTCTACGATAGACAGACCCACAACAAACCTTTGAAACTCATCCGAGAGACGTGCAAGAGAAATATGGGAAGCAAGAGGATACATAGTGCATGTACGCCTCTCCTTCTGTAAGGCAAATGGGCACATCAAGGTCCTCAACTTCCTTAGTGGTTGATACTGGAACATCTAAGGCAGCCCGCTCATCATGCTGTAAACAGAAATCACTAGTGCCATCAGTAGAAATCAAGTGCTCAGATTGTACCTGGGGCATGATGGATGATGGAGGAGGCACATGAGCACGAGATCTACGTCAATAAACCTGTGGAAAGAAACTGGATGCGGCAGGTGGTGGTTGTTTTGTCAAAGTTGGTGAGGAAGTAGAGTCTAGAGTAGACAAAATTGGAGGTAGAGGCATGTATACCTCCTCTAAAATTTTCGAAGGAATCAACATGTCACCTTTAGGGGAGAAAAACATAATAGACTCAAAGAAGGTGACATCTGCACTAACATAATACTTTCTTCGAATAGGGTCAAAGCAACGGTATCCTTTTTGGATCATGGAATACCCCACAAAAACGTACTTAACAGCTTTAGGAGAGAGCTTGTCATGACCTAGAGACGTTTAATGAGCAAAAGCAACCGACCCAAAAACACAATGAGTGAGAAAGAAAAAGATCCGTCTCAAGAAACGTAATCAAGAACGAGATCTTCTCCCCCAGAACCGATAAGGGCATACGATTCTCTAGGTAGGAAGCAGTTAGAACCGCATGCCCCCAGTATGAATGAGGAGCACGACTCTGGATCAAGAGAGTCCTAGTAACATCGAAAAGGTGGCGATGTTTACGTTCAACCACCCCATTCTATTGAGAAGTATAAGCAAGAAGTCTGATGAACAATACCAAGAGTTCTGAGAAACTAGGAGAGTTGGATACTACAAATAAATAGTGCATTATCAGAACAAATATACTTAACATTTACAGAGAAAACATTCCTTATTTCATTAATAAAAGACTGAATAACAGGACCAACATCAGACTTGTTTTTAAGAAGGAAAATCCAAGACACAACAACAACAAAGTCTTTTCCCACAATTAAGTAGGGAAGGAAAATCCAAGATAATCTTGAAAAATCATCCACAGCAACAAGATAAAACATATGCCCATGATGGTCCAGGATACGACTTGGGCTCCAAATATCAAGATGAATTAACTCAAAAATACTATGACTACTTCAACCCCGACGACTCTGGAAGGTAGACCGATGATGCTTTCCTAAGCTGGCAGGCCTTGCACTGAAAGATAGAGAGAGGTGAAATCTAACGAAGTACATGACACAGCTTTTGCAGAGGAAGATGACCAAATCGGAGATGCCACACATAGGGAGAAACCGATACAGTGTGAAGAGATGAAGCACCAACATATGGAGATCGGACTAGTCTATAGAGACCTCCCTAGCTCACGGTCATATCTAATTACCCTGCTCGCAAGAATGTCCTGAAACACGAGAGACAATGGATCAAATATGGCACGACAACGTAATCCTTGGTGATTTGACTAATGGACGGTAAATTCATAGAAAAATCAGGAGCATAAAGAACATTCTGAAGTCGCATTGTTGAAGTTAACTGCATTGCCCCCTGACTAGTGATGGGAGAGTGTGTTTCATATGCTATTATTACCGATCTACCTGAGTGAGTTGGTCGGTATGTACTAAACTGTACGTTGTCATCACAAAGATGGGATGCTCCTGAATCCATAATCCATTATGACATATCTGCCTTGTAACAGCTAGAAAGAGCATATGTTGTACCTGATGTGGATGTTGACGTTGAGGCGGCTACCTCTGAGGATCCTGAAGGAGAGCCGGTCGACCCACGATCTGGCATAATCTCTCTAAGCCGTGCAACAAGCTCATCGAATCTCTGATCAAATGCAGGTGATGGACTACCAACTTGTTGAGTCTACTCTGCAACTCGTGCTGAAGCAGGAAAACCATGCTTAGAGTAGCATGTTTCCTCAGAATGGCATGGCCTATGACAGTAAGTGCACAGCCGACGAGGTCAACTATCCTCTCCCCTGCCACGTTTATCACGACCACGGTACTGTGTGGGCTCCCCCTACCACGAGATGCAGCCATAGCTAAGGAGGTCTGAGACTGTTGAATATCACCACCAGGAGATATAGAGAGCCTGCTCAATCTGTGGTACGCCACCTCCATTGGAGGTATGGTGGAGTCAGTAAGAATCTGTGCATGAGCAGCATCATATTCAGGATCAAGAGCTGTTAGAAAAACTCCGGTCATCACTGAATCTCTGTACGCCTTGAGTTGTTCTACTGTAGCAGTCAAGGGAATGAAACCATGAAGCTTCTCAAACATACCCCTTAGAGAAGTGTAAAGGATATGGAGAGGACGACCATTCTGCTTCGATGTGAAGATATCATGCTGGAGTTGCAGTATCCTGGACTTGTTTTTCACTGGGGAGTATGTAGAAGCGAGAATATCCCACATAGCCTTTGCAGTAGGCTAGCTCAGAATATCGTTGGCTAATTCCATTGACACAATCCCAGATAGCCAAACAAGTGCATATGCGTCATCAACCTCCCATGAGGCATTAACCCCAGTCTTGTCACTTGGCTCTTTCTTTATGAGGATGTGCTTCTTGTCATTACACTGCATTAGGCTCATGAAATGCATAGCCCATAGTTCACAATTCGTTCAATCCATCTTGATAATGGGTGTTGGACCTTTGAAGGCACCTAGGGATGAAACATTTGTTTTGTTGTCTGACGTGATGACAACAATCTCCAAGACTGGGGCCGCAACTGAAATAATTGTGTCTACACGGACATACAAGAAGATGGTTATGGGTGTAGACTCATACCACAACCTCTTCCATCCGTTGGAAGCCTCGTTGTGTAACTAGGGTGGTTTTAGATAATCAAATCATAGCCTAGGAACACAGAAACAGACCTAACATGAATTAAATCGTCCTTTTAAAACAATTTTCAGATCGAAACGGAGTCCGCGGAAGGTGACTAGGGATGTGGGAGTGGATGCAGCAGCCCTAGACCACCATGAGAGGGTGTAGGCGGCAGCAGCCTTGACTATTATAGCCCACGGTAGCAACAGCAAGACTGTCGCTGCTAGTCTGGCACTAGCGACGGCTGATGCCGCTGCTTCGCGGCATGGTAGCGGATGTTGCCGCTGCTTCGATAGTACGCATCGCGGAAACGATGGTGGCGGCAACCGACTGCGCGAGGTGCGAAGGTGGTAGCGCGGGATCCTTGGTGGTGCATTAGGGTTTAAGTGGGGTGGGATATCTAGGGCACAGGCTCCGATCTAGGATCGTCGCTCTCATACCATGTGGAAAGGCGTGAAATGAAAAGTTGTATTCATCGTAGCCCTAGAGCTCTC
The DNA here is from genome assembly GCA_037367405.1 of Ottelia alismoides. NCBI lineage: Eukaryota > Viridiplantae > Streptophyta > Magnoliopsida > Alismatales > Hydrocharitaceae > Ottelia > Ottelia alismoides. The sequence continues at coordinate 272,839 of JAZKJV010006660.1, forward strand.
TTATATAGGAGAAAAGCTCTAGGAGAAAATTACATAAAGCGAACAGAAGAAATAAAGAAATACAAAATAAAGATAGAGAGATACAAATATCTCAACACAGTCTGTGTCCCATACACATTAGTCACCAACAGACGGACCCCATCCGCCTTACGCTGCAAGAGCACCGAGAGTGCCTCCCCCTACTCACATCCTCCACAAGATCAACGATGTCCCCGCTCCAGCCCACCACCATGCCGCTTGAGGCCACCAAAGCATCCAGTGCCCTCTACTCGCTCAGGCAAGAATCTCCCATCGAGTCACATATCTTGTAAAATCCTTGGGAAATATTTGTTTCTTGCAGTAATAACACATCTACTACCACCTCTGCACATAGGTCCCGGATCGCCAATCTCTTCGCTGCCCTCCTCGCACCCCTGACATTCCATTAGAGGATCTTCATAAAACAATCTTAGCAACTCTCGATGGTGGCACCACACCCAAGCAGCTCAACAGGGCTTGACTCGCCTCCATACCCAGTTGCCCCCGCTACTATTGACCAAAGACTCAGCGTCTGCAGCACCCACTTCCGCTCCTGCCGAATCCCCTTTGTGCCCAAGCAGGTCTTCCTCTCCCGTGGCCGAAACTCGCGAGCCATCAGCCCGATCCAGAGCGTCGAATACCGCCAACCTCCACCTCTTACTTTCGTTGGAGGAGAGTCGTTAGTACGTTTTCCCAAACCTCCACAAGGGCGACGACCATAGTGAAAGGTCCCTTCGGAACTTCGAAAAAGCCCTATCCATAGAATCCAACAGGGACTCCACCTCCTTCAAGCTAAAAAGCACAGCCCTGGCATCACGAGCCGCCTCCACCAACTGGCCATCCACCTCTGCCATCATAGAGAAATATCCGCTCCCGCCCATCCGGGTCGAAGAGCCAGGCTCAGAGCGCCCCCTCAAGCACCAAGGGGAGCACCAATTGGGCGGATCCATGCTGGGGAGACTGTTCAAGAGTAACAGAGACACCAAGGTAAGAGCCGGACGCCAGGCTCGCTCTCTTCGAGCCAGACCGTGGGCCCTCCCCCGCCCCAGCTGCCAAAACCCGAGGCTCCTTCGTACCCGGATCCTAGCCACCGCCTATCCACTCTTCAGCACACACTCCCTCGCAGGGTTGTTCGACTCTCCCGCCTCAACAATGGGACCACCAAGCACACACTCCTTCAATTCCACCGTAAGGATGCATGCCTCCGAAGGCAGAACCGTCGTCCTTGCAACGAACTCCACCTTCACAAGAGCATCCTCCCCCTTGGAGAGGCCCGAACAAATGATGGACACCACCGTCCTGAACCCTCCAAGTAGCGCCTCAACCGATCGCATGTCACCGCATCTCTGCAAATCGCCGCCAGATGACGTCGAGTCCCACATTTGAAGCATCGTTTGAAGTCCCCCGTGAGACAGAAAGGGATTAATGGTGCGATTGAGATGGATACCACTGCTGCTACCGGACCACATCCTCAGCACGTCGCAGGGAAGCCACCACCCTCCTCAACGAGACCACCTGTCAGCCCTCCGCACCTGCCTCCAGCAACCTTCCTTCCTCCGCAGATAGCCACTCCCTAGCCCCCAAGGTCGAATGTCCAAGTGCATCCCCTGGTGCAGTCCCACTGTTGTGAAGAGGAACGGATGGGATTTAGGGTATTAGGCTTCGGTATAGGACCGTCGCTCTAATACCATGTTGAGAATAGAAACGAATGAGATGTTTATTCCATAGAGCTAGGGTCTTTTATATAGAGAGAAAACCCTAGAGAGTACAAGGGTTACAGAACTCGAAGGGTCGCTGGGGGTTACAGAACTTGAAGGGCTACAAAGGGTTACGGAACCTGAAGGTTTACAAATATAAATGCAAATATAGTAACTCTAACACTCCCCCTCAAGCTGGAGCTGAGAAAGCTGCAACTTGTAACAAAAAGAAAAAGTATACACCATATCTTCAAACGATGCACCATAAGAACATATGTCCGTTGCTGGTAGAAGACCTCGCTCGAGGACGGGTCTGCGACTTTCAGGTCACTGGAGCGTATTTCTGCCATGCCTGTAGAGTCGTTGCGATATCAGGTCACCGGAACGTATCTTTTTCATGCCTGCAGGTCACCGGAACATATCTCTGTTCTGTCGTGCCTGGAGAGGAATCGTTGTAGAAGAAGTCCAGCGTGGAGTAGTAGTCGGGTCGTAAAAGAAGAAGTATACGCCCTGACGAAGAAGTCGATGCTCGGTGAAGACTAATGATCTGAGTAATAGTATGGAGTGTCGGTCTGTTAGTCATGGTAGGGCAGTAATCGTCCTGAAGAATCATCTCTGACTCCTCTTTTCTCTCATACTTGATAGAATAAAGAGTATGGAACATGAAGTTAGAAGAAACAAAAAGTTGAGAGAAACAAGTCGTGGTGAAGCATGGGTTGTTGGAGAAGGGGGCTCCAGGCAGTACCGACGATGTCAGAGGTGCGACAGGAGCTGCTGGAGCCTCGGACGGCGCTTTAGGTGTCGCTGGAGGTGGTAGATGGTGTTGTTGGGGACTCGGACTGCCTTGTGCGAGACCATCGAATCCATGAGCGACGCAGGAGGTCCAGCCCTCCTCCTTGTCGGCGGAGAGAGGGCTAGTAGCGGCGGCAGATTTAGGGTATTAGACTTCGATCTAGGATCGTTGCTCTGATACCATGTTGAGAAGAGAGACGAATGAGATGTTTATTTCATAGAGCGAGGGTCTTTTATATAAAGAGAAAACCCTAGAGAGTACAAGGGTTACAGAACTCGAAGGGTCACTGGAGGTTACAGAACTTGAAGGGCCACAGAGGGTTACGGAACCTGAAGGGTTACAAACATAAATGCAAATATAGTAACTCTAACACCCACTAACCACGTCATCCCAATTCTCGAACCTCCCCCTCGTCACCGCCTTGCACGCAGGCCAGCCGCTTGGCACCACCCCTCTACCACCCTTCACGAGCGGCAACCCAGGAGCACCATCGTGCCCCGCCCAACCTCTCACGCCCAGAGCTGCTTAGGTCGACCCACCAGCACCAGCGAGCGGGGCCCTGAAAGATCCAACCCCCACTGTCTGAGCCCCGAACCCACCAGTACGCAGCCGACCTCCCCCCGCAGCAGATCTACCCACCAGAGGCGACCCCTCCTTCCCCCGCCTGCCATCCCACCCAAGCTCTTTGTCCCTTCCCCCGGGCTGTGCCAAGAAAAGTTGATCGGGACCACCTGGCGTCGCCAGCGATCTTGACGTAGGATTGTCAACAAGCAAGAGCGACGCCCCTGCTCCGCTCACTGTCGCCTGGACTCCAGATGGAGAAAGCCCCATTGTCGCTGCCGAAACCCTAGCGTTGACTGCTGGAGAAAGCTCGTCACTGAATCTCTAGCGTCACCTGTTGGAGAAAGCTCCACCGCCAAAACCCTAACATCGCTCACTAGGAGCGCTCTAGAGCGAAATGACATAGTATGTAAATCTCTTATCATAACTAGATAAACCATCAATAGAGATAAAATGTGACATAGAATGAAATATATAGTGCCTTTTTTTATTTCCATAAGTTATAAGAAGCTCCTAAGGTGCATCCAGTGCAGTGATGTTGGGAGCACTCGAAGAAGGCACATTATCTTACAAATAAGAAACATGCAAAGGTACAGAAGCATGTAATGTGGTGTGTTAGTGTTTATAAACAACCGGTGGTGGTGGAAGCTCCAAGGAGATGTCACTGACAGACTGTATAAAGTAGCCGGTCTAGTCAAAGAAAGTGACATTAGCATATATATAATAACGATGACCAATTGGGTCATAACACCTATAGCCCTCCTGAGTGTGAGAATACCCTAGAAAAGCACATTTCATAGCCCTAAGTGATAATTTGTTAGTAGTATGAAAGTTATGAACTAAGGCAGTGCACCCAAAATTCTTAGTGGCAACGGGAGGTGGCTCACTAGGGTATAATAAGGAGAAAGGAGTGTCCCTCTTCAGAACAATAACGGAACCCTATTTATTAGACGTATGGCAATAAGAATGGCAACCCTTATAGGACTTTGGAACCTTCATCTGAGTGAGTAAAGATCTTGCAATATCAAGAAGATGCCGAAGTTTCCTTTTCGCTACCCCATTTTGTTGGGAGGTATACGAATAGGAAGTCTGATGAACAATCCCCGAAGAGGCAAAGAAGAATATCAAATCTTTTTCGGTGAACTCAATAGCATTGTCAGTTCGTGTAATTCGAACACACGCAGAAAAAAACTTTTATAAATTGAAAGAAAGTTTTGACAATTTTATTAATCTAATGCTCCTTTATAAGGCAACTATTTTATTAATCTCTGAATGCTCCTTTATAAGACAACCCAAGAAGATCTACTGTAATCATCCACAAAAACTACAAAATAACAGTAATCGCTCAAACAATGGACCGGACAAGGTCCCCAAAAATCACAATGGACTAAAGCAAAGGGAGCAGTACGATGCGACTCAACACGAACAGGAAAGAAAGCTTGATGATGTTTCCCAAACTCGCATGCCTCGTATTCGAAGGGCTTCAGAGTAAAGAAATCAGGGAACATTATGGAGATGGCCCTGACAGAAGGATGCCAGAGACAAAGATGCCAAAGTAACAGGTCGGTCGAAATAGAGGCAGCATCAACAAATGAGGAATCAGAGGGAATGTCAAGATAATAAAGATTGCTCTCATGTCCCCCACCAAAAATCTGTATTGTTCGGATGTCTTGAAAATAACAACAAAATTCATCGAAAATCACACGATGATTTACCTCGGTAGAAAGCTTATGAACAGATAACAAGCTTGGAGGGAAATAAGGGGCATAATGACCTCTAGTAAGTCGGAGCTTCGAGAACTATAGTCCAGACAGTAGTAACAGGGGAATGAGCCCTGTTGGCAACCCGAACCAACTTCACAGAGGAAGAGGGTAAGGTTGCAGAAGTCAGCAATTGGTACTCAGCCGGCAGGGTCACTGACTAAGGATTAATCGACAATCAGGAGAGTAATTGAATCTAGTCTAGTCGGATATTAATCGGTTTCGATTTTTTTAATTATCTTAAATATATAAATCAAATTTTGATACATAAACTCTCATTTATATTCATATATATAGTAGTTTTAATATTTTTAAGAGCTTAAAAAATCATAGCAAGACAAGAAAAAATGAAACAAGTCAAGAACAAAAAGTTTGACACATAGCACGGGTAAATGTTTCAAAAACATATATAACCCTAAAAAATAATACAAGTGGAAAGTGAGACAAGTGTAACACATAAATCGATTCAATCATCAATGTCATCATCCAAGTCCGGCTCTTCTTCCTCTTCATCTTCTTCTTCATCATCTTTTTCTTCTTCTATATCCTCAAGATGTAACTCCTCCTTCGCCTCATTCATCAGCATAGCATTGGAGCTCGAAGATGAAGCTCCCTTGTCACATTCACCTTGTTGGCTCCTTCTTGGTTCTAAATTCTCTTCGTCATGAGCTGGATTTCAATGAAGCTCCCCATGTCAATCTGGAACCTGGAAAGACCTCCTCGTCATGAGCATCGACATCTCTGGTCCATTCCACCATGTGCACGCGATCACGAGATGAGAAAGATTCCCTTTATTTCTCAACTCGACGTTACTGCGGGTAAGAACTAAAACGCACGTACATAAGATCGTTTAGATTCTTCATCTCCAACATGTTTCTCTTCTTGGTATGGATCTGAAGATCAAAATACAAATTTTAAATTTATATCAATTACTCTAGTTACCGAGTCTCCGGTTACGGAGTTAAATTAATCAAATTGGCTAGGTGGAGTGGAGTCATTACCAAGTAAAATGTACTCCAGTACGCTCACATCCGAAGGATGAAGACGCCAAGCTCAAGATCTTGATGGACATGGCTTTCAAATGAGGTGTGTCATCTCCATGATAATACTACCAATTAACTATTGAAATAAAGAATTGGTCAAATAATAAAATAAAAAATAGGATTAACATGAATAGAAAATAATGACGAAAATACCTTGATCATAATTGCCATCATTTTTCATCCTTTGTCTCACAGCTAAAAGCTTGACAAAATCTCCATGATCAAGTCTGTATGCCGGAAGCTTGTCCCTAGTAATTGCACCTTATATATCCAAAAATCTGAATAAAATCTTTCCATGCACTCCTTAAACCCTCTACTTACCACAACATCTGGATCACCACGAGACTCTGTATAGAAGAAAAATGGGTTCAAGTAATCAGTTGCTAGATGCAATGGGGTATTGAGCCTCCATTTGATTTTGGAGGTAAAAACGTGCACAAAATATTGTAAGACGATCCACGCCATTGCATGATGCAATTATCTCTTTTTTGGCCTCCTCAAGTCCTCCATAGACAAAGCCCATGGATGGGTGTCGATCTGTATCAACCACACACAATAAACGAACCAATGGACTGCAAACTCAGACAGCATGTGCGGTGTGGTTCCAGAATGTAGGGTTGAAAACTAAGGAACTCGCTGCTTATCCCTTCCTGGTTTTATACCATTTGCAATTCCTCCATTCTTATGAGGAAAACACCAACCCCATCTTGTCGTTCTTCTCATTTAGTCTCTTAAGAGTGAGAAAAGTGGTTGCAAATCTTGTTTGCACATACCTTGCAATGTCCCTCTTGTTAGTGAACTTGCGCATCAAGCTTAAAGTTTTGGTGTAAGAGTAGACGAACACTGTGAGCCTCTTCGCCTTTGTGATTGCACTCCTCACCTTCGTTTTTTTTCTTATCTCCTCCAAAGCAAGATAATTGTAGTGCGCAACACACGGAGTCTACCAAATCTGCGGATATTTTGTGAGCAACAATCTTCCCGCTGCGACATTGGCGGAACCACATTATCCACTCCCACTTCATTCAGACACTCTTCTACCAGCTTGAATATGTATTCCGCAGTGTTAGCCTCATCTGAGTCGTCTATGGAGTTAAAAAATGAAGTCCCCAAGGTGCAACTGACACAAAAATTGTTGATACTCCTTCCTCGCATGTCTATCCACGCATCAGTCATCAAAGAGCATCCCGTCGACTTCCAAGTATCATGATGGCATTGCAAGTCATCATGCATTTTCTCCGCTGTCTTCTTCAGAAGCGGTCTACTAAGCTCATACCTCGTACGAGTCTTTAGTCCAGTCCCGTACTTTCCAATCGCCTCCACCATCTGCATGAAAGGGTTCGTCGTCAATGCATTAAAAGGAATTGCCGATGTATATGCCCAATTAGATATATGCGAGGTAACCCTATCACGATGATCCTTGGAGAATGCATCCTTTATGGTCATCTAACGTGATGACCCTTCCACTGCGACAGTTTGCTCCAAGGAGTCGAATATTCGTGATCTCTTCGCCGAATACGCATCTCCAGTGATACCAACTTCCTCTCTCATCTCATGAACATAAACGGCTTTCTGGGTCTATCTTCCTGGCAACATCATCAAGTTATGCGATCATCTCTTCTTTGTTTACTCGTCTACCTTGGGACATGCAGTCACATTGCCTCTTCGGTGTGCTAGATGTCGCCCAAACCTGTACACACCACCCTTGACAACGTTCGTGCGCGGTCTACAAATGACCGTATTTGGATCCGCACGGTTCGCAAGGTAATTGTATGCCATGCAGGATTAGTTGATCCTAATGGCACGTAAAAAGATGAGTCGCTACCGGAAGCGGCATTCAACGGAGGTGTAGCCATCTACATAATTACAAACTCAAGAGTTAAGACACTTGAAATAACTACACTTGAAATAAATATTAGAATTGATTATACTAAATTCACTAATTTACATCTTTATTCAGTCAACACCTGCAAGTATATGCATATTTATTTCATGCATATTTCCATGGATATATATATATATATTCTTTAATAGATTAAAAATTACGAGTACAAGAATTGTAAATGTGCAATATTATAAAGGGTAAAATGGGGTTGCCCCTGTAGGGAGCTAACTTAGCTCCCTCTATCATATTTTTCCCATTTTTATTTTATTATTTTGAAAAATGCTTCCGTTGATTTTCATTATCATATCCCTATATTATGTCATTCAAATTTCATGCGTAAGAGACTCCTACGGCCTCCATCCAGACGTGATCAATTTCAACAATTATGTGACCGTTAAAAAATGATTGTCTGAATGAAGGACGAAGGAGTCTCTGTTTCTCACGAAACTTGAATGACATAATATAGGGATATAGTGATGATTTTTCACGGATTCATTTTTCAAAAAAAACAAAAAAAATGAGGAAAATGGGGGGCCAAGTTAGCTCCCCCAGGGGGCAGCCCCATTTTTCCCCATTATAAATCCATGTAATATTAAAAATGGCAATATTACCTACAAAAATGTGTTGAATATGTTGCTAAAGATGGTGAATATGTTGCTAAAATACTAAATATTATATATGAATATGTCGAATATGACCTACAAGATTATATATGTGCTGAATATTCCATGAATATGTTGAATATGGCAATATTCCATGAATATGTTGAATATGACCTACAAGAGTTAATATATGACGAATATGTTGTTAAAAGACCAAATATTTCTCTGACCATGACCTACAAATCCAAATATGATTCATGTATTGCGAGATTATAAATCCAAATGCCAACAAGCAATGTCTGATATATAAAAGTTTAAAAAAAACAAAAAAAACCTAACCTGGGCAGCGAGGTTCGAGCGTTAGAGAAGCTCCGAGGAGAGCTTTGGTTGCAGCTGGGACCTCCCTTGAGGCCAACGATGCTGAGGCGGAGAGTCCTTCGGTCAGAATCGGATGAGGGTTAGTCGGTGACGCGGTGGTGGAGGAGGATGCGACAGCAAGTAGGGGAGTCAGGCTCGAGCAGAGAGGGAAGAAAATTGGTGTGGGGGGCTTACTGTTTCGGCAGTAGGCTTTAATCCCTAATCGGTTGTCAGGGTCAGGCCTCCATAGAACCAATACTCTCTAAGAAGAAGTCAGGCGAGTAATCAACCGACTAACCCGACTACTCGCCCGACTAGTCAACCATACCCGACTATTGCTTGATTTAGGCTAGTCGACTCGATTACCCTACCGAGTTGACTAATCGGATCGACTAATTGGGTTAGTTTGCTGATTTTTGCAATAATGGAAGAGGGTTTGGAGACTCAATAGCATTAAATTAATTCAGTAACAATTTCAATCAATAATGCACAAATTTCTTAACATCAGATCTCGTACTCGATTTTATGGCAATTGTAGAATTGTGTCATCCTCTTTCCAAAATTATATTTCTATTTTTAGTAACACTTTTAATTATGATTTTGTTTTATTGCCATAACACACGCTGTTTTTATTCTTTCCCAAAATGGATTCCTATTTTTTTGGCGATTCATCTTATTGGATGGGTGGCTGGAAATGGGGGCTCATCATAACTTTAATGGGCACATGATCCATTGGATAAAATACATACATATATATATCAGCGAGGCAAGACTTGGTCGTCTTCTGGGAATATGTATGTTCTAGCTCTTCCCGCATCTCCTTAGTCATGTCTTTGTTGAGCAAGTTCATAGGAATGTGTGGCTCAATATTGTTGGTCATCCAAGTGATGACCTGATAGTTATCTCCAAGCCATGTGTCATAATATTTATCTGTCTCTTTCAAAGGATCTTTCATCAGAATGCAAATCTTTGCTAACCAACGATTATCACCTTGAAGGCATGAGACATAACACAAAGTTCTCTACGCCCTTGAGTTTGATAAAAGTTTCTTATACCATCGTAGAAGACGTAATGTACATGGGTTTGGTTTTGTAGGAAGAGATGCCATCGTGGCTAGATAGAGATATCAAGAAGATTAATAGTCTGTCTAATTACTCATATGGGTGACTAAATCAATGTCGAGTCGCCCAAAGAGGGTTGATAGGTGCCCTAGTGTCCATGCCTAGGAGGTTTGGTGGCGTGGCGTGCTCACTGGAGGTCTAGATGGCAGTTGATGGCATGGATAAGGTCTGGATGAGGGCCTTGATGTGGCATGGAGGTTTGTGTGAAGGTTGGAGGCCTAGATATGGCTTGGATATGATCTGGGCAACGGCCAAGATGTGCCCAGGAGGTATGTATGGTGGGTGGAGGCACTGATTGGGTTCCCTAGGGTTCAACGACGACCAGTGTGTGGCCTAGAAGGGCTTGGCCACGTGCAGCCTTGCGTCAATGCAGAGGCCTTTATGGCCTTGGTGTTGCCGGTCGGGAAGAAGGGGGCCTTGCATGGGCCCCTAGGTAGAGAAAAGGGCTTACATGAGGGTCGAGGATGAAGAAGGGGGCTTGCGATGAAGGCTGGTGCGAGGTATGAATCCCGATCTAAGACCTTCGCTACGATACCATGTGGAGAAAGATGGCAGAATGAATTACTTGTCGTATTCTATGGGTCTAGGTTTTCTTATACAACGTGAAACCCTAGAGAAGTAAAATAGAAAATTACACGGGCTGCGCGAAGGGGGTTACATGACTGAAATAAGAATAATAGAAATAACTCAATAACTTTGATATTATCATTTTTATTTCATGACCAAATATGTGGATGTTAAATGCCATGACACAAGAAACATGATCTAGAAAGGACTCTTATATACTCTAACATGTGTCATCTACTGATTAGATCGTTATTGTCTTCACCAAACCTCTCACAAGGATCGTATTTGATATATGCGTATCCATGTTGAGCATGTGTTATATCTTTGCTCCAACTTGAGGAAGACTGGTGGGATATGTAATATCTTTGAGCATGTGTGATTTCTTTAAGCATGTGTGATATCTTTGATCAAATTTTTCTGAGCAGAGATTATAACATTTATTTTATGTAGATGTTAGGGGAGTTGGAGGACCATGAGGGCCCGATAGAAGTGTTGGAAGAAAAATAGAAATTGCATTAGAAGAGACCTAGGGCTCTCTTATACAGGAGAAAAGCCCTGGGTTAATAACATGAGAGATGCATAAAGAAAAAAGAAATTAGAACTAGAGAATAAGAGACACAAATATCTCGACACTCCCCCTCAAGCAGGAGCATATATGTCTATCATGCTCAGCTTGGAACGACACTTCTGAAATGGACCTCTAGCAAGAGCCTAGGTGAAAATATCAGCCGTCTGATCTCCAGTAGAAACCTGGGAGGTGGATATGAGACCTTTCTGAATCATGTCTCTCGTATAATGGCAATTCACTTCTATATGCTTGGTTCGTTCATGAAATGCATGATTATTTGCAATAAATAGAGTCGCTTGATTATCACATAAAAGCTGCATGGGAAGAGGAAACTCAGCAGCAAGGTGAGTCAGGACAGAACTAACCCACAACATCTATGTGTTTCCCTGTGCCATGGCCCTGTACTCAGATTCTGCACTAGATCTAGCAACTACGGTCTGCTTCTTGCTATTCCATGACACGAGTGAAGCTCCCAACAAAAATGGTAAATCCAGAAGTGGACTTCCTATCTCTAGGATATCCTGCATAATTTACATTTGCACAAGCTGTCACCTCAAGAGATTTATCACTGCTGAATACAAGACCAGTACCAGGTGAATTCTTCAAATATCTCAATATCACATAGATCGCATCCATATGAACCTTCCTGGGTTGCTCCATGAACTGGCGCACTTTGCTAGCAAAGGATATGTCTGGTTTGGTTAGGGTAGCATATAAGAGCTTCCCAACAAGCTCTTTGTATCTCTTACCTACCTCCTCAATATCATCATCATATAATCTCATACTTGGATCCATAGGAGTAGTAGCAGGCCTGCACCCGGTCATACCTGTCTCTAGAAGAAGATCAATGACAAACTTCCTCTGAGTCATCACAAGACCACGTTGATTCCTGGCGAACTCTAATCCAATGAAGTATCAAAGATTACCAAGGTCCTTAGTCACAAACTGCTGACTTGGGAACTCTTTAGCAGCTTGAATGCTCTGCTCATCATCACCCGTGACAATAATATCGTCAACATAAACAAGAATAGCAACAGTACCTCTCTGTGTAGTCGGAAAAAAAAAGTGAGTGATTCGCAGTAGATCGCACAAACACTTGTTGTTCTATCAACTTTGATAGCTTCTGGTACCAAGCTCTCGAACTCTACTTCAGGCCGTAAATCGCCTTATGGAGCCTACACACCTTCTGATACTCCCCCTCAGTAGCAAACCCTAGTGATTGGTGCATGTATACCTCCTCATGTAGGTCGCCATAAAGAAATGCATTATTCATATCGAGTTGGTAAAGAGACCAGTCCTGTGAAACAACAACTGAAAGAAGAATGTGTAGTGTAGAGTGTCTTGATAGTCCACCCCATAAGTTTGGGTGAACCCACATGCTACAAGCCTTGCCTTGTAGCGATCGACACTGCCATCTGCTCGTTGCTTCATCATAAAGATCAATTTGCACCCCACAACAGAGGCACATGAAGGAGTAGGAACAATGCTCCAGGTGCCACGAGATTGCAAAGCGGCCATCTCCTCGTCCATGGCAAGACACCACCTATCCTACACGACCTCCTGATATATTCGTGGGATAGTAACAGCAGAGAGTCCCACAACAAATCTCATGTAATCCTCTGAAAGATGGTCCAAAGAAACATGCGCAGCTAGAGGATAAGTGGCACATTGACGATGCGGCTTCGTCAAGGTAATAGGTACATGCAGGTCATCAGCCTCATTGGTCCCTGGTAACAACTCCCCCTATGCAATATCATGTGGAACACTCAAGTCTCCATTGCCATCAATAGAAACAATGTGTTCGTTACATGCATGAGGCGTGCTGGATGATGGGGAAGGCGCATGAGCAGAGGGGCGAGTAGAAGACCTGCGAATGTAAAACTGTGGTAGGAACTGCGTCGGAGTAGACGAAGGTAGAGGTTGTGGGGGAGGTAGAGGTATAAATGACTGGGAATCAACATGGGGTGCAGAAGGTGGAGATAACGGAGGTGGAGGAATAAAAACATCCTCACCAGAATCAGCGTTGGACAACCTGTCACATGTAGGAGAGAAATACATAGTACACTCAAAAAATGTGACATTAGCACTAACATAATATTTTCTTCCTATAAGATCAAAACATCTATACCCTTTCTGGGTACAAGAATAACCAACAGACACTTTTGGCAGCTCTAGGAGAGAGCTTGTCACAACCAGGAGTGAAATTGTGGACAAATGCCACAGACCCAAAAACCCTAGGAGTATGGGAGAATAGGTCCTTCTCAGAAAACACAATCAAGAAGGGAACCTTTTCTCCAAGAATAGTGGACGACAAAAAATGTGGTCCACCAAGTAGCAAGCAGTGAGAAGAACATCACCCCAGAACGAATGAGGAGCACGACTTTGAATCAAAAGTGTCCTCGTGACATCCAGAAGATGATGGTGTTTGCGTTCAGCAACACCATTCTGCTATGAAGTATAAGCACAAGAGGTCTGATGAACAATACCAAGATAGCAGAGAAAATGAGATAGATGTAAAGTAGAAAACTCCATTGTTAGTACGAATAAACTTCACAATAGCATAAATAATATTCTTAATCTCAATATGAAAAGATTTAATGACAGTACATGCCTCAGACTTTTGTTTTAACAAGAACATCCAAGACAGTCTAGAAAAATCATCCACAGCAACCATATAAAAATGGTGTCCCCGTTGATCGGGAACATGAATAGGACCTCATATATCGAAATGGAAGAACTCAAACAACTGACGACTCTGACGACTCGGAAAAGAAGACGATGGTGCTTTCCAAGCTGACAAGCCTCACAATCCAAGGTAACACGAGTAGAGATCTGAGTAGAACATGACACAACTTCTGCAGAGGAAGGCGTCAAAATTGAAGATGTCACATGAAAGAAGAAACAGATCCTGAAGGAATAGTAGCAGCACCAGCATACGGTGGTTGGACAAGTCTGTAAAGTCCTATCTGCTAACGGCCACATCCAATCACCCTGCCCGTTCGGTGCGGGAGGTATTGATGAGGTCAGGGCTCTGGACGCTGTAGGCGCGTCTGGTGGGTTGCTGGTTGCGTGCAGGTCGTCGGCAATGGCTTTTGGCTCGGTGCTGCGGGGGAGACACGTCATCTCGGTTCTCTTGGTATGTGCCGGCTCTTCTATGCCTATTGCGATTTCCTGTGTCTACGGGCCATGCTGTCATATTCGAAGGAGGGAATTGTGGGAGGATCTGCGTGAGGCGAGTAGGGCCTTTGCGGGCATCCCGTGGCTCATAGGGGGATTTCAATGTTACTCTTAGAACCTCGGACAGACCACGATTCAGGGGTGGTCAGGACCCGGGTTCTGCGGATTTTGCTGACGTTGTGGACTTGTTGGCCCTGAAAGTTTTGGATGCGTGGGATGTCTCCTACACGTGGAGGAACTCCAATTCTCGCTCTCGTATTGATATATTTTTGGCCTCTACGGAGCTTCTTGATTGTTTCGTGCTATCATCTGTGCTTGCTCGGACGCGGTGCGTGTCCGACCACACACCAATATTATGGGATTCCGGTGATCCGCCCGCGGTGAGGGGTCTCTTTAGATATGAGAGGAGTGGGTTACTGCAGGATAATTTCAGGGAGATGGTGGCTTCTCATTGGTCCAACGTGCAGATTGATGGTTTGGCGGCTTCTAAGTTTGTCCAGAAACTTGAATCTTTACGCACGAAGCTGAGCTCTTTCAAGAGGGAATCCAGGGCTGCCAGGCGTGCTACTAGGCTAGAGGCTGAGGAGGTAGTTAGGGGACTTGATGCTTTGGAGGATACTAGGAAGCTATGGATGGATGAGTTGGCAGCACGCTCGCTTGCTCGAAAGCAAATCGCGGCTGAGGATCTTGAGCGTGTCACTGAATGGCGTCAAAGATCGAGGAGCACGTAGCTGAGGGAGGGGGATGCTAACGCAGCGTTTTTTCATCGTATAGCCAACGGAAGGTGTCGTTCGAATGCTATGCGATCGATCACGATCAATGGCCTTCGTGTGGATGGTGACAGGGAAATGGGGAAAGCAATCGCCGCTCACTTCAAGGAATTCTCGACGAGGAACATTCCAAGGATATGGAGGTGGACGGGGATCGGGGCTACTTCACTTTCGCCTTCTTTGTGTGATGGGTTGACGCAGGTGGTGTCCCTGGAGGAGGTTACGGCTGCGGTGTGGGACTTGAACGCGGATGGGGCTCCGGACCCGGATGGCTTCCCGGTGGCAACGAGGTGTTGGAGGTCATCTCCGAGTTTTGTGTGGGAAATGTTGGCTTCGAGCGGATTAATAAGTCCCTGATTGTTCTCCTTCGTCCTTCCTAAGTCCGCTTCGGCCGAGCGGATCGAGGAGTACCACCCCATTGCTATTTCTAATGCCCTCTACCTGATTGTGGCGAAGGTGCTTGCATTGCGGCTCAGCCGGGTTCTTGACACCATCATCTCCCCGCTCCAATCAGCTTTATACATGGTAGACAAATCTCGAACTGCCTTACTTTAGCTTCGGAAATCGTTGCGAACTGGAGGAGGGGGGGAAAGGCACGGTGTTCTATGGAAGGTAGATTTTGCAAAAGCCTATAATAGCCTTGATTGGAAGTTCCTTTGGTCAGTTCTGCGAAGGAGAGGTATCCCGGAGGTTTGGATTTCTTGGATACGACGTTGTATAACGACGGCTTCTTTCTCGGTCATGGTAAATGGCCGCCCGGAGGGGGGATCCTTCCAGCCACGTAGGGGCGTGCGTCAGGGCTGCCCCCTTGCTCCCCTTCTCTTTGTCATCGTTGCGGATGTCCTGGCCCAAATTGCTTGCCGGGTTGTTGATTGTGGTTTATCGGCCGGTTTCTCCAGGGGTGGTTTGGTGATCACGATGTTGCAGTATGCTGACGATACTATCTTTTTCATTGAGGGGGACCTCGCGGAAGCCTCGGGCATGTCTATGGCCCTGGAACTTTTCAGTGGATGTCTAGCCTTTTCAAGAATATGGATAAATCGAAGGTCATCCCTTTCGGCCTCTCGGCGGAGGAGGCGGACGCGTGCGGACGGGTTTTGGGGTCTGATTGCGGCACTCTTCCGATTGACTATCTGGGGATGCCCTTGGCGGTGGGAAGAACGAGATTGAGGGATTGGCTCAGGGTCGTAGAGAAGGTGGAGGCGAGGTTGGCAGGATGGAAGTCGGCCATTCTCTCTAAGGGCGGACGGCTTGTCCTCTTAAAGGTGGTTCTCTCCTCCATCCATGTTTACTTCTTGTCCAATCGTCGGCTGCCGAAGGGGATCCGCAATCGCCTTGAGAAGTTTATGCGGAGATTTTTGTGGGGCAAGCATGGGGAGGAGTCGGGGGGAAGACACCTGGTTGAATGGGGAGAAATTGCGTTGCACAAAAACGAGGGGGGGGTTGGGGGTGCGAAGACTGGATCATGTGAATGACGCTTTGCTTCTTAAGTGGGCCAGCAGAATTTGGGGCCCAGGGGAGGATTTTTGTAGCAAAGTTTTGCTTGAGATTTAAAGCGTCAATGAGGCGCCTCAGATCGCTGCTGCTAAGGTGGGATCCCCCACGCCATTTTGGAAGGGGGTGATGGAGGTCTTCTCCATATTTCTGTCTTTGTTTAGGCTGATGCTTGGAAATGGTGAATCTTTTAACTTCTGGACTAATGATTGGACGGGGGGCCTTTGTGCTCGCGGTTCCCTCGCCTGTTCGCTCTAGCGGCTGATAGGAGTGCACGGGTCTTATCTTGCTGGTCGGACGGTAATTGGTGCCCGGCCTTCTCATCCAACTTCTCGGACCAAAGACTTGAGGATTTTCTTTCCTTGTTGGACTCTATCAAGGATGTGGGGCGTCCTACTGTGGGAAGGGATCACTGGGCTTGGCGTTTGGGCCCTTTCTCGGCAAGGAAGGCGTTTGGGGCGATTTGTAGGCCCCCACCCTCGCGGTCGGAGACTATGATTCGTGATTGCGGTTTCTTTTAGGGTCTCCGGCTCCCTGAGCGGATTAGCTTCTTCCTTTGGCTATTCCGTAGGCAAAGATTGATGACGAGAGATCGAGGTACTTGGTTGCTGGGCTATGTCTTTGATAGGTGCATTTTATGCGACAGGGCGGTGGAATCCCTTGAGCACCTTTTCTTCAGGTGCCCTAAAGTGACTGTGATCTGGGAGGAGGCAAGAATGGCTTGGTTATGCACTTCCGATTTGGCTTCCTTCTGCGGTTCGATGGTGGCAAACAGAAGCAGAGCTCGGCGGGAACTCCTTAGGCCCGTGGCATTTGTGTGGGCAATATGGCTGGACAGAAATGCTGCTCTATTCTCTGGGCAACGCTTCTACAAGGAAAACGTGAAGATGCATTGCGCGCGTTTGGTTGATGAGTGGGCTTTGTAGGTGCTTTGCGTGTTTCGTTTTCTCGTTCCCTTTGTAAATTCCCTGTGTTGTTTCTTTAATTAATAACTAGGGCGAACACCACTGAGTGTCTCCCCCTGTTTCTGGCTTTCAAAAAAAATGAAGCAACCTCGCCAAGTACACATGGACGCCATATATATGATGCTTAGGTATCTTAAGTCATCTCCAGGCGCAGGTTTGATGTTTAGGAAGAAGGGCACTATTACTATTTCAGTATGTGCAGATGCAGACTATGCAGGGTGCCCAAAGGATAGGAAATCTACATCAGGTTTTGCTATATTCATTGGGGAGTCACGTGTTTCATGGAAGAGCAAGAAGCAAAAAGTAGTTGCGAGATCCAGTGTAGAATCAAAAACAGAGCTATGGCCCAAGCATGTGCAGAAGTGATGTGGGTTCACGCAGTTCTGACAGATCTACATATAGATGCTCCATTTCCCATATCAGTAGAATGTGACAATCAGGCTGCATTATTCATTGCCAACAACCCTGCATTTCACGAGAGGACGAAGCACATTGAGGTGTATTGCCATTATATCCATGATATGATCCAGAAGGGCTTCATTTCTACAACACATGTCAGCTCAGGAGACCAAACGGCTGACATCCTTACTAAAGCTTTGCTTCAGGGTCCCTTTCAGAAGTGCTTATCGAAGATGAACATGATAGATATCTATGCTCCATCTTGAGGGGGAGTGTAGAAGTTTATTTATGTCTTGTATATTTTATCTATTTATTTTTTCGTTTGTCTACCTTATGTAATTTGCCCATAGGCCTCTCCCTATATAAGAGAGCCTAGAGCTCAAGGAATAAACACAATGCTTATTTTTCCCAACACCAGCGAAGCGTAAAAACACTGCGAGCTCACGTAAAAATCGTAAAAAGGACTAGGACCTGGGCTTCCTATCCTCTGCCCAGCTGAGGGTCGCGCACCTTCATAAGCTTTTGACTTAGCTTCGCTTACGGCCTTCTTTGCTTCCTTCTTCGCTATTTTGTAGTTTGTGACAGTTTCCTCTGTTTTATCCTTAGACATAGCTTTAAAGCAAGCTCTCTTTATTTTTAGCTTCTCTTGCACCGCTTCACTCCACCACCAAGCCTCCTTTTGACCTGGAGCTCCTCCCTTTAACTCGCCTAGCATCTCTTTGGCTACATTTCGGATACAAGATGCTACTGCCTCCCACATCTCGTTTGCACTATCGCTACAATCCCAAGATAAGTCTTCGAAAACCTTCTCCCTGAAGCTCGCTTGCTTCAGTGGAAGATTCCACCATCGAGTTCTAGTTATCTTAGAAACCCTCCTTTTCTTTACCAGCCCTTTCATTTGTACATCCAAGACTAACAAACGATGTTGGGTTGTCAAACTCTCTCCTGGGATTACTTTGCAGTCTTTACAACACAACCGATCTCTTCTCCTCAACGCAGAGTAATCTATTTATGTTCTAGTTGGCCTGCTCTTATAAGTAATCAAATGTTCCTCCCTCTTCTTGAAGAGAGTGTTTGCTATGAAAAGATCATATGTCGTTGCAAAATCCAGGATGGCTTTTCCCTCTTCATTTCAATCCCCAAAACCATGTCCTCCATGAATACTAGCATACCCTGAAGCATCTTTTCCCACAAGTCCATTAAAATCTCCACCGATGCAAATCATCTCTCTTTGTGGGATTCCTTGTAGACTCTTATCAAATCCTCCCAAAAAGCTTGTTTAGTCCTTTCATCTAAACCAATTTGCGGTGCATAAACTGAGATGATATTCATAATTTCTTTTTCAAGCACCAATTTTAGCAAAATAATTCGATCCCCGAATCTTTTCACCTCAACCACACAATCCTTCAAATCCTTATGAACAACCACTCCAACACCGTTTCTACCCTTATCTTTACCTGAATACCAAAGTTTAAATCATGTCTTCTCAATCTCCCTTGCTTTCTCTCCAACCCATTTAGTCTCTTGAAGACACAATATATGAATCTTCCTTCTTTCCATCGTATCCACTATCTCCATCAACTTTCCAGTTAAAGTGTCAATAATCCAACTACCAATCCGCAACTTCCGTTGCAATCTTGTTGGAAAAGAAAAGAGCCCACCCATGTATTTAGTACCACATGGGGAAGCGGTCATTGTTGGGTCTGTCCGTGGGGCTATATAAGGAGCCCCACACCCCCTGTACTCATTGAGAACTTCAATTGAAGAAATGCCCAATTCAGGGGCTTCTCCCGTGGTTTCATCCCGCTCCTTCTGGAGTAGGGTTCCACGTTAAAATCTTTGTTCTTATTGTTCTATCTTTATTTCCGATTCCGCTTCCGCATTCTATTTTTCTACATGGTATCAAAGCGGGTTCGATTCTTGAGGATTTGTATTTGACGGTTTATTTTTTTTATATCCGAGATTCGATTATTATTCGTGCTTGAAGATCAGTTTTCTCAAGACCATATTCATAGTTTGTTCAAGCCCTAGGGTTTTGTGAAAAACCCGAATCCGGATCAAGGAGTAGTTCTGTTCGTGAAGATCTTTTTCTTCCCTGTGGAGCCCCATCTCATTCGAGGATTCTTGGGGAAAGGTACAACGCACCACCTTGATGCTCCTCCACGATTCTGCAAGCACATCAACTCGCCACATACAGGATGCAGACCCGAGTTCTTCAAAGATGGGATGCGGGGGTCTGTGCCTCCTGCGCACAACAGCGGCATCCTCCAAGTCCCCGCTACAGGGGCGCACCCGCTACAGGCGCAGATCGAACCTCCCAGTCGAGCCCTCTAAGGCACCGCATCGCTTCTGGTGGCGCCCCACCGGCAACGCATTAAGTACCAGGCGGCGCGAGCCGCAGCTTCTGGCCCCTCAACCCTCGCGTACGGAGCTTCAGGCCCTACCCATCTCCAGGCTCCGCACACGGTGCTCCAGCCCCCCAGCAGGCCTCTCCCACGCCATCTCCCACAAGTGACGCCACCGCGCAGCCTGCACGCAACCCCAACCACCCCTTCGCACCGCTCCAGCCCTTTGCGTTGGCTCCCTTCGGGGCGGCGCTCTTCCTTGCACCTCGTGGCGGCGGCAGTAGGGGATACCCCCAATCGGCGGCATTACAAGATGGGTTCCCTTGGGAACCCTAGCGGTATATTAAAAAGGGGCCGATGTTCTTTAAAAGAAATGTTTTTGAAGGCCCAGTTGGGCTGAAGCTGAAGAGGGCTGAGAAATAAAAAAAAGAGAGAGAGAAGTTCGGCCCAAGTGGGCTGATGATATAAAAAAAAATGATAATGAATGGAGGAAACATGAAGGGGGGGCTCAATGAGAGTAAAAAAAAGAGAGGGGAGATTATTTGATGTAAGAGTCCTATGGAGCCCAACAGGGGCTGATACATGGCCCAAGTGGGTTGTATGTGAAGTTTTCAAAAAAAAATTGAAAAGGCGCGTACACAAAAAATCGTACGCAAAGTTTATCAAAAAAAAAGAAGAGAGAAAAGCCGAAAAAAAATGATGAACGGCTTATGTTCAAAAAAAGAGAGAGTTGGCGGTCATTAAAAAAATGACAAAAAGCAGCAAGTTCATGTTTTCTCCCCATTCCATCTCATTCGAGGAGAGAGTGCCCAAAGTTGGGTAGGAAAAAAAAGGGACTTTGTTATTGGAGGCCCAACGGAAAAAAAAGAGGGCTTGTTAAGTTACAAAAAAAAGGAAAAAAAAGAGAAAAGAGGCGCGTACAAGAAAAAGCCGTACGCATATGCTAACAAAAAAATCGAAAAAAAGGAAAAA
Organism: Ottelia alismoides; assembly: GCA_037367405.1. Lineage (NCBI taxonomy): Eukaryota > Viridiplantae > Streptophyta > Magnoliopsida > Alismatales > Hydrocharitaceae > Ottelia > Ottelia alismoides. The sequence goes on from JAZKJV010006660.1 coordinate 293,930, forward strand.
AAGCCGCATACAAGAAAAAAAAGTCGTACGCATAAAAAAATTGTGATTCATGTTTGCTTCTCCCAACTTGTCTATTATTTTCATTATTCTCACAAGTTTGGGAGAAAGGGGGAGTAAAAGCCATATGCATCATACATCGTTGATTGACAGACCAAACACTCCGGATTTCACAGAATATCAAGCCATCTTCACTGTGCATCGATCTTCGTCGTGGTGTCTCTATCCTCGACATCGACTCCGTATTGGATTTGTTTTCTTCAAGGCACGACGGAGACAAAGTCCGGTGACCCGCAGGCACGACTGAGACAGAGATCTGGTGACCATGCAGGCACAACAGAGACAGTCCGGTGACCTTCCAGGCACGACAGAGATACGTTCCGGTGACCTGATATACCCGTCAGCAAGCGGGTTTGTCTACCAGTTGCGGATACATACATTTATTGTGGTGATTTCAAGTGAAGATGTAATGATGTATATTTTTCTTTATTGTTGCAAGTTGCAGCTGTCCCAGCTACCAACTTGAGGGGGAGTGTTGGAAAAGAAAAGAGCCCACCCACGTGTTTAGTACCACATGGGGGAGCGGTCACTGTTGGGTCTGTCCGTGGGGCTATATAAGGAGCCCCACACCCCATGTACTCATTGAGAACTTCAATTGAAGAAATGCCCAATTCAGGGGCTTCTCCCGTGGTTTCATCCCGCTCCTTCTGGAGTAGGGTTCCACGTTAAAATCTTTGTTCTTATTGTTCTATCTTTATTTCCGATTCCGCTTCCGCATTCTATTTTTCTACAAATCTCTTTTGGACTAACTTCTTTACTCGCATGCGTCCAATATGCGAGAACCCTTGTAAATTTTGGACTGCATCCGGGCGGTGATGCAGCGGAACTAGCTTAATTACACGCATGCGTTCCTCATGCGGGAACCCTTGCAAATTTTGAACTACATCCAGGCTGCGATGTAGCGGCCCTTGCTCATTTTTCATTACATTCAGACGATGCAACGCGTCGCAAGTAGGGAACGCCCCTACGAAATCTGTATGTTTGCTTAAATCCATGTTGAAAAGATCCGACTGTCATGAGGCAACTTCTTAAATAGTATTTTTTTTAGAAAAAAATACTATTTAGGAAGTTGTCTCTAACTATTTTACGCTGGTTGTCGGCTACCTAACGCAACCCTCCTCATTTACCCAGGCTTGGGACCGGCCATGGCTGAGTTATGGGAGACTAACAGAATGATAATAATTTTTATTTTTGTAATATTTTTCTCTATCATATTTTAAACATCAAAGTCGACTGTATTTGCACCTCGCATTTCCGATTCTGAGGTACAATATCTCCTTTTGACTGTCTATTCATGGTGATCAAAAGGTACAAATTTCATACTTTTTCTGATCCAAGACGGATACAGAAATTAATGAAATACGATCTTGATTTTTCTATCAAATTTTACGATTTTAAAATATCAAATGACCTCTGATCGGCAAACGGTCGATATCTTTGGTTTTATTTTGTTAAAAAGAATTTTTTGAGAGTCTTGATTTGTTTTGCGGTTTCCGATTTTGTATCACGGCTTTTCCGAAGGCATGCATTACGATGCGATCGACTTTTGGTCGATTGCGTCCGACTGAGATTCGATTTTTGATCTACAGATCGATCTGAAGTTATTCAATTTTAATTGAATATTAAATGAACTTTCGGACTCTTAGTCGAGTCAGATTCGATTTATTCGAATCAGGATGTCACAATCTTTGTATTCTTTTTCCATGTATCTCCTTATATCAAGAGGAGTAGACCTCTAAGAATAAACAAGTTCATTCATTCTACAACGGGATGAATTTGGGGATATATCGAAGGTATATTGCCTAATATGTCATATTCCCCTAGTCGGGCGTAGCATGTTATTAAACATGTCATTGCTTAGTGTTTACACTACCCTATTAAAGGTTCTTTCATGGTGAGAAATTCAGAGATGAGTGACATTCTCACAGATCAAATACTAGCAGAGAAATAGTATATAATCATGATGTGGTACCTAAATTTTTTATTCCATTCAAGAAACGATGCAGGAAAGAATATAAACAATGCATGGCAAATAGCATTTTTACTAAATTGAGATTAAAATGTTTCTTTAGATGGCATCCATGTAGACATCACAAAAAACTCTTAAACTTAAAAGCAGCTTCTTCTTTCTCCGTGACCAAAGTCAACTGTTGGGAACTAGGAATGCAAACAAAGGTGAAAATGAAACATGAAAGTGTAAAATAGGAAACCATCTCCTGCCAATAACTCCGCAACATATGAAAATACAGGAGTAACATAAAACTTACAACTGAATAACCTTTGAGAAAGTGAGCTCAAAAAGGGTTATCATGGAGTGCAATATCCAGTATGTGAGCCACTGATTATCATCAGCATGAGATTTCGTTTCAATTGCTTTCAGTGAGGCATATCTGTCAGACCTCTAATCATTAGGTGGCTGCCAAGGAGTTGATGGGAGCCATTAACCAAAGACAAGGGGGAGAGAACTCACAGAGGATACACAAGAGAGACTAATGGCCTGCAAACCAAGCATAAAAAAAGTCAAAAGCAAGTAGAACCAAAACCAACTCCTTTGCCTAAATTATTATCATGTATAAAGAGAAACCACGTAAGTTAACATGAACTGCATGGATAAAAGGATGTCTCATAAAAGGATGTGCTTAGCAAAAGCCAGAGTAACAAGAACAACACCAAGTAATAGAGTTTCTCATAAAGAGATGTCTCTACGCTCTTCTTTATCGGGGAGAGACCTAGGTGCTAATCCCCGATTAATAAGAATAAAGTACAAGTGATAAAGGTACCCGCATTGTTTACCGTTTCTTTATTATAAAGAAATAGGGAAGATACATGTGGAATTAAGATTTTTTTATCATCATGATCACCAAGTTCCTGCTTTAGGGATTATGTGTTAGTTTCATCGAGAATACCATAATTGCTCACATATGGTATCAGAATCAGATTGAAACCTCTGAACTTTTTTTACAAGGTTTTAGGGCCTCTGCATGAACTTCCACTGAAATTTAAGGTTGAAGGAAACAGACAAAAATCCGATCATATCCTGAAAAGTGAGACCAGTTGACCAGAATCAATACATTGGTCAATCGATGATGTAAAGATGATCGATAATTTGAAAGAGACTACTCCATCACTTGCCCTTATAGTTTCTGGAACGGCAAAAGTGATTTTGATCAAATACAGTAATCTGTCGATCACATTGGAAACAATGGTTTACAGTGATTGGTCACCATTAAAGGTCTGATTCATCAACACATGAAGGGCATCAAATGAACTGAGAAACAACAGTCTTGAAGAATCAATACTATATATTGACCGATCAGTGTGTACATTAACCCAGATAATCGATTAGTCACTATGGAGAATTGATCAATTCCTCTTAGGTGGCTGATTGATAATTATTACGGACTGATCAATCACTTTGAGTTAACTGATCATTCGAACTTTGTTGGTGTATATGCGTCACTTATGTAAGATGGGTAAATGGATTGCTCCAAGATCCATTTACCACATCCAGGAGTTTAGTCTCACATTTACCGAGGTAAATTCACCTGAGGGGTACCTGTGGAAACTTATTCCACGGACCCCCAGGCGAATATATATTTTGTTAAGTACCCCAAAGAAGCCGTGACTTGAGGTCACGGCTTCCATAGAAGGAAGCCGTCACTTGAAGTCACGGCTCCCACTGATAGAAGCCGTGACCTCAAGTCACGGCTAGGGCTTGAATATAGCCCCAGCCGTGACCTGGCCCTCCCCCCACGCACGCAGAACGCCTCTTCCAGGAACATCCCCTCCCTCACGCGGCCCCAAGCCCTCGCCTCCGCCAGCATGTCCCCACCCTTGCCGCCACCTCCTCCCATTCCGCCCCCCTCGAGCCGGTGATCGCCTCGTGTCTCCCCTCTCGTTGTCACCTCTCGTCGTGGTGCTCCATATCATCCACTGTGAGTAAACCCTGGCCTTATATGTTTACGGTAATATTTTTGGTTTTGTATAAGCCACACATTGTCTACTTAGGAGTGATTTTTTATTAATGTTTAATTTTAATTACTCTTGTTTTTGAAGATAGTCAAAGGAATGGAAGTATTGTGCTTGTGTCATGTTGGTGGAAAGATTTCTAAGGATGGCAAAGTGCCCTAACCCTACCAGCCCCCTCCCTTCGCCTCCGCACGTCGCCCTCCCCGTCTTCGGGCATCGCCCCCCCCCCTCCCCCCCGGGTCTTCACGCGCCAACCCCCTACCTTCACGCGTGCAGCGTCCCCTCGCGCGTCTCCTCTTCGTGCAGCGGCGCCTCCTCGTGCGTCATTGCCTCGTCCGTTGCGCCCCCTCGTGCACCGCATTGCCCGCATACAACCTGCGCCTCCTCGCACGCAATCCGATCGTGGGCTGCTCCCCGCGCACTGTCCCTTCGCGTGCGGCCTCTTTTCGCATGTTGCGTCGACGCACTCCAGCGTCGGGGTCTCGGTTTGGTTAATGGATTTGGGTGCATAAGTCTACATATGCATTCAAATCCACGTATATTTGTTCTACATTGATTCTTTGGTCTACAAAACCCTAGTCTTCTACATCCGGCAAGATGTCTGAGAACAAAGTCGATGTACCCGTCACAGGCACATTCAGAGGCCCAACGCCTATTGTCAAAATGGACGGGACAAATTATGAGCTCTAGGCTATGCAATTCATGAGCCTAATGAAGCCAAATGGTAAGAAACATATTCTTACCGAGGAGGAGCTGGTGGAGAAGACTGGGGTAAATGCCTTGTGGGAGGCCAACGATGCTTATGCTAAAGTTTAGCTCTCTGGTACATTGACGATTGAGATCACCAATGATATGTTACATCAGCTTACTGCTAAGTTGATGTGGGATATCCTCGCACCAACATATTCTCAAGCGAGAAACGAGACGAGGATCCTCCAACTCCAGTATGACATATTCACTATCAAGCAGAACGGACGTCCTCTGCATTCACTGTATGCATCCTTGCATGGGATGTTTGAGAAGCTCCACAGCTTCATGCCTCTACTAACGGCGACTCCAGAGCAGCGGAAGACATATAGGAATGCTACCATGGTTGGGGTATTCCTAGCAGCCCTTGACTCTGAATATGATGTTGCTCGCTCCCAGATTCTAGCGGATGCCACTATCCCCACCATGGAGGAAGAATTCCGCGGGCTCAGCAGGATTACTATTCCATCCACAGCCTCTAGCCAGACTTCCTCGGCCATGGCAGCTTCTCGAGGAAGAGGAGGCCATTCTACCTTCCGTGGACGCGGACCTCGTGGCAGAGGAGGTCACATTCGTCAACCCTACACTTTCTGTCATCGCCCAGGTCATATCGAGGAGACATGCTATTCCAAGCATGATTTCCCAGTACCAGCCCGCATAGCAGAGTAGATTGAGTCTCCTGCTGCTTCTACTTTAGATCAGAGGTTTTGATCATCTCGTGGCCAGACTGAGGGATATTATACCTCCTTCCGCTTCACCATCTTCAGAAGATCATTCAGATGTGGAAGCCTCAGCTTCTGTCAGTACCTCTGCTATGGCCACCATCTCAGGTACTTATTTTACGTCCTGTCATGGATCTGACATTACATAGTGGATTATGGACTCCGGTGAGACACATCATCTATGTGGAGACAGACAACAGCTTACGTCATATAAACAGGTTTCACAAGGGAGAACAGTTATGATAGTTGATGGGACTCATTCCCCAGTCACAGGACAGGGGGAGATCGCTTTGACGCCTTCGATGCGTTTGCAGAATGTGCTACATGCTCCGGATTTCTCTATGAATTTGCTTTCTATTAGTCAGATTACAAAGGATTTGCACTACCGAGCTATTTTCGACCCATCGTCTCTTATTTTTCAGGACATTCTTACGGGCAAAGTGATTGGGTGTGGTCGTGAGCAGGGTGGTCTTTATCGTCTGGTTCATACTCCCTATGCAGGCATATCTTCCCATTCGTCTGGATCAGTTTCTCCGTTCACTTGGCACCTTCGGTTTGGTCATCTCCCTCTTCAGAAGATGCGTCATATGCTGCCACGGATTTCACATGGTTCTTCCTTTCAGTGCGAGGCTTGTCAGTTGGGAAAGTATCATCGGTCTGCATTTCCCAGTCAGAGTCAGAGTAGTAGCTCCTTTTTTAAGTTATTTCATGTTGACATTTGAGGTCCAAGTCGTGTTCCTGATCACCAGGGACAGGTTTTATCTTGTGGCTGTGGACGATTTTTCACGGTTGTCATGGGTGTTTCTTTTGAAAAATAAATCTGAAGCAGGGGATGTGATCAAAACCTTTATTATTGAAGTGCATAATGTTTTCTCTACCTCTGTGAAGTTTGTGCAAACTGATAATGCTTTGGAATTCAGTACTTTTGCTCTATCTTGTGTTTTCATCAAACATCTTGTCCTTACACCTCTCAGCAAAATGGTGTTGCTGAGAGAAAGCATCGTCATCTTCTTGATGTTACTCGAACTCTTCTCATTCAGAGATGTGCATGGTTCTGATAGCATGCTATTTGGTGAATCGTATGCCATCGCCTGTTTTGGGTGAGAAAAATCCTTTCTCCATAAGCTTTCCTTGAGAAGGAGTTATTCTCCCTCACTCCTCGTGTGTTCGAATCTGTTTCTTTTGTTCATCACTTGATTCTTGGTCTTGACAAGCTCTCTCTTAGAGCCGTCAAATGTGTGTTTGTTGGGTACTCCAGGACTCAGAAGGGATACCGATGTTATGATCATTTGCGCAAAAAATACTATATCAGTACTGATGTTACATTTTTTGAGTCTGTGATGTACTTCTCTCCTACAGGTGGCAGGTTGGCTTCATCGGACTTAGATGATGAGGTCTACATGCCCCTCCTCCTACGAGCTACTCACCACCTCCTCTGTCTGTTGTACAACCTCCTCCGCCACCTCTACCAGTACCACCACCTCCTCCACCCCCTCCTAAAACCTAGCCACATGCGCCACTTGTTCCATCTTTACCTAAATTCTATACTCGTCGGACTGCTTCTGCTCATGGTCATCGCCAATCATCCAGTAAGCCCTAGGTTTGTTTTTGATAACATAGCTTCTAACGATGAGTCTGGAGATACATCTATGCACGAATCATTGCAGGAAAATAACCCACAGATGGAGGACGTTCCCCCTGACCTGGATAATCCTATTGCAGTACGAAAGCAGAAGCGGTCTTGTGCTTTCTACCCACTTGCTTCTCAAGTCTCCTTTCATCGTCTAACAGGGGATTTTCAGATATTTGCAGCGGCTCTCTCCGCCATGGAAATTCCACAGAATTATGAAGAGGCATTGAAGGATAGTCGTTGGTGCTTGACTATGAAGGAGGAGATGGCCGCTCTATAGTCACGTGATACGTGGAGTCTTGTTTCTGGTCCCGTGGACGCGTCTGTTGTGGGATGCAAATGGGTGTTCACTGTGAAACACCGTGGATAATCCTATTGCAGTACGAAAGCAAAAGCGGTCTTGTGCTTTCTACCCACTTGCTTCTCAAGTCTCCTTTCATCGTCTAACAGGGGATTTTCAGATATTTGCAGCGGCTCTCTCCGCCATGGAAATTCCACAGAATTATGAAGAGGCATTGAAGGATAGTCGTTGGCGCTTGACTATGAAGGAGGAGATGGTCGCTCTATAGTCACGTGATACGTGGAGTCTTGTTTCTGGTCCCGTGGACGCGTCTGTTGTGGGATGCAAATGGGTGTTCACTGTGAAACACCATGCGGATGGCAGTGTGGATCGCTATAAGACGAGACTTGTGGTACGTGGGTTTACCCAGACATATGGAGTGGACTATCAAGATACTTTCTCACCAGTTGCTAGGCATTCTACTATGTGTATTTTTCTTTCAGTTGTTGAGACACGAGATTGGCCCATGTACCAGCTTGATGTGAAGAATGCCTTCCTCTATGGTGATCTACAGGAGGAGGTCTACATGCAGCAGTCACCTGGGTTTGCTGCTGAGGGGAAGTGTCAGAAGGTTTGCAGGCTATATGGCCTTAAGCAGAGTCCAAGAGCATGGTTCCAAAAGCTCTCGGACTTGATAGAGCAGCAAGGGTTTGTGCGATCGACTGTCGATCACTCCTTGTTTGTGCAGAAGACTCAGAGAGGTGCTATTGTCATTCTTGTGTACGTTGATGGCATTATTATTACAGGGGGATGACAAGCAGGGCATCCAGGATGCCAAGGACTTCCTTGGTCAGCAGTTTGTGACCAAGGATCTTGGACATTTACGTTACTTCTTTGGGCTGGAGTTTGCCAGGAACCAGCGAGGTCTTCTGATGACCCAGAGGAAGTATGTTATAGATCTTCTTTCAGAAATAGGCATGGCATATTGCAGACCTGCCACTACTCCTATTGACCCGAGCATGAAGCTATATGATGATGACACTGAGGAGGTCGACAAGAGGAGGTACATGGAGCTTGTTGGCAAGCTACTATATGTGACTATTACCAGGCCCGACACATCCTTTGTTGTGAGCAAAGTGGGTCAATTTATGAAGCAGCGCAAACAGGCACATATGGATGCAGTCCATATGATTCTGAGATACTTGAAGACTTCACCTGGTACGAGACCTCTTTTCAGCAGGGGCACATCTCTCTCAGTTACAGCATGTGCAGATGCAGATTATGCTGGGTGTCCAAAGGATAGAAAGTCTACTTCGGGCTTTGTTGTGTTTATAGGGAATTCTCTGGTTTCATGGAAGAGCAAGAAGCAGACTGTGGTTACCATATCGAGTGTTGAGTCAGAATACAAGGCTATGGCGCAGGCCAGCACAGAGATGATGTGGGTTAGATCTGTTCTTACTGACCTGACTATAGAGGTGCCTCTTCCCATGCACCTTTAATGTGACAATCAGGATGCTCTTTTCATTGCCAACAACCCCGCATTCGATGAGAGAACGAAACATATTGAGGTAGGTTGCCATTATACTAGAGATATGATCTAGAAGGGTCTGATTTTTACCTCTCATGTTAGCTCGGGAGAGCAAACATCTGATATCTTTACCAAGGCATTACTCAGGGGACCATTTCAGAAGTGTTCTTACAAACTGAGTATGATTGACATCTATGCTCCATCTTGAGGGAAGTGTTGAGATATTTCTACATTCCTATGTATCTTTCCAGTTATTTTATTTCTTTATATCTATCTTATGTAATTTACCCATAGGTCTCTCCTCTATATAAGAGAGCCTAGGATTACAGGAATAAACAACTCTCTTATTTTTCTCCAGCAAAAATAAATAAACAATATTGGAAAGATAAAAATATCTTGAAAAACAGAAATTTTGACCCCACTATCCTGACGTTGCCAGGAGGGTCAACTAGTATCCAGGTGTTGTGGGAAATCAATGTAGATATTTATTTTCCCATTGCTAAGCGCCATCTAGACTCTCGAAGGGCTTTAGTATGAATACGAGGGATAACTGTATCGAAGATCGCCATGCCAAACTGTCTGCAAGAAGAGCCAAGTCAAGAGGACATTGTAGCAGATATCGAGATGTCAGGCACTTGAAGAACAGATTGTCTGAGTCCTCTTCCATCCTGTGGCATCTGTCGTGGAGTGTCTTCAACGCCTAAAGTCCTCCCTGTAAACCCCTTAGGATCCGGGTACCCGTTAACACTACAATTCGCTATATTCCATTTATGATATCGCATTAACAACATAATTTTATGGGGAAATTTTTTTTTCGTTGCAAGCATTGGCATCTGACATTCACAATTATATTCATAACCACAAGTTAATAGAGTCAATTGGCACCAGAAATTCATTTCATTAATTTCCATATGATTTTACCACATATACAATGTCTGTCTGTACATACAACATCCCAAAAATTTGACTGAAGAGAGGAAGCATTTTACAATATCAATTGAACTAAAAACTGTAACAAAAAAAAACTACATACCGTCTAGTACAGACCTTGTCTCCTGGAACCCTGTATAGCTACTGAACAACAGACTCCTTTCCTGCCATGCGTGCAAGGAAGAAAAGGAGTCACAATTGTGAATACAAACCCGTAGTTTAAAAAAATAAATAAATAACAATTATTTATAATGTGCAAAAGAGAGCAAGTAGAAAGGTGGAATAACTACAATTTATATCTACTTGCGTAAGTAAAAGGGTTTTCAACTGTTTGGTATTAAGTTCATTTATTCTCCCCTTTTTCCCATTCCTCTCATATATATATAATATATAATTATAAAGTTTAGATGACAAACCCTAACATATAATGATTTCCTGTGTTTTAAGATCATGATTTTGGGTCTTGGAGATCATGTTGCGGAACTTGATGGCTAATTTCTTGTCATTGAGATCATGTCATGGTTTTCGATAATGGACTGATATGATGATGATGAATTTGATCCTTAATTCTATTTACTCCTTCTAAGTTAGTGGATAGTCTGTGGTCTTGGTCTGTGTGTAACCTCACACTATGACTCTAAGGTATTAAAAGTACCTTAGGGTTGGGGGGCCTCCGTAGGCATGCGGTGTTGTGTAATGCATCCTAACTAAGTTCCCAACACGTCCACTAACTTATAGGGATTTCGAATCAGATTATAGTCACCTCCAATCAACTCAATTTTAATTGTAATTTCCTCCAAACCTTTACAGTAACTCTCTCAGATGTACTCTCAATGATGTAGATATAGATGTAGATATGGATGATCTAGATGTAGAATCGCCATGTCTGTTGGCGAAGTAACTCAAGCGGTGAGGAAGCCTACAAATGGCTCTTCCGTCTCGCCCTCTAGTTGGAAGGACGGTCCAATAGAGGGATAGGTCTACTCCCCAACTACGCCACTGAGACGGGTGAGAGGGACTTCCCGGAAAAGTCACTCTAGAAAAAAACAGCCCGACCGGTAACGGGCAACCGAGCTCGTACGTAAAACTGAAAACCAAGGATCCCCCGCCTGGGTATCCTAAAACAGAGGGTCAGCGGAATGGTCTAAAGTCGGGATCCCAACGAGGCGTAAAAACACTGCGAGCTCGCGTAAAAACCGTGAAGGGACTGGGATCCTAGACCCACGCATTTGGCAACCGCTGCCCTAACTGGGCTTCCTTTCTTCCACCCAGTTGAGGGTCACCGCGCCCTCGCACGGTTAGGTATAAAAGTCACCACAACCGGCATCCAAATTTAAGATTTAGTACTGATTCACGATCATTATCACTGTTTGTCAATTCCTCCCTTCCCAATTCTTGCAGTAGAAAATCATACCCATTTAGATATCTTGATCATCTAACTTTTTGAAGGTGACTCCTAGATAGCATAAAATACCTAAGGGATGATTTCGTTAAGATGACCTAACATTATGGTCAAATGTTATTGTTGACCATTTAGTCATATTTAAGATGTTTCTTGTATAAAAGTTCCATATATAATAACTATTTGTAAGCTTCTAAGCAAAGATATCCCTACCAATATATTTACTTTATTTGTATATTATATGATCCAACTTTCTGATAAACATGGATCAGACACCATATAGTTGACTTTATTGAATCATATGTATATACTATATCCTTTAATACAACTTTACAACAACCAGTGCTAGAGTATCCCAAGTTAGGTTGCCAGATACTATATATATTTATTTACTAACTAAATATTAATTCAAAGTTCACCTTCTCATAGGTTGAATGTAATTATATACCATTTTTCTTTTGCAAAAGAAAGTACGAAAGCTAGAATACTTCCATAATTCCATATGGATTTAATATATTATCAATCTTATACAGCAAGTAGTGGATGAAAATATACCACAGATATAGTAAAATTAAGACAATAGTTCTAAAAGAAAGCAATTTATTTTAAAGGCACTTTCTAATTCAAGTCTATGACAGACCTTCAACCCTAAATGTGAACAAACTCCAATAATGAAGTGATATTATTTGTGAAATTGTTATTATTATTATTACATATTGTGGTTTGCAAATGTACATTGTATCTATTATTTGAGACATCATTCCAGTACAGTCTTGATTGATTCAAATACATACAAAGTATTGTTCCAGTGCAATATTTTTATCTACCTACATAGCAAATATGCATCTTCTAGGAGTAAGAGAGAATCATTAAAATCACCATTTGCAGGTTGTGTAGATGCCATTTATTTCCCAAACATGTAACCATGAATAATTAATTAAAGAGTAAACAGATCTAAATAATACAAATCTTAAATACATTTTAATTTAAGATACTTTGCTAACATGAAGTTACCAGCATGGGTAGACATAACCTTAATATAGTAATTGTTATATATGAAATAACCTTTATCTCAACATATGAATTAACGGTTACTAACTTAAACCCATTTTTTTACAGAAGTTTATAGTTATAGCATCATGAATAGAAAATCTTGATATCCATTCTCCTGATCATAATTATGATTAGATATGACAGCGTAAATTGTAGGACTTATGGTGATAGATAAAACACTGGATATTGATCATGCAATACAATTATATTACACCATTATTATCATAAATCCAAGATAGATGGTGCTGGACAGTGCCATAGAACAGAAATTTGAGGCTAGAATGTACATGCATGGAATCAAATGGAATGGCCGAAGAATGTACAGTAATTTACATACATGCAGTTGCAATGAATTCAACTTGAAAATGAATATAACTAAAACAAAATCTGGAGACTGTCTTTAAAGGAAAACTGTACGATGGTACAGATTGTGCAATAGAAGTAATTCTTGGAGATTATATATTTTGTAAGTGATATAAACATCAAATTTTCAAATAATAAAGACAAAATCTGCAAGCTTGAGTTTACATTTAAAGAGAATAAACACAACAAAAATGGCACCAAAAGAGGGTAAAGTTGCATATGCATGGCAGCAAAAGATAGGTATTAGGATTGTACCTTGAAAAACATGCATGCAACATGTTTGTGGAGAAGAGAAACAACAGAAATTTGGGACTCTCAAGTGGTTTCCAGCAGTAAATGGTTGCTGCCTTGCTGCAGTAGTAGCATCATCTGCAGAGAAGTTTCTTCTTCTTGTTGAAGAGCAAAGAAGCAACCCAAAATTCAAGAGCAGTTGCCTCAACTGCTGTGGAGAGCAGCACAGCAGTGAGCATTTCCCTTCTCGGTGGAATTTTGAAAGAGGAAAATAGGAGAAGAATCATGGGAGGTGAGGTTGATATAAATAAGAGGGGTTGTACTGCCAAGTGGAATAAAGGAAGGGACCAAGTGGTATACGGCTGTCTGCTCCAGCTGGAATTTTTTTAATACAGTCTGCTACTATTAGAACAGTAATAGAATAATTTAAATTGTACTCATTTCTTTTTTTATTAAGGATGTTAAAATTGTCCGTATAAGCACCTTGGGTTTCCGATTTCGACATGCAATATCTTGTTTTGATCGTCTCTGAACGACGATCAATTTGAGTATAATATTGATATACTTTCGGTTGGGTTTTGAACCCCTGAAATTTTCGGGTACGGTTTTTTGTTTAAGGTTAAATTTTGCGAACTAAAAATATAAAACGACCTCCGATTGACGAACGGTCGATTCCGTTGGTCTTGTTTCGTCGAATCGGATCTAATGACGGTCTCGATTCGTTTTGCGGTTTCCAAATTTGCGTCGCGGCTTTTTCCCGTCGCGCATTACGAAGCGACCAATTTTTGGTCGATTTCGCCTGAACGACTTTTGATTCAAAATCAATTAGTCGCTATAAGTCATCCGATACCGACCGACAACTTTATCGGGTTAAACGGACCCTAATCGGGTCAAGTTCGGGTTTATAGGATTCTGGATGTTACAAATATAAAAACCTCAAAGGGAGTCTCGTCCTCGAGACTCGAGTTAAGGTCTTTAGGTATTCTTGTTTGGAATTTATATGGCCATAAAAACTTCAAAGGGTTTTGAACCCATAAAAACCTCAAAGAGAAAACAAGCCATAATATATATGTATCTTATTACAAATGCTTGTTTTGATGATTACATTTAGAAAAGTTACGGATATCTTGCCCGTATATCAGCTTCGGTCTCCCACGTCGCCTCTTCGACGCCGTGTCGATGCCACAACACCTTGACTAATGAATCTCTTTGCTGTGAAGTTTCTTCACAGCACTGTCAAGTATCTGCACCGGCCTCTCCTCATATGTCAAGTCTGGCTCCACGTCTAGATTCTCATAACTGATGATGTGCCGAGGGTCGTGGACATACTTCCTCAGGTTGGATATGTGGAAGACATCGCGAATCGCTGATAGATGTGGAGGAAGGGCTAGTCGGTAGGCCACCTTCCCCACTCTTGCAAGAATCTCGAACAGACCCACATATCGCAGCGCCAACTTACCATGAACATCGAATCTCTGCACTCCCTTCATGGGAAATACACGGAGAAATACCCAATCTTCAACCTATAATTTACAGGATTGTCCTTAATATGTGATTAAGTTGATTATACATGAGTTATAATTGAATAAGTGAAGAGGAAATAATTAGATTACCTGAAACTTTGTCTCTTCTCCGACGGTCTGCATAGCTCTTCTGGCGGCTCTTTGCCGTCAGAAGCCTCCGTCTCACAAGATCAATAGCTCTCGCGGTCTCCTCCAGGAGATCTACGGAATATAAAGCATGATCGCCTACCTCACGCCAACTGAGAGGTGTGAGGCATCTCCGCCCGTATAGGGCTTCGAATGGTGCCATGCCAATAGTGGAGTGATAGCTGTTGTTGTGTGTGAATTCTACTAATGGCAGATGGTCCTTCTAGGACCCTTTCCACTCCAAAGTGCAAGCGCGAAGTAGATCCTCAAGCGTCTGAATGGTGCGCTCACTCTGACCGTCAGTCTGTGGATGATATGCAGAACTCATCTTCAGCTCTGTCTGTAGTGCTGACATGAACTGATGCCAATAATGCGACGTAAATCTCGAATCCCTGTCAGACACCACTTCGCGCGGTATACCATGTAGTCTGATGATGTTCTGCACATACAGCTTGGCCAATCTGGATGGAGTGTAAGTCGTGTTGACATGTATGAAATGGGCTGACTTTGTCAACCTATCAACAACGACCCAAACGGAATCATAGCCACCTGGTGTCTTCCGGCAATCCCGTGACAAAATCCATAGAAATGCTCTCCCATTTCCACTCAGGAATGGGGAGAGACTGCAGTAATCCTGGTGGTCTCCTATGCTCGGCCTTGACCATCTGACAGTTCATGCATCTGCTAACATGTAGCGCCACATCGCGCTTCATCCCATCCCACCAGAAATGTCGACGCAGATCACGGTACATCTTCGTACTGCCTGGATGGATAGATAACCGTGAACTGTGTGCCTCATCGAGAATGTCTCTGCGAAGCTGCTCGTCATTGGGTACAACGACCCGTCCTGCCTTCCATAAAATAGACTCTGCTACGACAAATTCATTACTTCGTTCTTGACAACGCGCATGTATCTATCATGAATCCAAGGATCGGTCTTCTGGCCCTCTATAATATGATCCCAAAGACTGTTGTATCGTGGAGGCACGACGGTAGAAATGGATGCGCTCTCCTGAGGATGCCAATCGGTCAAAGCTGCAAGCGTATCCCACGTATATAGCCAATTCGTCGTACCATCAGCATGCACTCTCCTGCTGAGTGCGTCAGCCACCACGTTTCCCTTACCAGGATGGTAAGAGATCGTGCAATCATAATCCTTCAGCAGCTCGAGCCATCTGCGCTGCCTCATGTTCAGCTCCTTCTGATCAAAGATGTACTTCAGACTCTTGTGGTCTGTAAATATCTCGAAATTCACCCCATATAGATAGTGGCGCCAGATCTTCAAGGCGAAGACAACTGCCGCCAACTCCAAGTCATATGTGGGGTAGTTCCGCTCGTGCGGTCTCAACTGCCGTGATGCGTAAGCAATAACCTGTCCTCTCTGCATCAACACTGCCCCTAGACCTTCTCCAGATGCATCTATGTGGACTGCATAGTCTTGAGTGCCTGAAGGAAGAGCAAGAATAGGCGCTGTAGTCAACCTCTCCTTCAATGTTTGGAAGGCCTGCTCACATGAATCGTCCCAAATGAATGGAACTCCTTTCTGCGTCAACCGTGTCAGAAGGCGAACAATGCGTGAAAAACTACTGACGAAACGTCTGTAATAACCTGTTAGCCCAAGGAAGCTCCGAATCTGTGTGACAGTCTTGGGCTGCTCCCAAGACATAACTGCATCTATCTTCGCAGGATCAACTGCGATGCTTGCTCCAGAAATGATATGCCCGAGAAATGAGATCTGGGATAACCAGAACTCACACTTGCTTAACTTGGCATATAACTTGTGCTCCCGCAAGGTATCCAAGACAATCCGTAGATCATTCGCATGATCCCATTCATTCCGTGAGTAAATGAGCACATCATCGATGAACACCACTACAAACTTGTCCATGTATGGACGGAAGATACGGTTCATCATATCCATGAAAGCCGCAGGTGCATTGGTGAGCCCAAACGGCATCACCACAAACTCGTAATGTCCATAACGAGTCCTGAAGGCTGTCTTCGGAATATCCGACTCGCGAATCCTCAGCTGATGGTAGCCTGAGCGAAAATCGATCTTCGAGAAAACCGAAGATCCCTGGAGCTGGTCAAACAAATCATCGATACGCGGTAAAGGATAACGGTTCTTCACCGTTCTCTTGTTTAGCTGCTTGTAATCGATGCACAGTCTCATGGATCCATCCTTCTTCTTGACAAATAGAACCGGAGCACCCCAAGGTGAAGTGCTCGGTCTCACGAATCCCAAGTCAAGTAGCTCCTGTAATTGCACCTTCAGCTCTCTCAATTCAGCTGGTGCCATGCGATATGGTGCCATAGAGATCGGCTGTGTATTTGGCAGCAATGCGATCTCTCTCTCAGGAGGAAATCCTGGTAGCTCATCAGGAAATACATCTGGATATTCTGATACTACTCGGATGTCCTGTGTCATCGGCTCCTGATCAGATACCTCCTGAACAAATGCAAGGTATGAATCACATCCCTGATCAACAAGTCATTGAGCTCGTAACACAGAAATGTACTCCATGAAAGATAGCCATGTGTCTCGTGGCGCGCGAATCATCCTAAGCACCTTCATCACCCGCTTCAGCCGCTGCTCAGCAACATCTGGTGAACCTGTGCCCTCGAATAAGGGTATGTTGGCCCGCTGGTAGGATGTGAAAATGGACTGGTGCCTATGAATAGCTGAGTACTCGTGTGCACTCTCGTCAGCAAAGTCAATAGGGTCCTGCTCCCTGTCTAAGTCTGCATCCTCCTCAGCTCCATGCTCGGGTATGTCCTCTAGTGGATCATCAGGATGAGGCTGCTCGACCTCAACGGACTGGTGCTGGTCCTGCCGTATCCATGGCCTCAAATTTCAGCGAAATTCAGTCGAATTTCTTTCAAAAATCGATATCCAGTCGAAATCGAAATTCGACCGAAATGGCCGAAATGACCGAAATATGGGGGTCCTAATACAAAAAATGACCGAAATGACCGAAATTTCGGTCGAAATTCCACCGAAATTCCATCGAAATTCTGTTTTGGTCGATACCGAAATGGTGACCGAAACCGACATTTAAGGCCTTGGCCGTATCCCATCCTGTGATGGATGGTACGTGAAATCTGATAGGTCCTCAAACCTCCTCTCTATATCTGTCTGTCTGTCGGCAATCTCAGTCTGCTGGGCCAAAATCTGCTCCTGCTGACCTCGCATGGCAGCCTGCTGCTGCTGGAGGTCGGTGAGGGCAGTCAGTATGCGTGCCAACTGGTCACCCATCTCCTGACTGGGTCGAGATGCCATGACTCTGCATGAGAACCATAATTAGTCATAAAAATGCCATAGACAGATACTTATCATAAATGATTTTCTCTTCTTGGGATATAATATGAAAGTTAATGAAATTGGTGACATATGTGGTTATTGAATATGAATGTCATATTTCCCTTCTCGAATTCACGACAAGTCGGAAGACTGTCGCTATCCGAGAACTTAATGCGATCGGAATTGTAATACCGCGAAAGTGCGTATCGGGGTACCACTGCTCTGATACCAAACTGTGAACCCCTTAGGATCCGGGTACCCGTTAACACTACAATCGCAATATTCCATTTATGACATCGCATTAACAACATAATTTTATGGGGAAATTTTTTTTTCGTTGCAAGCATTGGCATCTGACATTCACAATTATATTCATAACCACAAGTTAATAGAGTCAATTGGCACCAGAAGTTCATTTCATTAATTTCCATATGATTTTACCACATATACAATGTCTGTCTGTACATACAACATCCCAAAAATTTGACTGAAGAGAAGAAGCATTTTACAATATCAATCGAACTAAAAACTGTAACAAAAAAAACTACATACCGTCTGGTACAGACCTTGTCTCCTGGAACCCTGTATAGCTACTGAACAACAGACTCCTTTCCTGCCATGCGTGCAAGGAAGAAAAGGAGTCACAATTGTGAATACAAACCCGTAGTTTAAAAAAAATAAATAACAATTATTTATAATGTGCAAAAGAGAGCAAGTAGAAAGGTGGAATAACTACAATTTATATCTACTTGCGTAAGTAAAAGGGTTTTCAACTGTTTGGTATTAAGTTCATTTATTCTCCCCTTTTTCCCATTCCCCCCATATATATATATATATATATATATATAATATATAATTATAAAGTTTAGATGACAAACCCTAACATATAATGATTTCCTGTGTTTTAAGATCATGATTTTGGGTCTTGGAGATCATGTTGCGGAACTTGATGGCTAATTTCTTGTCATTGAGATCATGTCATGGTTTTCGATAATGGACTGATATGATGATGATGAATTTGATCCTTAATTCTATTTACTCCTTCTAAGTTAGTGGATAGTCTGTGGTCTTGGTCTGTGTGTAACCTCACACTATGACTCTAAGGTATTAAAAGTACCTTAGGGTTGGGGGGCCTCCGTAGGCATGCGGTGTTGTGTAATGCATCCTAACTAAGTTCCCAACACGTCCACTAACTTATAGGGATTTCGAATCAGATTATAGTCACCTCCAATCAACTCAATTTTAATTGTAATTTCCTCCAAACCTTTACAGTAACTCTCTCAGATGTACTCTCAATGATGTAGATATAGATGTAGATATGGATGATCTAGATGTAGAATCGCCATGTCTGTTGGCGAAGTAACTCAAGCGGTGAGGAAGCCTACAAATGGCTCTTCCGTCTCGCCCTCTAGTTGGAAGGACGGTCCAATAAAGGGATAGGTCTACTCCCCAACTACGCCACTGAGACGGGTGAGAGGGACTTCCCGGAAAAGTCACTCTAGAAAAAAACAGCCCGACCGGTAACGGGCAACCGAGCTCGTACGTAAAACTGAAAACCAAGGATCCCCCGCCTGGGTATCCTAAAACAGAGGGTCAGCGGAATGGTCTAAAGTCGGGATCCCAACGAGGCGTAAAAACACTGCGAGCTCGCGTAAAAACCGTGAAGGGACTGGGATCCTAGACCCACGCATTTGGCAACCGCTGCCCTAACTGGGCTTCCTTTCTTCCACCCAGTTGAGGGTCACCGCGCCCTCGCACGGTTAGGTATAAAAGTCACCACAACCGGCATCCAAATTTAAGATTTAGTACTGATTCACGATCATTATCACTGTTTGTCAATTCCTCCCTTCCCAATTCTTGCAGTAGAAAATCATACCCATTTAGATATCTTGATCATCTAACTTTTTGAAGGTGACTCCTAGATAGCATAAAATACCTAAGGGATGATTTCGTTAAGATGACCTAACATTATGGTCAAATGTTATTGTTGACCATTTAGTCATATTTAAGATGTTTCTTGTATAAAAGTTCCATATATAATAACTATTTGTAAGCTTCTAAGCAAAGATATCCCTACCAATATATTTACTTTATTTGTATATTATATGATCCAACTTTCTGATAAACACGGATCAGACACCATATAGTTGACTTTATTGAATCATATGTATATACTATATCCTTTAATACAACTTTACAACAACCAGTGCTAGAGTATCCCAAGTTAGGTTGCCAGATACTATATATATTTATTTACTAACTAAATATTAATTCAAAGTTCACCTTCTCATAGGTTGAATGTAATTATATACCATTTTTCTTTTGCAAAAGAAAGTACGAAAGCTAGAATACTTCCATAATTCCATATGGATTTAATATATTATCAATCTTATACAGCAAGTAGTGGATGAAAATATACCACAGATATAGTAAAATTAAGACAATAGTTCTAAAAGAAAGCAATTTATTTTAAAGGTACTTTCAAATTCAAGTCTATGACAGACCTTCAACCCTAAATGTGAACAAACTCCAATAATGAAGTGATATTATTTGTGAAATTGTTATTATTATTATTACATATTGTGGTTTGCAAATGTACATTGTATCTATTATTTGAGACATCATTCCAGTACAGTCTTGATTGATTCAAATACATACAAAGTATTGTTCCAGTGCAATATTTTTATCTACCTACATAGCAAATATGCATCTTCTAGGAGTAAGAGAGAATCATTAAAATCACCATTTGCAGGTTGTGTAGATGCCATTTATTTCCCAAACATGTAACCATGAATAATTAATTAAAGAGTAAACAGATCTAAATAATACAAATCTTAAATACATTTTAATTTAAGATACTTTGCTAACATGAAGTTACCAGCATGGGTAGACATAACCTTAATATAGTAATTGTTATATATGAAATAACCTTTATCTCAACATATGAATTAACGGTTACTAACTTAAACCCATTTTTTTTTACAGAAGTTTATAGTTATAGCATCATGAATAGAAAATCTTGATATCCATTCTCCTGATCATAATTATGATTAGATATGACAGCGTAAATTGTAGGACTTATGGTGATAGAGAAAACACTGGATATTGATCATGCAATACAATTATATTACACCATTATTATCATAAATCCAAGATAGATGGTGTTGGACAGTGCCATAGAACAGAAATTTGAGGCTAGAATGTACATGCATGGAATCAAATGGAATGGCCGAAGAATGTACAGTAATTTACAAACATGCAGTTGCAATGAATTCAACTTGAAAATGAATATAACTAAAACAAAATCTGGAGACTGTCTTTAAAGGAAAACTGTACGATGGTACAGATTGTGCAATAGAAGTAATTCTTGGAGATTATATATTTTGTAAGTGATATAAACATCAAATTTTCAAATAATAAAGACAAAATCTGCAAGCTTGAGTTTACAACTAAAGAGAATAAACACAACAAAAATGGCACCAAAAGAGGGTAAAGTTGCATATGCATGGCAGCAAAAGATAGATATTAGGATTGTACCTTGAAAAACATGCATGCAACATGTTTGTGGAGAAGAGAAACAACAGAAATTTGGGACTCTCAAGTGGTTTCCAGCAGTAAATGGTTGCTGCCTTGCTGCAGTAGTAGCATCATCTGCAGAGAAGTTTCTTCTTCTTGTTGAAGAGCAAAGAAGCAACCCAAAATTCAAGAGCAGTTGCCTCAACTGCTGTGGAGAGCAGCACAGCAGTGAGCATTTCCCTTCTCGGTGGAATTTTGAAAGAGGAAAATAGGAGAAGAATCATGGGAGGTGAGGTTGATATAAATAAGAGGGGTTGTACTGCCAAGTGGAATAAAGGAAGGGACCAAGTGGTATACGGCTGTCTGCTCCAGCTGGAATTTTTTTTAATACAGTCTGCTACTATTACAACAGTAATAGAATAATTTAAATTTTACTCATTTCTTTTTTATTAAGGATGTTAAAATTGTCCGTATAAGCACCTCGGGTTTCCGATTTCGACATGCAATATCTTGTTTTGATCGTCTCTGAACGACGATCAATATGAGTATAATATTGATATACTTTCGGTTGGGTTTTGAACCCCTGAAATTTTCGGGTACGGTTTTTGTTTAAGGTTAAATTTTGCGAACTAAAAATATAAAACGACCTCTGATTGACGAACGGTCGATTCCGTTGGTCTTGTTTCGTCGAATCGGATCTAATGACGGTCTCGATTCGTTTTGCGGTTTCCAAATTTGCGTCGCGGCTTTTTCCCGGCGCGCATTACGAAGCGACCAATTTTTGGTCGATTTCGCCCGAACGACTTTTGATTCAAAATCAATTAGTCGCTATAAGTCATCCGATACCGACCGACAACTTTATCGGGTTAAACGGATCCTAATCGGGTCAAGTTCGGGTTTATAGGATTCTGGATGTTACACTCCCCCTCCTCGCTTTATCGCACAAAGAGTCCCTTCTCAAGAAACACCACAAGAAGACTGTGATCCTGCAAGGTATCTTAGCTGCCCAAACTACCTTCATGTCCTGGCACAGGTCCGGATCCTGGTCATCATCCACTATCACCATTTCCTCATACGCTCGCTTAACCGAGAAATACTTGCCCTCCCACACAAAGTGGTCCAATCCCTGCTCCAGATCGCCCGGCAAAGGCAGCCCCTCCTGCAATCTGACATACTCCTCCAACTGTTGATCCGACAGATAAAACAGGAAGGTCGGCGACCATGTACCAAAATCCGCCACCTGCGCGACGGAGCTCTCCCTAGACATCGCCAAAGCAAAAAGTCTCGTATATCTATCTCCCAGGGCTCCCTTGCAAGTCCAGTCGTCGCGCCAGAACCTGAATGTACGCTTATCCCCCACCTTTGGGCGCAACCTATGTGCTACCGAAGGCAGCACCTCCCGGATCCCGGACCAGAGAGGGGACTCAAAGCACGCTCTCCTAGCTATCAGTTCCCCTCCGACGCCATATATCTTCCTCACAAGCCTGGCAGCTAGCGAACCAGAAGGGCCCCAAATCTGAAATACCCACTTTGCCAAAAGGGTCTTGTTCATGGTCTCAACGTCACACACCCCCAGACCACCATCCTTACGTCCCTTCTTCACTTCTTCCCATTTCACCAGGTACATCCCAGATCTTTGTTGCTTACCGTCTGACCAAAAGAACCTTCTCATCAAAGCCTTAACTTTCTTCCTTACCCCCACCGACATCAAACAAACTGAGAAGAAGAAAATCGGGATGACAGATAGCACATGCTTAAGAAGAATCAATTTCCCTCCCCTTAACAGTGTGACAGCCTTCCACCCAGCCACAGCCTTTGTTCCATCCTCTGCAACACCACTTCCCAATCTGAATTCCTCAACTTACCAGCCACTAACAGTGGTCCCAAGTAAGGGATAGGAAAACTCCCCAAGGGGCAGCCGGTCAGTCCAGAAATTCTTACGTTATCTGCATCCTCCATACCGAAAAAAATGATTGCTGACTTGTGCATGTTAATCTCCAAACCTGAAAGGCTGCTGAAAATATCTACAAGCTGAGTCGCGTTACCAATCTGCTCCTCTGACCCATCCAGAAAAAGAATCGTGTCATCTGCATATTGGAGTAGAGAAATAGATGTCTTCCATCCTGAAGCCAACACACCATTCGGCCTCTACTGCATGTCTGAAAAAGACTGCCAAAGCGTCCTCTACCAGCACAAATAACATAGGGGTCAACGAACACCCCTGTCGGACCCCCCTTTGTGGCTGAAAGAAACCACTATCCGGCTTGCCATTCACCAAGACCGAGTAGAAGGAGGTGGTAACAAATCGCTTCATCAACGCCACTGTTTTTAAAAACGACCTCAAGGCGCTGAGGCGTACGCTCGAGGCTATAGCCTCATGCAGCCTCAGTGAGGCGCGTACCTTGAGGCTTATGAGGCGCTGGTGAATATGCTCTATATCGCAATATCGTATATGTTAGAAAATCAGAAGCGGAAGCATAAACATGGAATAAAGATAAATAACGAAAAGAACAAGCGGGATTTTACGTGGAACCCTACTCCGTGAGGAGCGGGATGAAACCACGGGAGAAGCCCTCAACGGGACGTGTTTGTCTATTGACTTTCTCAATGGATACAGGAGGTCTGGGGCTCCTTATATAGCCTCTCCAGAGCATCCAAGTCCCACCACTGGACGATGTGGGACTAAACACTAGATGGGGTAAATGGATCTCCTCCAGGATCCATTTACCCTGCTACAACACAATGGGCGCACATACAACGAATGCTCCAACACTCCCCCTCAAGCTGGAGCATGCAATGCTCAGCTTGGACAAACAGAAATAAACTCAACTCAACGCTACAGGACACTACGGACAATATCAACCCAACGCGCACATTGCTGCAGTCGAGGACGTTGCTTCTCATACCGTGTAGGTGAGGAGGACGAACGGGCTGGAGTGTGAGTCAACTGAAGACTCGGAATCTGACCATCGAGTCTGAAACTGCGCCTGAAGTCTCCTCGTCGGAGAATCGAGTCTCTCCCATCTGGCTCAGAGAATGGTGCACTGCTCTGGTGTACCTATGATACCACATGAAAACCCTTGCCCTCAAGGGAATGGTCCTCTGCTCTGGAGTCCCTATGGCTCACATGAAAACTCTGGTCGAACAATAACAAGAATGATGGGGACCTCGAACAAATGATGGCAACATATGCTCATCTGACAATGACCGCAAACTCGTGCATGTCTGAAACTGGACTCGAAACCTTCTGACATCGGGTCTGAACAACTGTAGAGTCTGAATATCTGGCTGGTCTGAATAATCTGCATCTGGCATCTGAATCTGGAGCACAAGACCTGTGACTCTACATATATACTCCCCCTTTCTCCCATACTTGTCGGAAAATGAACATCGACAAAGTTGGGAGAAGACAAGATAGAAGGGGAAAACAAAAAATACTTGCGGCTTTTTCATTTTTTTTAAGCCGTCATTTTTTTTAACATATTTTTTTAACATTTTTAAAGCCGTTTCTTTTTTTTTACGGCTTTTCATTTTTTTTTTGAAATTTATGCGTACGGCTTTTTCTTGTACGCGCCTCTTTTTTTTTACTACTCGACCCACTTGGGCCCAAAAACACGTAACAGCTCAACTGGGCTTTCTTTCTCTCTTCCCCTCTCTTTTTTTTTATTTCGGCCCAAAAGGGGCCCAACTTTCTCTCCGTAACAGCCTTCCATTTTTTTTTGGAAACAGGCGGCCCACGTGGACTATACATTTTTTTATTAAAACCCACTAGGGTTCCGCAGAACCCTTCGAATCACAACCCCCGATTTGGGAGGGCGCCGCCAAGAGGCCCCCCGTATGGGGCTCGATCGCCGTCGCTGCGATTGAAAATGGAATGTTGCGCCGTTGGAGAGGTGCGCTATCGTCAACGCAAGCAGGTGCGCGTGAGGGGAAGTCTCCTCGTCTGGAGTTGTTGCCGATGGAGGCGCTCTGGGAATCGCGCCTGTGCGCCTAGATGATGTGCGGAGGGATCGATACACGCAGGGGATATGCGCCTGCTGAACGCGAGGGATGCGCGCCTGAGAGAATCGCGTGGGACCAGGCGGCGCCGCCTGGTGGTCTTTAAAGCCACCGCCGCCTGTGCGGCTTTGCACGATCGGCGCTGGGGAGCCATGGGTCGACGCAGGTCCCGCCAAAGGCGCCGGGGGCCTGGATGTCGCCTGGGAGGTCTGTTGCGGAGGGGGCTCGCCGCAAGCACCGCTTGGAAGATCGCGAAGAGCTCAGCTAGAGGGGGCTCGCTTGGGAGGTCTGCTGCTGGGATCTGGCATGGATGAGGGGTTGATGCGTCTGGGCCTGGTTGTGGATGAAGCTTGCTGCGCTACCAGGGTTGCAGCCTGATGGTGGATCTAGGGTTTCAGAAAACCCTAGACAGAACCTGGAAATACATGCCCGCGAGGATCTTCGACCAGAAGACAGAAATCTGAAAGCGAACTTTAACATGCCAAACTTGGATTGAACAAATAATTCAACATAACATCGAATCTCGAATGAACAAAACTATAGAACCTGAAATCCTCGAGAATCGAACCCGCTCTGATACCATGTTAGAAAATCATAAGCGGAAGCATAAATATGGAATAAAGATAAATAACGAAACGAACAAGCGGGATTTCACGTGGAACCCTACTCCGTGAGGAGCGGGATGAAACCACGGGAGAAGCCCTCAACGGGGCGTGTTTGTCTATTGACTTTCTCAATGGATACAGGAGGTCTGGGGCTCCTTATATAGCCTCTCCAGAGCCTCCAAGTCCCACCACTGGACGATGTGGGACTAAACACTGGATGGGGTAAATGGATCTCCTCCAGGATCCATTTACCTTGCTACAACACAATGAGCGCACATACAACGAATGCTCCAACAGTATCGATCCTAGATCGATATGGTGTCGATATCGACACTGGTGAATTTTCTTGTCTTATTAGCAGGCCCAGAGTCCAATTGAATATGCTCCTTGTTGTATTTGCATACGATCATGAGGAATATGTGAATCACTTGGGATAGTTGGTTTTGTCCAACTTGAGGATCGAGTAGAATAAGGGTAGTCGGGTGCTCCCTCCATCGTATCCGTGAGAGGTCACCTCTGACTTGGACATCGCTTATGAATGTGTCAGGCCTGCTGCAGAGAAAGATGAATATTCAAAAGACTTCTTAGATCACATCAGAAGTTGTTGGACCGAGGAGAGGGTAGATGGTGGCAGCGGGGTGATTTTTTGGCAGTGAACGGATAGCGAGATTAACCCAAGATAGATCTGAATGGAGGCGAAGAATCCATGTAGCCGACCCTACTTAATTGTGGGAAAAGGCTTTGTTGTTGTTGTTGTTGTTGTTGTGAACGGATAGCGAGATATCGTGTGGCTGCCGTGCGCTAAGACATGCAGGTGTCGATAGCTACCTAGTGTGGTGTATGCGACGGCTTGTGGTGATGTGGCGGAGCAGCCTAAAGGTGGCAAGATGTGGCGGCTCGAAGCAATGGAGAGGCGGCTTGGAATGATCACAATGGTAAAGAATATCGGTGTTGAGCTATGGCCATTCTGGGATTTAGGGGGTGTGGATATTGGGGTTGGCATGTGGGGATTGACAGCTTGATTTGGGATTTGGGAAATAGAAGATTTAGGCGATGGGCGATGTCCAATAGGGAAGGGGGGCAATGGGCAATAGGGGATTTGTCCTGGCAACGTTGGGGGGATTTCGGGTCTGGGCAACATTGGGTTCTGGCAACGTAGGGGGATCATAGGCGATATAGGCAAGGAGTGACATGGTGGGGGTGATCTAACGGCGTTGGGTCCTGGAGAAGTTGGGTTATGGTGGCGAGGGTGCAGGCTGGTGGTGAGCGATGGGGGATTTGGGGATCGAGGGTGATCTTGGGCAAGGGGTGACGGAGGGTGCCTGGGGGAAAGGGTTCTGGTGGTGTTGACATTATCGGTGGCCTAGCGGCGTTGGGGGCAGATGAAGGAAAAGAGGCGACTTAGTAGCATCAGTGTTGATGATGGGAAAGGAGGTGGATGGTGGAAAAAGGGGGAGGATGAGGCAGCGAAAACTAGCTTTGATATCAAGCTGAAATTTAGACTTAATATGTGATATATCGAAAAAGGACCCAGTGCTTCTTATTTAGATGGAGTCTAAGGTTAGGATTACATAAAGAGTGACTCTTAGATAATGAGTTGCCAGGAACACCTCTCGAATTAGGATTTACAATTTAGCACTCAACATTATCTTATCAGAGAACAGATGAGTTCTTGAGTTTGGCAAGCAAGATGGCCATAGTAGAGGAACCTCAAAAATGTCATGACTACTGATGCTCGAGGGACGATTTGTTCAAGGTGAAGAAGGCATATGTGGCATTATCCACAACTCCAGATTTCGTGAGAAATGAGGTATCCTACAACTATGCAAGAATCTAGAGCTTGAAGGTGCCCACTAAAAGTAAGATTTTCCTTTAGCTACTCAGAAGAGGGTGCATTATGACAAGAGCTAGGAGGGCCAAGATCTTCCTGGGATGTGATAAGAGGTGTCCATGGTGCGAGGGAGCTGTAGAGGATGTAGGCCACCTATTCTTCGTGTGTACTGGTTCAAGAGAGACATGGGTTGCAGTGGATATACCAGGGTTACAGTGGGACGGCGTTGACACTTTCAGGGTTTTGATTGGCAGTGATTGGAGAGGCCCATCTGAAGGAAGTGGTTGCACATGTTTGGGCGATCTAGTTGGCGAGGAATAACCTGATATTCAAAGATATGAGGTTTTACCATGAGAACATATTGGAGCATGCCAAGGCTCTCTTTGAAACTTTATACATGTAATTTTTTTTGTAATTCTTCTAATATACAAAGTAGGGGTGTGCCTTTTATGGAGGTTTTTCCTCAAAAAAATAGCAAAGATGTGGTGTATTTAGACAGTCGTTCATCTTCCAATCAACCACAATGATGGAGTTTAGATGCGACATCATCACTAGTATGTATATAACAAACAACCACATGTTTCACAAGAAAGTAAACATGTATGGGTTGATTACTACTTTCATGTGGATCTCATCCAATGAATACTTATATGAACTGCTAATTTTCCCTCAGATCTTAGATATGTTTTTCAAGCACTTTCCACAACCTTTTTTTAAGTGATATCATAACAAACTGAGCATGTTAAGTGCTGACATATTTTTATCTCATTATCTTTATTTTGCAGTTTTATTATTTCTTCTATCTTCTTTATGTAATTTTCCCTTAGAGCTTTTCTCCTACATAAGAGAGCTCTAGGGTTACGACGGAAAATAATTTTTCATTTCACGCCTTTCCACATGGTATTAGAGCGGTGGTCCTAGATCAGGGCCTGCGCCCTAGAATCCCCACCCCACCTAAACCATAGCACCTTCCCGCGTCGCCGTCGGCCCCTTCTCGCGCAGCCGACCGCCCAAAGGTGCAGCCTAGCCGCCGCTGCACAGCCGGACAGCGGCAGCAGCGGCCTTCTCCGCCCTGGATAGAGAGCTACCGTGCAAGGCACCGCCACCGGGCTCTGCGCCGGCAATCAGGTCACCGCCAAGCAGCCCGTGTCGCCTCTGGCAATCTACGTCGCATGTTACTTCTATGTTTAGGTATCTAGGGTGCACTTTTATCATCTAAAATCATCCTAGTTACCCAAAGAAGGCTCCAAAGGATGGGAGAGGTTGTGGTATGAGTCTACACCCACAACCATCCCCTCATATGTCAGTGTAGATGCAGATAGTACAGTTTGCATACCAGGTCTTGGATATTGTTGTCATCATATCAGACAACAAAGCAGATGTTTCATCCATGGGTGCCTTCAAAGGTCCAGCACCCATCGTCAAGATGGATGGAACGAACTATGAACTATGGGCCATGCAGTTCATGAGCCTGATGTAGTGTAATGGCAAGAAGCACATCCTCACAAAGGACGAGCCAAGTGACAAGACTGGGGTTAATGCCTCATGGGAGGTAGATGATGCATATGCGTGTGTGTGGCTATCTGCGACTGTATCTATGAAGATAACCAACGACGTACTGAGTCAGCCAACTGCAAAGGCTATGTGGGACATTCTCGCTAGTACGCATTCTCCGACGAAAAATGAGTTGAAGATATTGCAACTTCAGGACAATATCTTCACGTCAAATCATAATGGTCGTCCTCTCTGTACCCTTTATATCTCTCTAAGGGGTATGCTTGAGAAGCTCCATGGGTTCATTCCCTTGACTGCCACACCAGAGCAGCTCAAGGCTTACAGAGACTTGGTGATGATCTGAGTTTTTCTAGCAGCCCTCGATCCTGAGTATGATGTTGCTCGAGCACAGATTCTTACTGATGCTATCATACCTCTAATGGAGGGGGCATACCGCGGACTAAGCAGGCTTTCTATCTTCTGGTGGTGTTCAACAGTCACAGACCTCTTTATTTATGGCTGCCTCTCATGGTAGGGGTAGCCCTATGCAAAACCGTGGTCGAGGTAATCGCAGCAGGGGAGGGGGCAGTCGACCCCGTTAGCCATGCTCCTACTGCCATAGGTCAGGCCACTCTGAGGAAACATGTTATTCTAAGCATGATTTTCCCGCTTCAGCATGGGTTGTAGAGCAGACTCAGCAGGTTGGGAGTCCATTACCTGCGCATCTGATCAGAGATTTGATGAACTTGTAGCGCGGCTTAGGAGATTATATCTGCTCCTGGGTCAACAAGTTCTCCTTCATGATCCTCAAAGGAAGATGCTTCAGCATCAACGTCCACATCAGGATACCTTTTCTCCAGTTACACATCATTCTACGCTGCATATTCTTATTATTGTTGTTGTGGTATGTAATTGGCCGCTTTTCCAATTAGATGTCAAGAATGCATTTTTGTATGGGGACATGCAGGAGGAAGTTTACATGCAGTAGCCATTAGAGTTTGTCGTTGAGGGGAGTCCAGTATGGTGTACAAACTTTACAAGGCGATATATGACCTTAAGCAGAGTCCGAGGGCTTGGTTTCAGAAGTTCTCAGAGTTGATTGAACAACATGGGTTTATCATATCTACTGCAGAGCATTCTCTTTTTGTTAAGAGAACCCAGAGAGGAATCGTTGCTATTCTAGTCTACGTTGATGACATTATTGTTATAGGCAGCAATGAACAGGGCATTCAGGCAGCTAAGGATTTGCTTGGAAAACAATTTGTGACCAAGGACCTGGGCAAATTGCATTACTTTCTTGGCCTAGAGTTTGCAAGAAATCAGCACGGTATGGTAATGACGCAAAGGAAGTACATCACTGACCTCCTATCTAAGACGAGCATGACAGGATGTAGACCCGTCATGATCTAATCCAGAAGGGACTCATTTCCACTTCTCATGTTTCTTCAAGTGATCGGATTGCAGATATGTTTACCAGATCTCTTGAGAGGGGTCCCTTTCATTGTTGTTGTTTCAAGCTGAGCATCATAGAGCTTGAGGGGTGTAGAGAGATATATTTATGTTACGTTATTTATTTCATGTTTCCTGTATTATTTCTTAATTCTCTTTACTTATGAATGTCTTATGTAATTTACCCATAGGATACTCTCCTACATAAGAGAACCTAGGGTTCATGGAATAAACAACTCTATGTTTTTTCCCAACATGGTATTAGAGCGGCAGTCCTAGACCGGAGCTCCGAAACCCTAGCCCCACCCCAACCCTCTCCCATGCACGCCGCCCAACCCCCTTTCTCTCTATCGTCGCCGGTCCCCTCTCGTGCCAGCCCCTCCCCGCACCATCGCCCTTCCGCGCGCGCACCTCCGCCTGGCGTCGTAGCCCAGCCCTGCGGCTCCTTCTGCATGCCTCTGCCCTTCCACTGAACCCCCCTTCCCTCCCCTCTATGCACCGCAGCCCCCGCCTAGCGTCTCTCCACGCGGGCTCTGCCCTTCCACGTGGGCTCGCGGTCCTTCCGTGATGAGATCGGTTGCATGAGTCTATACATGTAATCAAATCTCCCTATGTCAGTGTAGACATGATCTTATCTAGTCTTCAGCCCTAGCCTTCTCAAGCCATCATGTCAGAGAACAAGGTCGATATTCCCTCCACAGGCGCCTTCAGAGGTCCTACGCCTATAGTCAAGATGGATGGGTCAAACTATGAACTGTGGGCGATACAGTTCATGAGCATGATGAAGTCTACTGATAAGAAACGCATCCTTACCGAAGAAGAACCGGCTGAGAAGATTGGGGTTAACGCCTCATGGGAGGCGGATGATGCATATGCCAAGGTTTGACTTTCAGGCACGTTGGCAATAGAGATCGTCAATGATATACTCCATCAGCCCACAGCCAAGGTGATGTGGGATATTCTTGCTGCTACTTATTCACAGGCAAAGAACGAGACGAAGATTCTGCAACTTCAGCATGATATATTTACTATCAAACAGAATGGATGGCCTCTCAACTCACTATATACATCCCTACGAGGGATATTCGAGAAGCTAATATAGCTTCATGCCTCTCACATCTTCCCCTAAGCAGCAGAAGACCTATAGGAATGCCGCCATGGTTGGTGAGTTCCTGGCAGCCCTTGATCCTAGTACGAGGCGGCCCATTCCCAGATTTTGGCAGATTATACTATTTCTCCTATAGAGAAAGCCTTCCGCAGACTCAGTCGTATTACTGTTCCATCTTCTACTACTGGTCAGACATCCTCAACAATGGCGGCATCCTGAGGTCGCGGAGGATCTTCTCAGTTTCGTGGTCGCGGACCTCGGGGCAGGGGAGGTCGTGTTCGTCAACCGTGTACTTTTTGCCATCGTCCTGGACAAACATAGGATACATGCTACTCCAAGCATGGATTCCCTGCTTTTGCTCGAGTGGCTGAACAGATTGAACCCCCACCTGCTTCCTCTTTGGATCAACGTTTTGATGATTTTGTAGCACGATTGAGGGGCATTATACCTCCCTCCAGTCCTGTGATACCTTCGACGGCCCCCGGGAGTCATTCAGATGTAGTTGCTTCAGCCTCCTCTAGTACCTCAGGTAGTACTTATGCACTCACTAGCAGTAGTGGATCTGATGCTATAGAATGGATTATGGACTATGCTGCCACACGTCATCTGTATAGAGACAGGGGTCAACTTACAGCCTACAGACAGGTTCCTCCAGGATGTAATGTGGTTATTGCAGATGGGGAGATTAGCTTGACGCCCTTTATGCATCCTACAGAATGTATTGCATGCACCTGATTTCTCTGTGAATTTGTTGTCAATTAGCCAGATTACGAAGGATTTACATTTTCGAGCTATTTTTGACCCATCCTCTCTTCTTTTTCAGGACATCCTTACAGGCAAAGTGATTGGATGTGGTCGTGAGCAGGGTGGTCTCTATCGCCTAGTTCGAACTCCCTATGCCTGAATCACCTCACTATCTGTTGGACCAATCTCACCATTTATCTGGCACCTGCATGTAGCATCCGGTTTCCAATCAAACCTGAACTCGTCCGATTTTGGGTCCAATGAACCCAAAAACATTGTCGGTCAATACTAACCAACCTAAAACGACCAATTGGTAGTGAATCAAAAGTTGTTCGGGTGAAATCGATCAAAAATCGGTCACTTCGTATTGCGCGCCACGAAAAAGCCGCGACGCAAATTCGGAAACCGCAAAACAAACCGAGACCGTCATTAGATCCGATTCGACGACACGAGACCAACGAAATCGACCGTTCGTCAATCGGTGGTCGTTTGATATTTTTAAATCGTAAAATTTAACCTTAAGCAAAATCCGTATCCGAAAATTTTGGGGGTTCAAAACCCAACCGAAAGTATATCAATATTATACTCAAATTGATCGTCGTTCCGAGACGGTCAAAACAAGATTTTTCGCGTCAAAATCCGAGGCCCGAGGTGCGCGTACGGTCGATTTTTTATATATGTCAAATAAAGAGAATTTCGGTTTAAAAAAAACATTAAATTAAAGAATAAGCAGCAGGCTGTTCGTTGACTGTTTAAAAAAAATTATAAATATATAATATACTTAACAGACTTCACGTGAAGACTAAATTCCTCTATTCTCCATTTAGCAAACTCTCTTTGTCACTTGTCATATCTTCAAGGACAACTTTTGGTTATATAAACAATAACCTCTCGTCATCCTTTACAAGCTCTCTTCCCATTTCTTTTCCAAAAACCTCAAATTCTCTCAGCCGAAGACCAATCTTCCTTCTCATCTTGCTGGAAAGCTGCTGCTGTTCCTTCTTCTTTTAGAGCTTCTCCAGCCATCTTTGCAGCTCCAGGAAGAGCTCCCAGCTACAGCTGCTGGACATCTTCCTGCATGTCAAGAAATCCTCTCATTTTGAGGCTCAAAGGTACCAACCCTCCTCTCCTATTTGCTGTCAAACATGTGTACATTTCCTATCCCCTAAATTGCTGCCATGCATGCTCTATCACCATTTTTTTTTCTGCTATCTTGTGTACATATAATCATTGGTTTAGATATTAGATTTCTAATCTCCCTCCACTGGATTACAGAAAAGAAAATTAGAAACTATTGTTCATTTTCTGTCATATTACTGTACAGATCATCCTCTCTTGCTGTCGTTTCCGCATTTTTTTCCTATGGGTTGGTCTTAGGCTTTGTCGTAGAGATCACATACACAGATTCAAGCATGTGTATGGTTAGAAGTCGACATTGTGAGTACGTGAGTGGGCTGATGATGGCGAGGAGTGCATGAGTCGGTGGCTGGAATCTCACAGATCTTCGATATGTTGCTGGATCAATGTATGCGTTTCCACTGGGGTTTGATATTGATTATGCTCCTGTTGAAAGTTCAGATGTTGGATAGTTGGGTTTATGCAAAATTAGGATTTTGATTCTTATCCCAATATGTATGATATGGCATTGTGGCTTAATGTTCAGGAACTAAATTGCATATTTATATGTTCGACTACTGCTGAAGATTCGTCAATTGGTCTAAGTGGTTATGTACAATAGGTAGCATACATTACAAATTTAGAAAGTAAATGAGCTGATACGTTGAGCTCAATTGGTGTAATTTCTAATTATGATTGATTGGAAGGAAACAGGGATAAACACACAAAAAGAAAATGGACTGGAAAAAAAATAAAGGCAGTAGAGATTATGATATTAGGTGTTCGGACAGTAGAGAAGGAAAACAAAAGTAAAATATATAGTTTTGAGTGTCAATCAAAGGATCTGAGTAAGTTGTTATATTTTGCCAAAAAGAGGCATGATTTTCTCTAATTTGCTGAAGATGGAGAGAATCGGTGGGACAAATTTGAATAAGTAATGGTTTCCTTCTTTTTACTAATTGGTTTCATTCCGTTAATAAATGACTTAAAAACTGAGATTAATCTTTCAGACTCTGTCCAATCACCATATTATGCAACAAATACATCAATGGCTTCCCTCTTCATTCCTTCAGTCATCTCTCAATCGTATCATACAAGCATCTCTCTAGCTTCTTGAGTGAGAGAGACCTGGGGGACGTTAGTTACAAAAGCACCGAGTACATGAAAGATTAAGGGGAGATGTGCAAGATCATTTCCGTGATGCACAAGGGAAATAGGCGCTGTAACCGAATCGGGATGTGATTTCGGTTCCCAAAATCGCCGAGAGTGGACTTGACTTCAAATTCTAGAAATATCCCATTGATATGCATGTTAGTCATACGATGTCAGATATGATTCTAGATACGGGATTGGATACGGATTCGATCTCGTGTCTACCCCATGCATTTCTCACGGCATACAAGATCCATGGAAAAATCAAAATGCATATTGGCCCATGTCATGCCATCTTTGTTTTCATCGGACTCTTGTAACCTTGACTTCTATCATGATC
The DNA here is from genome assembly GCA_037367405.1 of Ottelia alismoides. Classification (NCBI taxonomy): domain Eukaryota; kingdom Viridiplantae; phylum Streptophyta; class Magnoliopsida; order Alismatales; family Hydrocharitaceae; genus Ottelia; species Ottelia alismoides. The sequence continues at coordinate 329,146 of JAZKJV010006660.1, forward strand.
TATGGTCATGTAATGGGTAACCTTTCTTAGTACTCTAAATTTGTACTTCACAGTATCTTCGATGCGTACATATTTTTATTTCCATTATTGAATGTTTCTAAAAAAATGTTTTGAGTTGTTGCCAGGGGCCTATTACCATTGCTTATTGATTCCATCTTTTACCCATTCAACTGCACTTATGCTCTTCAACTTCTTAGATGCAGTTGTTGGTGAGGTGCCCAGATTTATGATTGGAAATGTCCACAGGCCCCTAGAAAGGCAACCGAACCAAAATGGAGAGGTGCTCAATTTTTTTGATCCTTTAAATGCAACGGTCCGAAAGGGCATGGGTTCGAATCCCATTCTTGACAAGTATTAAGGACTTAAAGGATGTTTGGGGCCCTTTCCTTTGAGAAAGATCAATATTTGACAAAAGACTTAGATCAACGCAATCAAACAAAGAAATGATTGAAGAAGAAACGAGTAGTCAAGTAGGTGGAAAATTTGAAATCACTTATCTCTAATGATGAATAGTGCCGATCATGATGACTTCTACACATGATCGTGCGAGAGCGCGGTGACTCTCACCTGGGCGGGAGATAGGAAGCCCAGTTTGGGCAGCGGCCGCCAAGTGCGCGGGTCTAAGATTCCAGTCTTTTACACGGTTTTTACGCGAGCTCGCAGTGTTTTTACGCCTCGTTGGGATCCATATTTTAGACCAGTTCCGCTGGCACTGTCTTTTAGGATACCCAGGCGGGGGATCCTTGGTTTTCAGTTTTACGTGCGAGCTCGTTCGCCTGTACTAGTCAGGCAGGTTTCTAGAGCGACTTTTCTAGGGAGTCTCTCTCACCCGTCTCAGTGGTGTAGTTGGGGAGTAGACCTATCCCTCTATTGGACCACGCTTCCAATTAGAGGGCGAGACGGAAGAGCCATTTGTAGGCTTCTTCACCGCTTGAGTTAATTCGCCAACAGACTTGGCGATTCTATATCTAGATCATCCATATCTATATCTACAACATCAGGAGTTATATCTGAAACATTGAAGTTAAGAATTGGAGAAGTTATGATCAAAAGACTATTCTCGCTACCCAAGAATTTAAATAAATTAATAGATCTTTACAATCTTAACTTTTCCATTTTTACTCACCGACATGATCTCTGAAGCAATTGATATATATGCTCACACTCATACCCTCATGAATATTCAACTACAAATAAATAGGTAATATGGGGGAAATGCCGGGTTCTGGGGAAATCATTAGAAATGCATTACAAACAACTTGAAACCCCTTTTTACTTACGCAAGTAGATGTAGATTTTACTTATACCACCTTTCTACTTGCTTGCTTTTGCACATATTAAATGTCTAGTTATTTTTATAAGTTTTTGGGAGGTACCAGTAATGGCTGACGCCTCTTCTTTCCTAATGTGTTTGGCAGGCAAACAGCCTGCAGTTTAATAGCAGTCCAGTAGCTATACATGCAACCTGGAGACAGAGTATACACCAGACGGTATGAAGTATTTTGTCTCAGTTAATGTTTAGTTGGTAATGTAAATGCTATCTCTTTTGTATCACTTGGGATATATGTTGTAATATGAAAGATGCTTGTGCAAGTTGTAAATAGATATGAATATTAATGAAAAGGAAATTTTGGTGCCAATTGTATCTCTTTTACTTTGTGGTTATGTTGTGGATGTGAATGTCACGTGGATAATTAGCCGCGCGAAAAATTTTCCCTGCTTTTCTGTAACTTCATGCGATCTCATGTGAATAATAGTGCGAGTGTGTGATTAACGGGTACCCAGATCCTGAGGGGTTCACACTGCACTTTGGTCATCTCCCGCTCCAGAAATTGTGTCGTGTTCTGCCTCAGATCTCGCCTCACAAGTCTTTTCAGTGTGAGGCATGTCAGTTGGGAAAGCATCATCGATCTGTCTTTCCCAGTCGTCAGAGTCAGAGCAGTAGCTCTATTTTTTAGTTGTTTCATATAGATATTTGGGGTCCCAGTCGTGTTCCTGATCACCAGGGGCACATGTTTTATCTTGTTGTTGATGATTTCTCTCGTCTGTCTTGGGTCTTTTTATTATCTGAAGCTGGGGATGTTATCACAAATTTCTTAACCGAAGTATGTAATGTTTTTTCTACTTCTATGAAAATTGTAAGAACTGATAATGCCTTGGAATTTTGTACTAATACTCTCTCCAATTACTTTTCAACCCAAGGAATTATTCATCAAATATCATGTGCCTATATTTCCCAACAAAATGGAGTTGCAGAAAGGAAACATTGTCATTTACTTGATGTCACTAGGACGCTTCTCATTCAGAGTCGTACTCCTCATTCTTTTTAGGGTGATGTTCTTACGGCATGCTATCTCATTAATCGCATGCCCTCATCAGTCTTTGGTGAAAATTCCTTTCTCTCTAGCCTTTACTGAAAAGGAATTGTTCTCATTTACTCCTCGTGTGTTTGGTTCAGTCGCCTTAGTCCACCAGTTGTCTCCAGGTATTGACAAGCTTTCTCTTAGAGCTGTCAAAAAGTGTCTTTGTCGGGTACTCCAGGATACAGAAAGGATACAAGTGTTAGGATCTGATGCACAGGAAGTATTATGTTAGTGCCGATGTCACCTTTTTCGAGTCCGTGATGTAATTCCTACTACAGGTGATCAGTTGACGTCTTCAGACACTGATGAAGCCATATACATACCACCACCACCATCTCCTTTACCACCACCACCACCATTATCTACGCCACCTCCACTTCCTATTACAGTCCTTGTTCCACCATTCCCACACCAATATACCCGTCAGCTTGCTTCTGCTCATGGTCATCGCTCATCATCTAGCACGCATGAGGTATGTTCTGAGAACACAGTATCTAATGATGGGTCTAATGGTCTACCTGAGCAGGATTCTTTACAGGGGACAGCTGTGGAGGCTGCTGATTTGGACCTTCCTATTGCGCTTCGGAAGCAGAAGCGTAGTTGTGCGTCATATCCTATAGCATCCATGGTCTCCTTTGATCACTTGAATGGCGATTTCAGGAATTTTGCAGTTGCATTATCAGTCGTGGCCATTGCATGGAATTATCAAAAGGCTCTGAAGGACAACCGATGGCGTTTGGCTATGGAAGAAGAGATGGATGCTCTTCAGTCGAGAGGCACTTGGAGCCTCGTCCCAGCTCCTACTGGAGTGTCTACAGTAAGCTATAAATGGGTGTTTACAGTTAAGCAAAATGCATATGGTAGCATCGACAGATACAAGGCATACGTGGTTGCACGAGGGTTTACTCAGACATATGGGGTGGATTATCTTGACACTCTCACAAGTTTCTCGTCATTCCACCTTATGGATTCTTCTCTTTGTTGCTGTGATTCGAGATTGGTCATTGTTTCAGTTAGATCTCAAGAACGCATTTTTGTATGGTGATCTTCAAGAGGAAGTCTGCATGCAACAGCCACCTGAATTTGCTGTTGAGGGAGAGTGTCCACAGGTGTGTAGACTTCATAAGGTGATTTATGGCCTTAAGCATAGCCCTAGAGCTTGGTTCCAGAAGCCTTCAGACTTGTTTGAGAAACAGAGGTACAAACGTTCGAATGCAGATCATTCCCTTTTTGTACAGAAAACATCCATAGGTATGATTGCAATTATGGTGTATGTTGATGATATCCTTATCACTGGAGATGACATACAAGGAATCAAGAGGGCGAAAGAACTTCTGGATCGTGAATTTGTCATCAAGGATCTTGGAGCTCTTAGATACTTTCTGGGACTGGAGTTTGCCAGAAATCAACAAGGGCTTGTGATGACCCAGAGGAAATACGTCACTGATTTGCTAAGTGATACAGGAATGCTTGGATGTCGACCTGCTACTACACCCATGGATCCAAGCATGAAACTATATGATGATGATACTGATGAGGTTGATAGGAGGAGATACAGAGAGCGGGTAGAAAAGCTCCTTTATGTTACCATTACAAGACCCGATATTTCTTTTGTTGTTAGTCGGGTGAGCCAGTTCATGGAGCAACCACGTCAGGTCCATATGGATGCTATACAGATGATACTTAGATATCTTAAATCATGTCCAGGTGCAGGTCTACTGTTTAGAAAAGGCAAGGAGGTCACCATCTGATGCAGCACGGAATTGACAAATAGGGTTGAATTTTATCCGTTAATTTTATTTACGTTTATTTGAGTCGTTGCATTTTATTTAAATAAAGAGATCGCGTGTGATCTCTAAATTAGTCTGTTAATTTTAAATTTGAATTTCTAATTTTGAATTAGAGTCAAATTAAGATAGAGGTCGATTTGAATTTTGATTCAAATCAATTAGTTAGTCGGTTAGAGTCAAATTAGGATAAGTAGTTTTGAATTTGAATTTGAGTTTATATTTTTGTAATCTCATCCCTCCTATATAAAGGGATGATAGACTATTGTTTTAGACAGTTCAGAGATTCATCTCATTATCTCTCTTTGTCCCTCTATTTTCCTCTCCCAACGTGATCTTCACGATTCTCCTTCCCAAAACCCCGCGTAACCGACGTGTGTTCTCCCTCTTCTTCCCCTCCCTATATTTCTTCCACCTAAACTTAATTATTCCGTTGTTTGGATTTTTTTTGTTTGCATCATTCCTGTTTAGCAAACTCAGATCTATTAATTCCAGATTTTCTGAAGTTCATTTATTCCAGCATTCTCAATATTGCTTTGTTTTGAAAATCTACCAATCGCAGTCCTGGAAGAATGGTTTGAACTCGTTTTTTGTCGAATCAATTGTTGGTATTTATCGTGTCCACTTGTTGTTGCAATCAACATGTTCGTGTACTTCGCTACCTTTGTGCAACCAACGATTAAGCATCATGAGATCTGAATATTATTAAGGTTTGGCCATTCGCGGGTTCTCATTTGGACCCTGACGTGTATCACATTTGTTGGAAAGTCAATTTATTTTTCTGCAGTAACATTTTTGCATCTAGGTTCTTGCAGTTTAAATAGGATAGTTGGGTATTTAGGATTGCATCAAGTGGTATCAGAGCATATCTCATGGTTCTCATGCTCGTTCGCGGCAACGAATGATCAAGAAATGACTTATATCAAGCATCAAGGTACAAGCATGGATGGGCACGACAATCGATGACGATTCGCTCGTCGACAACAAAATTCAAACCGATGTAGCTGTTGTTCAACACGATTTCGGTCAAGAATATGAAGGTATTTTCATTCAAAATGAAAATTTATCTGCCGCAACTTCGTTACAAGAAGACAAGGAAGACTCGGGGCCCATATTTGATGAAGATCCTATGGGGGAAGAATATGAAATCGTCGAGTTTTTCGAGGGTAAAGTTGTTGTCCAGAATTCAAAAAATGGGAAAAATGGAGATTTGAGGCCCATATTTGATGAAGAACCAGTAAAAGAAGGTTTTGAAATCCTAGATCTCTTCATTGACAACGTTATTGTTCTTCAAGACAAAAATCTGCTTGTTGTCCATACAGATTCAGGCTTGCAACCATTGCCGAAATCGACCTGCAGCCCACACAAGACCCTCTCGCTGCCTCCCTTCCACCACGGCCCCGCACCGCCTACATCCCCTCTCCCCAACGCTCGCACCACCACTCGTACCCAACTACCCCGCGACCCAGATCGATGCCGCCAGCACCTGCAACGCCTCCGCAAATGTATGTCCCACTCGCCCCCCCCACGTCGCCGTCGTCGATCCATGTACCGACTGCCAGCAGCGTTCTCGCGCCGCCGCCTCGTGCTCCCATCACGTGGTTGCCGCCAACTTAAGAAGAGGGAGAACACACGTCGGTTACGCGGGGTTTTGGGAAGGAGAATCGTGAAGATCACGTTGGGAAAGGAAAATAGAGAGATAAAGAGAAATGAGATGAATCTCAATTTTCAATATCAACTGAACTGTCTAAAACAATAGTCTATCATCCCTTTATATAGGAGAGATGAGATTACAAAAATAGAAACTCAAATTCAAATTCAAAACTACTTATCCTAATTTGACTCTAGCCAACTAACTAATTGATTTGAATCAAAATTCAAATCGACCTCTATCTTAATTTGACTCTAATTCAAAATTAGAAATTCAAATTTAAAATTAACTGACTAATTTAGAGATCACACGTGATCTCTTTATTTAAATAAAATGCAACGACTCAAATAAACGTAAATAAAATTAACGGATAAAATTCAACCCTATTTGTCAATTCCGTGCTGCATCAATTCTCCTCCGCTTGAAAAATTCGTCTCCTGACGAATTGCTTGTTCTTCGTTCCGTCGGTGGAGAATTCGATAGGGATTAGACTCCCTAATTTCGCTCGTTTTCCATGTTACCCTTGAAGTTTCTTTCCACCGAGGGGCATGGCTGCAAATGTTCTACCCCTTCAATTAAAATAACTCCCACCCATATGTTAACTTCAAGTCCTCCCTTTTGGTAAAGTAGTTTTGGAGGAGGGGCCTCCTTGAAAATGTTTCCAATCAGCCTTCTATCCCTATCCTTACGGGATTCTGAACTCCTTTTTGAGAGACGCCCAACTTTTTCTAGGGCTTGTCTTTTCTCCCACCAACGATGGCGGCGGCGGTTTGGAGAGGGAGCCCTCAGATGGTGTCGGCGGCGGGGGTCTCTACTTGTGTAGCCCTCTCGCGCATGAGGAAGGTGGGAGACAGCCTGGCTGTAGCGGCGACGACGGTGCATCGGTGGCGCGCGGGCCGTGCACGGGTCGTGGCCTCCATGGTGTTTGCGCGGTTGGCGGGGTTGCACGGTTGGCGGGGTTGCTGCTACCAGGGGTTGCTGTGTTGGGGTTGTCCGAGCTTTATTTTGCGCCAACGGTGAAGGTATTGATGCGGTTGACGCGATAGCCATAGATGCCAACGTTATGGTTGAAGCAGGAGCCTCCAGAACGACTATTTTAGAAGAGACCAGATCCAGATGTTCGAATTTATCATCATAAACAGCCTCCTTTTCTTCCGGGACAGCAGCCTTGGTTGAGGAGAAATCAAGCATTTTGAACTCTTCATCCTTGGGATCTTCATCGAATATTGGCCATGTATCTTCATGGCTTTGTTGTACAATAGTTTTGGAAATAAAATCCTCTTCCAGACAGAAAATAAGTTCGTTTTCTGGGCTGAAATCAGATTGAACAGCAAGTGTCTCGTTCTGAGTTTTGTCGTTGACGGACGAATCTTCATTGATTAGTGCGTCCAACCATGCTTGGACTTTGAAACTTGATAGGAGTCGATGCTTGAACTTCCTTGAACGCGAACGTGAATGCGGATCATGAGATATACGACTCAAATCGAATTGCAAACGCCAGTAGGTGATCGGATCGTCGAATCGTAAGAACGATTCAGTTTCCATGCTCTGATACCAAATGATGCAAACAAAAAAAATCCAAACAACGGAATAATTAAGTTTAGGTAGAAGAAATATAGGGAGGGGAAGAAGAGGGAGAACACGCGTCAGCTACGTGGGGTTTTGGGAAGGAGAATCGTGAAGATCACGTTGAGAGAGGAAAATAGAGAGACAAAGAGAGATAATGAGATGAATCTCAATTTTCAATATCAACTGAACTGTCTAAAACAATAGTCTATCATCCCTTTATATAGGAGGGATGAGATTACAAAAATAGAAACTCAAATTCAAATTCAAAACTACTTATCCTAATTTGACTCTAACCGACTAACTAATTGATTTGAATCAAAATTCAAATCGACCTCTTCCACCTAAACTTAATTATTCCGTTGTTTGGATTTTTTTGTTTGCATCACCATCTCAGCATGCGTAGATGCAGATCATGCAAGGTGTCCAAAGGATAGGAAATCCACCACTGGATTTGTTGTATGTGTTGGAGATTCTCTTGTCTCATGGAGGAGCAAGAAGCAAACTGTTATAGCCAGATCTAGTGTTGAGTCTGAGTGTATATGGCCCAGGTTAGTACAGAAATGATGTGGGTTCAAGTTGTTCTTACAGATCTATATAGAGAGGTTCCCCTTCAAGAAGAGGGAGGAGCATTTAATTACTTATAAGAATGGGCCAACGAGAACGCAGATAGATTACTTTGCGTTGAGGAGAAGAGATCGGTTGTGTTGTAAAGACTGCAAAGTAATCTCAGGAGAGAGTTTGACAACCCAACATTGCTTGTTAGTCTTGGATGCACAAATAAAAGGGTTGGTAAAGAAAACGAGGGTTCCTAAGATCACTAGAATTAGATGGTGGAATCTTCCACCGAAGCAATCGAGCTTCAGGGAGAAGGTTTTAGAAGATTTATCTTGGGATTGTAGTGGAAGTGCAAACGAGATGTGGGAGGCAGTAGCATCTTGTATCCGAAAGGTAGCCAAAGAGATGCTAGGCGAGTCAAAGGGAGGAGCCCCAGGTCAAAAGGAGGTTTGGTGGTGGAGTGAAGGGTGCAAGAGAAGCTAAAAATTAAAAGAGCATGCTTTAAAGCTATGTCTAAGGATAGAACTGAGGAAACCGTCACAAAGTACAAAATAGCAAAGAAGGAAGCAAAGAAGGCTGTAAGCGAAGCTAAGTCGAAAGCTTATGAAGTTTTGTAAGGAGGGCCAGAAGGATATATTCAGGTTGGCCAAAGCAAGAGAAAGAAAGACCAAAGACCTTTCTCAAGTGAGATGCATTAAGGACGAGGAAGGTCACGTGCTTGTTACTCAGAAGGATATAGAGACTAGATGGGAGCAGTACTTCCATAAACTTTTTATTGGGGAAGGAAATAGAGAGATCACTTTGGGTGATCTTGCTAGTAGTGAAAGTTACTTGAATCGTGCAAGCTATAGACGGATTCAGAGAAAGGAAGTAGAGGAGGCTTTGAAGGTTATGAGACCTGGAAAAGGTGTAGGACCGGATGACATCCCTGTAGAAGTATGGAAAGTTTTAGGTGAGCGCGGTTTGACTTGGCTTACGAATCTATTCAATGTTATTTGGCGAAGCAAGAAAATGCATGAAGATTGGAGGAGGAGTATCGTGGTGCCTCTTTATAAAAGTAAAGGAGACATTCAAAATTGTTCAAATTATAGAGGTATCAAGCTGATGAGTCACACTATGAAAATTTGGGAACGTGTGATCGATAGAAGGTTGAGGCAAGTTTCTAATGTCAAAGAAAACCAATTCGGGTTCATGCCAGGTCGCTCAACTATTGAAGCCATCCATTTGCTGAGGAGAACAATGGAGATTTATAGAGCTAAAAGGAAGAACCTCCATATGATATTTATTGATTTCGAGAAGGCTTATGATTCTGTCTCACGAGAGATATTGTGGAGAGTTTTGGAGAAGAGACAAGTGTCTGTCATATACATTAACCTCATAAAGGACATGTATGATAGGGCTTTATCTTGTGTAAGGACACCGTCTGGGAAGACTGGCTATTTTGACATCAACATTGGTTTACATCAAGGTTCAGCTTTGAGTCCATTCTTTTTACTTTGATTGTGGACGAGTTGACAAGTCACATTCAGGATGAGTTACCTTGGTGTATGTTATTTGCTGATGATATTGTGTTGATTGACGAGACTAGAGATGGAGTAAATGAGAAGCTCGAAGTCTGGAGACATGAGTTGGAGAGTAAAGGATTTCGTATAAGTAGGGCTAAGACAGAATATATGGAGTGCACCTTTGATAGAAGCAATGGTGAAGGAATTGAGGTGAAGATTGGTAATGATAATATTCAGAAGAGAGATTCTTTTAGATATTCGGGATCTATTTTGCAACATGATGGGGAAATTGATGGAGATGTTACTAATAGAATAAATACAGGCTGGCTAAAGTGGAGAGGAGCATCTGCTGTTCTCTGTGATAAGAAAATTCTTTTAAAAATTAAAGAAAAGTTTTACAAAGCAGCCGTGAGACCTGTTATGCTCTATGGATCTGAATGTTGGCCTGTGAATGTGTGGACACACACGTAAAGATCGGATTCGGAATGATGCAATCAGAAAGAAAGTTGGTGTTGCTCCGATCGAGGATAAGATGCGACAAAACCGCTTAAGATGGTTTGGTCATTTGTAAAGAAGATCAACTGATCCACCAGTTAGGAGATGCGAGTGTTGGGATGTTGAGCCGGCTAAGAGAGGGTGGGGACGGCCCAAGAAGTGTTGGAAAGAGACCATACGAAGGGATCTTTGTTTTGTAGATATAAGCCCGAGATTGACCCAAGATAGATCTGAATGGAGGCGAAGAATCCATGTAGCCGACCCTACTTAATTGTGGGAAAAGGCTTTGTTGTTGTTATACCAAGCACATCGAGGTTGATTGCCACTATATACGATATTTGATTCAGAAGGGTTTTATTTCCACATCTCATGTCAGCTCAGGTGACCAGACTGCAGATATCTTCACCAAGGCCTTGCTCAGAGGACCTTTTCAGAAGTGCTCGTCCAAGCTGAGCATGATCGACATCTATGCTCCATCTTGAGGGGGAGTGTAGAGAGATATATTTATGGTATGTTATGTATTTCATGTTTCCTGTATTGTTTCTTAATTCCCTTTACTTATGAATGTCTTATGTAATTTACCTATAGGCTACTCTCCTATATAGGAGAGCTTAGGGTTCATGGAATAAACAACTCTATGTTTTTTCCCAACAAGGGGGAATGTTGAGATATTTATATTTCATTATCTTTATTTTGTAGTTTTCTTATTTCTTTTGTCGTCTTTATGTAATTTTTCCTTCGAGCTTTTCTCCTATAATTAGAGCTCTAAGGCTACGATGGAAAACAACTTTTCATTTCACGTCTTTTTTGTTTTGATGAAATTTCATTTCACGCCTTTCCACATTAAGTGTTAATGCTCCCGCATGAAGGGGAGTGTTATCGACTTATTGTATACAAGGGGTATGACCTTTCAGGTGTATTTTTATATTTTCCTATTCCTATGGACTCTCCATGTACCTAGCGTCCTCCTATATAGAAAGGGTTAGACGGAGAACCAAGAGTAATTTCCAATCCTTGAAACCTTTAACAAGGAAGAGGAGTCATACTAAATAAAAGCTCACAACTTAAGCAATAGATACAGGACTAGCATACATTTGAAGAAGTTCATTTCATCACGACTACCAGAAGAAAAATGGAGATGTAAAATTACCGCGTTAATGAAAGGTAAGCTGGTGGCTAGGAGAATGTGTTTTGAGTCCGCACTCTGGACTAGGATCCGAGAGGTGCTGCCTTTGGTTGCACATAGGTTATGACCCAAGGTGGGGGACGGGCGCACGTTCAGGTTCTGGCGCGACGACTGGACGGGCGAGGGAGCCCTAGGAGATAGATTTCTGAGGCTTTTTGCATTGACAGCATCTAGGAAGAGTTCTGTCGAGTAGGCGGCGGATTCGGGTACGTAGTCGCCGACTTTCCTGTCTGAACTGTCGGATCAACGGTTGGAGGAGTTTGTCAGTTTGCAGGAGGATCTGCATCTGTTGGGCGACTTGGATCAGGGGGTCATGGTCTTCTTGTGGTGCTTGAGAAGGGACCGGTTGCGCGATAAAACGAGGAGGAGGAGGATCTTAGGCGTGGAAGACACTCTCTGCGACAGATGCCACAGGATGGAGGAGGACTCGGATCATCTGTTTTTTCAAGTGCCCTACATCGGTGCAGGTTTGGCAGGAGGCGGGGATCCCGTGGGTGGCGACGGACAGGGCGGATGCTTTCTGGAGGTCGGTTCGGACGGTGGGGACCGGCTCATCGGATGATTGCTCCCAACCTTTTGTTGTGCTGTGGGCGATTTGGGTAAAGGAGAAATGATGCGGTGTTCAAAACTCAGAGATTTTACTCAGAAAATATTGTAGCACACTGTAATACGTTGTATAACTCCGATATCACCAGGTAATGTACCCCAAAACTTTTTTAGGGAAACTGATGTTGCGGTGACTCTCTGCCTCGAGAGATCGCCCTCTCTTTTATCAAAAAAAATTACCGCATTGAAAGGAAAAATCAACAGAAAGCAACAACTGCGTACATACAACATATCGAAGGCGGAGGTTCCAAATAATTTTACCAAAATTTCAACTGCGTTTTCACAATGTAAACTGAACGCACAGCCGAATGAGCAAACAATGACAAGGAATCGCTCCATTGCCAGAGGAAAAACTTCACCCGGAAAAGAGAAACTCTTGGATCAAAGCAGAGAATCAAACTAGTTCAAAATGAGCAAAAACCGAGTATAAAAAAGAGATCTGAATGCACAGGAAAGGCGGCGTACCCAGCAAGAACATCGAAATTTTTCAGCACTACTTTGAGGAAAGATCCCGAACCCATTTGCCTTCCCTTCTAAAATCAGAAGATCGGCGCAGACCAGAGGGTGATTCTCGGTCAGCTAGGAGTGGTGAAGAGCGGACAAGACGCAGCTCATCCCACGCGACAAACGTCACGAGATTACCCTTTTCCAGCGTCATTATTACCTAAATACCTCGGTGGGACCGATGGGTGAGGAGCACAATTTTATTGAGTAGCATTTTTCACCCGATATCAACGTGGGTAACATTGAAACTCACATCGTTACAGGTGTTAGTTTCCATACCACATTAAGTGGAAAGTTTGGGGACACGCTCTAAATTAACCTACTTTTTTACCAGTAAGTTAGGTCTTTTTTGTTATGTCGTAATAGACGAAGGAATGAAATGAAATCACCATGCGATGATTAGGATTTTGTTGGAGAAGGCGTTTTTAAAAATGAGGGACTGGTAATTCTATACACACCCTAACTTGTCTTACCGTTCCAAGCGACATCATGGTGACTTTTTTTTTCGATCCATGTCACAGTTACAAATTCAATACAACATTTGTTCGCTATGTGTAACATCCTACTACACAATTTCTCTTATCATTTTTCTTACTGTATGTATGTTCCAAAATGCTCTTTGAAATTCTTTCTAATATTGGACCAATTATATCTATATGTATCAGGATCCTGATTCATTTATCTCTATTTTGAAAAATAAAAGGATCAAACTATTTTTTCTGACTCACATATATTTCATCGTAGTTATATGATTCATAGTATCATTTTCTATTCGGTTCCTGGAATTCCATGTCGAAGGATCTATTCATTACAAAAAAATCTTTTCGGTGCATTTCTTGTGTATCCGATGTGGTATATTGGATTTGAATCATATTTCGGATCAACTCCATATTGATTGACTACCTCCATTATGCCGTCGCTAGCAAATAGCGTTATTTTTTGTTTTGGATATTCTTAGTCATTCTCGCATTGAACCCAGACCAAATTTTTTCTGAAAAAAGGATTTATTCTCTTTTTAAAAAGAGGAGGCAGAATCAATATTCATTTATTTTCCAATTCATCTCTGGAGTTGAGTACCCCATTCAAGAGTTTTTTATCCAATCCGTAGGAATCAATAGAAAAAAGAATCTGCTATGATACACTAGATTCAGCTCGATTATTGATAAAGTAAATAGATTTGCCATTTCTTTCTTATGATTCAAAAATCGTGATGTAATATGCACTCCCCTTTGTTCCGGTCATGAAATAGATGAAAGAAACCCCAAAATAGATTTTTTTTCAAGAATGAAATCTTATTGGAAATATCTATATCCGGTTCATCCTTCTAAACTGTATCACATCCCTTATCTGATAAAACAATATGAGTGAAACGGTATTCTGTAAATTCATAATTATATTGAATATGTCAACCATTTCTTTATTTTTCGATTACTTGATAGGAACAAAAGAAACATCTTGTTTTTTTCTTCAAAAAATTATGATCTCCAGTGGGCCCCTTAGTAGGATTTGAACTCAGATGAAGGTATGACCATTTGTTGGAGGAAAAAGATTTAATTGGGAAATTCTTCAATTTCTTTTGGAAGCAGATGATTATTCATCGGTTTCTCACCTTCCGTGAATAACTAAGAGATTGAGGAAAATCCAAAAAGGCATTTTGGGAATCGATCTGATTTTTTTCGTTTCGTTTAAAGAATGGAAGGATCCCAAAGAATTGATCATTCTTTTAGTTGTTGAATCTATGATTGGTCGATCAATTTGTTATATTCTGAATCCTCGTTTCTAATGGAACTGAAATGGTCTATGGATAGATCGGAAGATCCTTTCAATTGGCTGGAATTTATTTCTTGAATGAAATGGATCTTGTGGAATCATATTAAATATTTGGTGATACATTTGAGAATAAAATATCTCCAAGATTACTAGTAATCTATGTCACTCTCACATATCCAGGTAAATATAATATCATTTATATTTCTGTTACAATAAGACCAGAATAGGTTAGTTTGAATGAAACCAACCAATATGTATTGTTGTACACCTCACCTGGATTGTTGTTCAATTGGCCAGAGCACTACCTTGTCAAGGCGCAAGCTGCGTGTTCTAGCCTTGTCAGTCCCGAACTAGGATCTGATGATTGATTAATTCATCTTTACTTTTTTAGGGGAAACTAAGAGATGGAATCGAACAAGCAAAATCCAATTCACCGGAAGTGCTTTATTTTTCTCTTTCGCATTTCTCATCAGTATCAAACAAATATGGAATTGATCTCTTTATTCTATTAGTGTTGATTGATAAAAGAGAGAGGTATATGCAGATTGGTATAATCAACAAACATTATTGTAGTAGTTAGGTATTTTGAGATATACCATGCTATACTGCATTTTCAGTTTCTCTTGATCAAGTGAAATGTAAAAGAGTAATTATATTTCGATCGGAATTATGTTTTATATAATATATGTATTCGTTTATTATAAATTGGTCAGTCAATGAGGATTTAATGTAATTAACCTTACCAACTATTTTTAAACCATTCCTTATTAACATATAATATTTCTCAATTACTAATTTGGAAAAACTAATTTAATTGGAAATAGTTCGTCTTATTTCCATTCAAATCGCACATAGATCTTTTTATGTATACAAGCTAGTATCATTCTAAGGATTGAGGATCCTGATCCTAAGAAAGTATAAATTAGAGAAAATGACCCCTTTAGATCAATTTATTGAAAATATTATATACTTTATATCTTGATTTATATTTATCATTCTTCTCAGCATTAAAAATTAATCCGCATTCCAATTTTAATCATTACAAAAAAAACTTAGTTTAGAATTAATTTAATACATCATTTATTTGTAATCACTTTTCTTATTGGTTGGTTGTACGAGCAATGGAATAGGAATACTGGACATATGATACCTCATCAGATAATTACATAGGATTATGGTATATTATTTTATAGTAGTGTAAGTTACTAAGTAGTATAAGAAGTAAATAGTATTATGATTATAAGATGTAAATAGTATAACAATATTCAAACAATTGAATGAAATATTAATTTTATTATTAAAAACAGAGAATAAAGAATGGAAAAGTACGATAAATTTAATGGGATAGGATTCTTTATTGGAACGAGAATTCATTTTTGGTATGGATAAAGAATCTTTCCATGTTGTATTACTCAATTCTCGATTAAAAAATCGATTTGATAGATCGGATATTGTTATGAATAAGATTGATTCGATTCCTTATTATTAGGATGTAATTCATCCCATTGAATTGAAGGATATGGAATAATTCTCAAGCGCATCACGGAAGCGTGAGCGTCGTATCGAATACGACGAAGAACGACTAGTCGTACTAGTTGTTCGGTGCAGCGGAATTTAAAATTTTTCATTCGATGAAACCACATGATCCAAGAACGATTCTCGGATCGTTTCATCTATAACCACGACAAGTATAAAGGAATACCTCTTGAAGCGTGGTTGATCGAGTCTCTACGAAAAGAGACCTCTTGTCTCAACTCCGATCGTCGGAGAAGAAGCTTGCGAGCGCGGGGATGAGTCGCGTTGTCCTCGCAATCCAACGAGATGATCCAAGCACGGTGATCTCCTGATCTCGTCGTACGAGATCGAACGTCTCCTTCGTGAGTGCAGCACTCCAAGAAGACAGAGAACCGAAGAACGTCGAAGGGGCGGTGCGGTGGCGTAGGCGACGACGATGACCTCCCCTAGGGTTTGGTGGACGGCCACCAAGTAGAGGGAGAGAGGGTTGGCATGTGAGGAGAAGAGAGAGAGAGAGATGTGCTTCCAAAAGCATGTACAAGAGAGCATGGTATGCCTCTCTATTTATAGGGTTTAAGGATCCATGGATCTCAATCCTTGGGACATATAAAATCAATGGATGAGATTGATTTATGTCAATCCAATGGTCAAGATTGTTGTTGGTAAAAAAACAACTTATAATTTAATTTAGATCAAATATATTTGACAATTCAAATATACATCTATCCTAAAATTAAATCAATCAAATAAGGAAGCAATGACATGGAGATTGCATCTTCCATGTCAACATGGTGGACGGCCACCAATTCCAAGTAGGACTTGGTAGCCGTCCACATGTTACCATGTGGAGGCAATCTCATGAGATTCCATGAGATTGCATATCTGCATGTATTTCTCCTTTATTTAATCTCAACAACTTTTGTTGTGAATTTATTCTCTAAATTAATTCATAATTAATTTTGAGAATATTGCAATCTTGCCATTGGAAAATTGTGAATCACATTCACAACTCAAAACAAAATATAATTTACATTTTCAATTAATTAAACAATGTGTATCCAATACACATTAATAATTAATCAACAAATATAAATTATAATAAGCTCTCTCTAATACATTATAAATCACATTTATAATATATTATGAATAATTGGATATTGCTATCCACGTTATTCTTATCCATAATAATTAAATCACATTTAATTATATTGGATAATTTCCACACACATCAAGATAATTAAATCACATTTAATTATCAATTTCTTAATGCTTAGATCTTATGGAATTATTCTTGAACCCTTCAAGAATAATGCAATTTCTCCTCAGATACGTGGAGATAAGGACAGGGCGATTGTATTGTTCCACGTATATTGACTTGGATATTGAGATCACATCTCAAATCTAGATCCCATGGACCTCTCATAGATGCTTGATTAAATCAAGGTCGTAAACCTAATCTTCTCATCACATATGAATCTCATTCAGATTGATGTCCAATACATGGACTAAGATTAGGTTACTTCTCTACTGAGAGGAGTCACTAAAATCCAATCCTGTTTCATCACTCCCTCGGAATGATAGCGTCATGGCTATACAATCGTTTATGATCAAATCACCCTCACGTATTCCCAATAGCTGTACATCCTGTATACTGGAAGACTTATGATCATCTTGAAGATATAGATCAATTTTACACTGTCATCTTCATGGTTTGATCACTAAGTTTCTCAATCTTGGTCCTTGGGATTTGGTACATATCATATGCTTTCACAAAGCATATATCTTACCTTCAAATTTATGTCATACTTCTAAAGCATGACGACCATGCATGGAATTTGATTAGTCCAAATATCTCATGAGTGAGCTCATGTCTCCCGGTTCACAAGTGAACCTGCATGATCCCTTTGAGAGATCGTATTACTCATATGCCCTTACATGCACACCAGCTCGTCGGTGTATAGACCTTGGTTAGGTCATCAACCTATTGGTCTGCCAAATGTACATACTCAGACATATAACAACACATATGTGTTTGGTCAGAGGATGTGTGCCTATGTTGTGACAGCATTCAACATAGGTCTCTGGTTATCTCGATCTCGTTAACTCAACCCATTGACTCAACTAATCTGATATCTCCGAATCACCATTCCCATGCAGAGGACCTGCATCAAGAGGTCGATCAGATATTAGCCTAAGGAGAAAAAAGGATTGCCATCTCCTACTCATGCTGAAGATCATCACTTGACAATCATTTGATGATACTTGATGAGTCCTCTATCTAACTCCTTAGATATTCATCCAAGCATCAGTCTCTATGATTAATCAATGAATCAACAGCTGTATGATTATCAAGTTGGCCATGGTACATAACCCATATTGTACAGAGGGACCTTATAGTGCATTCACTCAATCAATTTCAGAAAGGGGGTGAAACATAATCAATAACTTTTATTGATAAATCATTTAGTACAATAACATTTATTGCAGGAATGGTTCGCCTCGGGCTCACATTGCTAACATGAATGTCTAAGAGTCCAACTTATCATCTCCATGGGACAGAAATGGGTATTTATCCATGATCAAATTATACTTTGTTCAATACATCATTGTCAATATGAATTGAAAGTTGATAAAACAAATAAAACCAAAAAAATCAAATAAAGTAAAGGACTTATTTTGGATTGGCATGACATAAAATAAACATAAAAAAGAATAACTAGAAATTAGATTTATTTGAACAATAGGGGTGCAACAAGTAAGTATGGTTAATCCACCATTTTTAGGGAAATCCCTACAACAAGAAAAAAAGTCAAGAAGTATGAATAAGGCAAGAAAAGAGTAAGAGTGAAGAATTATACAAAGTTAGATACTAACCACCCTAATCTACTTTTGATACCTTTTTTACTTCAATTAACCTTTTTTTATTAGTTTAAAAATTTTAAATAATTCCACGTTATTAAATATATCATTAAATGTTTTTTTATGTTAAGCCCACTTTTTAAGAAAATATAGTAATAGAAACAATGCTCCCAAGGAATCATATTGAAACCAAGAAATATAGACATGCCTAACATCTACACAGGAATAGATAATTTTTCCTGAAAAAACCTGCTTGTGGAGGAAAACCCCATAGGGACAAGAGACACAAGGCTGGAGAGAGAGAGCAAAAAAAGGATCTTTCGTGTATAATTATGCATAATCTCTAATGTTATTAGTTCATGTACATAGACCAAATAATACAATGCAAGAAAAAGTTCCTACATTCATGGAGGTATAGAATGCCATATAAGTTATCATGCTTGCATATCCATCATTCGAGTCTCCAACAATTATTCCAATCATTACATAGCTCTATTTGTTCAAGTTCCCGTTGCTTTCTTACTTATCATGTACACAAAACAATCAACCAAAACGATTGATTGGACAGAAACTCATTAATTCTTATTAATGATTGAAGAAATGAAAGAGATTCAAATCTCGAGTCTTAATGAAATAATCAGATTGTAATAAACACTATCTAACCATTAGTTTGTGAAAACCATTAATTTAGGCAAAAAAAATTTCCTAACATGGTTTCTCGAATTTTAATGAATATTTGTAAGAGATCAGGGTTACCTCTTGAAGCGTGAGTTTCTAAAGCAAGAGACCTCCCAAATGAAGTCTGATCCGAGGACTTTTCTCTCGTAGGTGCGATGATAAGTAGTGTTACTTCCCACGAACTTTGATATCTTCTTATTCTTGAAGTTGTTCACATAAGTATGAGAACAAGATGATCTCAAGCTCTTGATTTAGTCTCACGAAATCGAATCCTCATGTATGTATGTGAAGCATGATGAAGAAGACGATCTTCTCTTTCGCATGGCCATGCCTATGAAGAGAATATGGATGCTTGATGCTGGACGTGTAGGGTTGTAGAGATAGGGGTGGACGTGTATTTCGAGAGTCTTCTACTCTCAAGATTTATCTCTCAATATTCATGGAACATAGGCTCTCATAATGCAAGGCACTTGTGTAGGGAGAAGAGAGAGAGAGAGAGAGAGAGAGAGAGAGAGAGGCATGCCCACTCTTTCATGCATGGTGGACGTCCACTTAGAGTCCTACTCTAAGAGGGGATGTATATCATGATGTCCCTTAGATGACCAATCAAATGTTAAGATCTAATCCTAATATTTAATTTACTTAATAGATAATTTATCTCTTAATTATAATTTAAAATAAATAAATAACAAGTAACAAAATTAGGAGAGAACTGTAGAGATGAAGGACTCAAGGTGGACGTCCAACTTCTCCAAGTTTAGATGTCCCCTTGTCCTAAATCTTGTTCTAATTTTGGTTTGTTAGTTGTTGCATTATTATCATGATAATTCAATTACCATAATTAGAAACTTTATGAGAGTTGCCTAAAAATATAAATCCAATTTACAATTAATTTTCAATGTGAATCCAATTCCCATTTATTCCTTTAAAATATTGGAATCGTATTCACATATTTATTAAAAATATATATTAATTATTATGAATTAATATTCATATTAATATATATATAATGTTGATCATATCCACAAAGCCTTGGATATACACATATTCATGATAATAACAACTATTATCATATTATAAATATCATTAGGCATGTGTCCTAATGCAATTAGGACTCATGAATAGAAATCGTAGATACTTGGAGATAATATCGGAGAGATCATACTATCCATGTATAGTACTTGAAATTTGGATATTGATGAATATGCATTTCATCATCTATATCCATTTATTTTAGCTTAAAATCCCTTATAAAACACCTATAAATATTAATAAATCTATCCTTTTACTAATCCTCATTCTTGTATAAATATTGTATATTTATCACTATTTTAACCTTAAATAAATAAAGAAATAAAGGGAAAATAAAGAAACCAAAGGTTGTATATATGTAATAAGATACAGGCTGACTTTGATCCTGAGATCAGGGCAAGATTTGACCTAATCGACCAGGAATAAAGTAGGGGGAGATAAGGCCTAAATACTAGAATAACCCCCACATGTGTATATTCATTACTTGTACACTACTGTATATATTACATATTCTATACACTATTTTAGTTATCATCAAACTCACTCCAAATAAAAATGATTCTTCTTGGAACTTGTACATAAAAATCAGTTGTAAATAATAAAAATATATGCAAGAAGAATCATTGTACAGTTTGTAAATAACAACACTTTGAAAAAGCTGCAAAGCTCAAATTGTCAGATCAATATCTTTTCCACAAAAACTCAAAATTAACCAACTCACTTTCATTGTACTCCAAACCAAATAATCTTTAAAATGGAAGCAGTTTCATAAAAATCAGAGTTAAGATGTGAAATGTGCCTTTTTGGGGCGCTATTGCATAATATGCTTATGTGTATTGTTTATATATATTCCTTGTATTTTTGTATATATATATTGTATTTTAAACTATTTGTATATATTTTATTTGACTTATATAAACTACAATAAGAATCACAAAATTAAAAATGATCAAAAATAAAATCATGTATTTATTGTACATATACCACTATGTGTATTGTAAATATCAGTATTTATTTGACTTAATAAATAAATTCCAAAAATCTAATAAAAATATCATTAAAATCCTTGTAAAATACTGTAAAATAATTAATTATTAAATTATATGTCAGTTTGTAAAATAATATATTAAAAATCATGGTTATATATATAGGTATATATACCTATGAATAACATGTTTTATTTATTTTTACCTATGTAAGTAACTTTATAATTAATTAATAATAACCACAAATAAGCTAATTTAATTACTAACAATTTATCTTTACACTATATATTTATTTGAATTCAATTTTATTTTCAATTTATTTCATTTTCTTACTTTTTTGTCGTGTAATGGCTTTGTCCTGTAGCCGGGGGCGTGTCCTGATTGGTTGAGCCCGAGTACAACAGTTCCGCTCATTGGAGTTACTTCTCCTCATTTTCCTACATGCGTCAGTCATCAACTCCTCTTGATTTCTTCTCCAATTTGTTAACCCTAACTCTCCTTTCCATCGCCAGTTCATCAATTCCATTGATCATGCCTTGGATCACATGCGTTTTGAATTTCAAAACACGTCGGACTTCACTCCTATTTATAGATCTGGTTCCTCCTCCGTGCAGGTTGATCCGTTTTTCACTTGAATTCTTGTCCACAATCGGTTCTAGAGTGACGAGGTTGTGATAGAGCCTCATCCCCATCGATTTGGAGTGCGAGGGATCAACTGGGAAGCGTGATCCATACGTGGTCGGAGCTCCACTGTCGCGTCTCGTCTCTTCGACCGCTACATCGAATCGAGACGATTATCCCCATTCACTTCACCATAGGTAACCTAGATCTTCCCAGATTAGCTTAATCCGCAGTTTATCATCTGTGATTAGCTTAATCCGATCTTCCCCATCTTCCTATGATATGCCAAATCGGAGGAGCTCCGATCAATCATTTTCACATCCGACTCCACGACTACGTTTGCCTCATCTTCTTCATCCTTCTCCCTAAAACCTGAACCCCAAATCCTTCTTGGATTTGGATTTTCAACCCATCTCCAACCACCCCTTCGTCGGAGTCAACCCATTCACGTCCACTATTCTTTTTCTGCCTAATAAAGTTGGTTGAAGTTTCCCCTCCGAGCATTGGAGCTTTTGCAGGGTCCATGAGCGTAGTTGGAGCAAGAAACCAAGATCTGGAGGTCCACTTGAAGCTCCAGACGTTGACCTCTAGATCACATTCTAGCCATCATCGAGCATCATGGAGGTATCGGATCGAGAGAGGAGCTCAGCAGGAACGAGCCGCAACTTCATGATATCGATTTGAGTGGAGATCAAGCACGTTCTGGTCTATCGAAGCTCGAGTCACCTTCCATTCTTCCAAGTTCCTCCAAACGCCCTCAGCACCGTTAGATCAAGAACAGAGATGTCAGTTTGAATAATGGCTATCCAAAAAGTCCTCATTCAGCATTGTTGATCAGACTCTCCAGATCTAATCCGAACTGTCGGTATGCGTCCACTTTTCCGCCATCAGATCATAAGCAAGGATGCATCTCCACCGTTGATTCAACCATGTGGATCGGTAGAACAATTACAATCCGGCCATGTCTTTTATTTTATTTGCAAATAAGTCCTTAAGAGGACACATGTCAGACTGTGCTTAATTGAACATTTGCATTTTGCTTCCTACTCTTTATCTATTTGCATTTCAGTATAGTGTGTTTTAATAAACGTTTATATTTATGAAAATTAAAATAAAGGCCCTGCATGTTCTTATTATCATTTGGTCCTCTGGAATAAAATTATTTATATAAAGTCCGTACCAGACGACTCCCGTGCGTTGGCACGAGCTTTTGTGGAGAAATTACACTTTCCACCCCATATTTTCTTGTTTTATTATTCATTCGGTCCATAAAATATTTTTATTTTCATATTAGTCCATATGAGCTTGTATTTTATTTTATGTGTTAGTTTGAATTAATAAATAACAAATCTTTATAAAAAAATCTCGAAAATTCATCTTAGGTTCCTACTAATTAGTTCTTTATTCGCTAATTTTTATTTCACATTTTATTTACTTTTGTAATTTTTAATGATTTAAAAACCACAAAAATATTTCCTTTTTGCATTTGAAAATCATTAAAAAAATATAAAAACTTTTTGAAAAAGTCCAAAAAACATATTTATTTATTTTGTTTAGTTTTTATTTCAGTACAAATTTCTCTTTTAAATTCTTTAAAAAACCAAACAATAGTAAAATATCGAAAACACTAAAAAATATTAAATCACAAAAAATCCAACAAATTAAAAAAATACTTTCTGGAAATTCTGAAAAATACCCTTCATTTTTATTTAAATTCTTTGATTTTTTAATTTCATTTCTTATTTTAAAATCACAAAAACTTTTGCATTATTTTCTATTTATTCATTCCCTATTTTTAATTATTTTGAAAATTAAAAAATTTAAAAATTATCTAAAATTCACAAAAATAATAGAAAAATATTAAAACCCCAAAATTAATTTTATTTGAATTTTCTGCCTGCATTTTACCCTATTTGAAAAATGCAAAAATTTTGCTTTCTGTACATTTTTCTTTTATTCTTTCATTTCTTTTATTTTCTTTTCCTAAAAAAATTAAAAATCTATAGAACTAAATATATATATAATCTGAAAAATATAAAAAATATAAAAATTAAAAATTCATAAAAAATTAAAGAGATAAAAATTTCGCAAAAACCAAGAGTGGTGTGCATAGAATACCTTCTTTTTATTCCATTGATTTCATTGATTTAATAACCCTCGGGATTTTTGTAGCATCCCTAAGTTCGATTATGTATGCTATACAAGTAAATTAAATAACAATTTCTCTTGCTTACATTTTAAATTTTTAGCTTGAGAATAAAGTGAAAAAATTATTGAGGGATAACTAAGGTTGAATCGACACTTGATTAATTCAATAAAATTAAATCCCTAAGATTCCTTGTTTAACAAATGGCGTTGTTGTTGGGGAGGCACGACGATGGTAGTTAGGTTTTCTTTTTAACCTGCTATTCTTAGTTTGTAGATACCTATTTGTTTTTCTTTTTATTTTCTTGTCTTCTTTTTAAGTTATTTCTTCTCCTATATTTGTTTCTATATCTGTCACTTGTATACATTTCTGTCTTTTATTTCTATCTTTTAATCATTTTATTTGTGTATATTTTATTACGTGGATTACATCTTGTTGAGGAGTGAGCACTCACTTCGAATTACATATGTCGTGAGGGAGCTTATACAGTGCTTGCAGGATCCGATTTGTCAGACACCGAAATAGCTCCCCAAGATTGGACTTAAGGATTCATTTGAGATCTCTTTCACTTGCTCTTCTCATTTTACCTCATATCCACTTATCTGTCTTTGTTTGATAGTTTGTCTATTTTCTGTTCTCATTTTATTTTATTTTGCTCATATTTTTGTATCTGTGATCTAACATATCTTTTGTTTCTCTCTTTCTTGTGAGGGCATGGTGAGCAAGGGCAACATTCCTAGGAGTGCTGACATACCCGAGCGAAGCAGAGGCGACTTGTTTCTTCATCGAGCAACACGAGAGCGTAGGAGAGAAGGAGCTGAAGACTTGAAAGATTTTTGGTGCATTTTGCACATACATTTTTTGTTTTTGTATTAGACTTTTATCTCCATCATTATTCTTTTAAAAAGTTGTAATTATTCTTTTGGCAGTAGCCTCTTTTTCTATTTTTTCTAAGGTCATTATATACCCTTGTGTGTTCGGGGTCTGTTTTCACCAAGTGTTGATGCACTTGGGGGACCTCACTAGATTTTGTTTTTCTTGACTTATCGACTCTTTGAAAAAATCCAAAAGAGTGATAACCACATAAAAAAGGACTACTAATTATACTTGACCAAAACAAACATAACGATCAAATCACCTTTTTGGGGAGAGTAACCCCCTTATTGTTTGGAGGTACTTACCTCCAGACAAAGTGGATGAGGACATAACCATAAGGATAGAGCTCAAATCCCTAAACTTGTGCCCTATGCTCATGTGCAGTATTCTTGAGTGCACAGTTGAGATGCAAGCACTTGCCTCGAACGCTAGAAAATTGTTTTTGTTGTGTTCATTCTCATTTCTCCCTTTGGGCTTGATATTGAACCTGACAACTCTGACAAATAGTTCTATTGATTGGGGAGGATTGAGACGTACACTAGGCGATAGTGGCGACTCACCATATGTACTTGGTAGTAACTTCTTGCAGATCCATTAAACTTAAAATTGAAAAGATAAAAGATCGAACTCTTACAGTCCTCGCATTGTGTTCAGTTGGTGAATCGGGGGTTTGTATTGTGTTTGTTTGTTAGTATAAAGATCCATCCGTGCCCTTTGCGCCTTTTCTTCCTTTTTTTCTTGACTTGACTTCGTGTTCTTGCATCTTGCCTTTTGACATCGAAGATGTCAGATTGGAGTATTTCTTATTCGAACTTTACGAGCTCATCTTTCCCCACTCCAGTTCGGTCGTCTTCTATTCGGGAAGACTCACTTACCGAATATTCCTCTTTTTCTACATCCTCAATTTTCTCATCAATAAATCCCTTGTTTGAGATTGACTCTAATCTCGAACTCTCATTTGATACTCCATTTTTGAGAACTAATCAGGTGTCGTATACATTTTAAAGCCAGAATAAGAGCACTTGATGCCACTGAAGGGCAAGAATACCATGGCAGAAAAGAATGAGATCAATAGTACGTTGTTAGCTTCTATTCAGGCCATTCAAGCACAGTTTACTGAGCAAGCTGACATCCAGACTGTATTGAGAGATATGATCTTCGAGATGAGGAATGAAAGATAAGATAGGAGAGAGGAGGCTGAGCAACCGAATGGAGGTGGGAAGGAGGAGATCCACTAGTTGAGCTAGTGGCTAAGCTCACACTTAAGGATGTTTATAATCCAGGTGTAGGATAGACTAATATATGGATTCAGATGCCTACGATTCATGGGCATTTTGAGCTAAAGTCCATGATTTTACCCTTACTCCCAATATTCCATGGTCACATTAACGAAGAACCTTGTGTACACCTCCAGCAGTTTGACAACATATGTGGCACTATACACTACCCTAAACATTTCGTTAGAGGTAGTGAAGATGACAACTTTTCCGTTCAACCTTATGGATAAGGAATTATATTTGATCAATCTTTTAGAGAAGGTTGTTACGTCCTGAGAGGAATTGAGATCGACATTTTTGAGCAAGTATCATCCCCTAAGACGATTGAATCAGATGCGGTCCTTGATTACCAACTTCTCCCAAATGTCCCATGAACCTATTCACGAGGCATGGGAAAGATTTAAGGATTTAACAAAGAAGTACCCCATCACAATATACTAAAGACTAGCCTTGTGCAAAATTTCTTTAGGTGTTGAGCATTGAAAATCAGAAATTGGTAGATGCCACTTGTGGGGAGTCCCACTTCAATAAGGATGAGGATGTCCTCTATCAGATTTTCGAGGAGATGGTGGAGAGCTCTGCAACTCTTTCTTCTTCACGTGCTTTTTAGAAGCATTTTACCCCTTATCCTTCAGTACTCGACAAGGTTATTAACATGATGGCATCTCACGACGTGGATAGGGTGGACAGTGCAGATCTGACCATCATAGGAAATCACCTATCCAAAGTGGATATAGTAGATAAACAATCCAAAGAGCTTGAAAAGTTTCATGTGATCGAGCAGAGGACAAAGTAGTCGGATAAGGTGGATGAGATTACGAAGCATCTGGAGCTTCTTGTTAGTACGATTCATTCATGTTAGAGTGCGAGTGTCGCAACCGATGCTTCTACTTATGAGTTGACTTCTTCCATGAACTCAACGCAAAAGGGTACCGGAGCACCGTCCACTGTTCAACACATTTACTATGTGCAAACCCCAGATCAGGTCCCGCAACAGTCACCTCAGACATGTATTGTATCGTACCACCAGGAGCCTCTTTACATTCCCGAGCAGCGGTCTCCACCTCCACCTCTCATTCAGGAGGTGAATAGCATTTGGTTCGACTGAGAGTACATCCAACCCCATCTGTCAGGGTAAGGTTAGTTGGGTTCACAACCGAGTCAGAGGTCCGTCCATCATTTTCAGAGAGGGAGAGCACAACCCCAGCACCAACAGCTACAACCTCATTTTTCGTCTCCACCATACTTCTAGAATTGGATACATGAACAACAATAGATGCAGCTGCCATATCCTTATCAGCCTTATTATCAGCAGCAACCTGCAAAGTTTTCACACGTTCCTCCTCCTTATTATCAGTCACAGTATCCTGGGTACTAGCAGCCTCCATAGTACCAGTCTCAGTGACAGTCCATTGCTGAGCATCCTAAGGCACCTTCGGTGAATCCCGAACTAGATCATCTTGCACTCCTAATGAAGAATATGAATGATTTGATTCAGAGGCTTGATGACCTAACCACCACGAAGATATTGATACCATCCCATGTCGAAGCTAATCCCAACAACTTCAGACGTAAGGAGCATGTAGCTCATGACCCACCCACCCCCGAGATAGGTATGCCCCTTGATTTTACTTGTTTATCTGACGCCATTCATCTTAGGAGAGATAGAAGATTGTAGCCATCTGCACAACAGTTGGGATTGGGAGATCAAGCCACTAAGAGAGCTACACCGACTACATCTTCTTCTTCACCAGCTGAGTAGCGATTTAGTGTGCATGAACCAGAGAATGGAGGATCACCATCACCTTATACTTCTTCTCCACCATCACTACCACTACTGTTATTCAAAAAACCCAAAAAGATAACAAAGAAAGATGTATTGCTGAGTCAGCCATGAAGGAGAGCGTACTCATCACGGAGTCTTCTTCAACACCAGCAGACCAAGCGGCCCATCTAGTTTTTCCTTTTCTTCTCATGTATTGGATAACATTATACATACTGATTTCGGTTATCCACATGTGCATAATGAATCTGGTTTGAATAAGAGAATTGAGCAGTTTGATGTTTTTGATTTTGTTCAATTTCCATCTGCTTTGAATAAAATTAGGAATTCAAAAATAAAAAATAACATTATATGGTCCTGGAGTCGTAGAGATACTTCAGAACATTCTTTAGAGACACCACTCCATAAGGCCATGGAGTACACGCCTGCAGTTAAAAAGGAAATGAAAGAAGCATGTACTCAAAAGCATCAACTAAGGAAGAAAAGACAAAAGAAAAAAGAGAATCACATCTTAACCATGGCCACAGTTCATGCCATCAGCAAACTCCCGCCCATAAAGAAAGATAAGGGAGCACCTCACATCTGTTGACATATCTTTGATCAAGAGTTTGATCATAATATACTCGATAGTGGATCCTCCATTAATCTCATGCCGTTCTCGCTACTCACTACGTTTGGGTTGGGGCCTCTTAGATCCACTAAGAAGATCCTTCAGTTTGGCTGATAGATCGATCAAGAGGCCGATGGGGATTGTTTTATCAAGAAAATCAGGGTTTTGAATATTGGAATTGATGCATAGTGTCGTTGCAACCCTAAAAATCCCTCAAGAAAAAATTATTCAAATCTCAAGCAAAAATCAATAAAGAAAATGTAGCAAGAGAAAATTGCTATTTAATTTACATGTATAGCTAACATGATCATACTTAGGGAGGCAATAAAAATCCTGAGGGTTGTTATATGCAATGAAAAATCAAATGAAAAGAATAAAGGAATCTCGATGTACACCATGCTTGGTTTTTGTATTTTTTAAATTTTATATTTTTATGGAATTATTTTTCATATTTTTTTATTTAGTTTTCTGATTTTATATTTTTATGATATTTTTATTTTTTAAAAAAGATTTTTTTTAAAATAATGAACATTTAAAGGAAAATTAAAGCACACACTAAATCAATATTTTTCTATTGTTCAAATATACCATAAGTAGACAGAAAATTAAACTATAATTATTTTTGGGGTTTTTGATAACTTTTTAATGTTTTTTGTTTTTCTCAACTTTTCCAAAATTTTAAAACCTTTAAATAAATAAAAAATAATTAATAAAATAAATACAAAGCATAAATGGATGTTTTTATATTTTTAAAATAATAAATAGGATCAAAAATAGATGAAATATGTAGAGA